>JAXLNO010003123.1:0-20782 GCA_038087875.1 Malacoraja senta
CAAAGTATAGAGGAGAGAAGGAACTGCCCAAGATCCAAAGCATACTATCTCATCTGTGAAACATGGTGGTGGGGGTGTTATGGCCTGGGCATGTATGGCTGCTGAAGATACTGGCTCACTTATCTTCATTGATGATACAATTGCTGATGGAGCATAATGAATTCTGAAGTGTATAGACACATCCCATCTGCTCAAGTTCAAATAAATGCCTCAAAACAACAAAGGACTTTTTCGAAGCTAAAAAATGGTCAATTCTTGAGTGGCCAAGTCAATTGCCCGATCTGCACCCAATTGAGCATGCCGTTTATAAGCTGAAGAGAAAACTGAAGGGGACTAGCCCCCAAAACAAGCATAAGCTAAAGATGGCTGCAATACCGGCCTGCCAGAGCATCACTAGAGACCACACCCAGCAACTGGTGATGTCCATGAATGGCAGACTTCAAGCAGTCATTGCATGCAAAGAATATGCAGCAAAATACTAAACATGACTACTTTCATTTACATGACATTGCTGTGTCCCAAACATTATGGTGCCCTGAAATGGGGGGACTATGTATAAACACTGCTGTAATTTGTACATGGTGAAACCAAAATGTATAAAAATACCGTTTAATAAGATCTGACAATGTGCACTTTAACCACATGTGATTTTTTTTTCTATTACATATCTCAAATTGTGGAGTACAGAGGCACATAAATAAATGATGGGTCTTTGTCCCAAACATTAAGGAGAGCACTGTATATAAAAGAAATGAAGGCACTGTTAGGATTTTTTTTAGGTGATCATCCCCTTTTTATTTCACAGCTCCACCCATATAACCTCACACTACAATCCCTCAATAACATTATTTAAGACTCCATCTCTCACCCTCACTTTGGGAAATCTGACCAGCTGGCTATGCTCCTTCTTCTGACTTAAAGGCAGTGACTGAAGAGCACATCCCCAGGATTGAGGACTCCACAGAGCTAGTCAGAAGAGGCAGAGGAATGAAAAATGGGCTTTTAAATGTTGTTACTATATCTGTTTCAACTACTTCCTCTGATAACTCATTCCATTTAGCCCCCACCCTCTGTGTGAAAAAGTTGCCCTTCAGATTGCTATTGAATCATTCCCCTCTCACGTTAAAGCTATGCCCTCTTGTACTTGACTTACCTATTTGGGAAAAAGACTCAGTGCATTCATCCTATCTATCTATATACCTCGTGAGTTTATACACTTCTATAAGATCACCCACCAGCTTCCTGCACTCCAAGGAATAAAGTTCTAGCCTGTCAACCTCTGCCTATTGCTAAGGCCTTCAACTCCTAGCAACACCATTGTAAATCTTCTCTGCATGCCTTCCAGTTTAATGGCATCTTTCCTATAACAGGGTGACCAATACAAAACCATTTAGATGAATATTATCTGGGTATGAAAAACTTACCCAGTTTTTGATTGATTAACAGCACCTGCAAGCAACTTCACTGTCTCGGGATTGTCTTCCATTCCATTTCGCAAGTTCAAAAATCTTCTCACAAAGTCTTCAGAAGACATAAGGCGCTCCCCATTCTTCTCAACTGTTGCATACTGAAAGGAACAAAAAATATTTAATCAGTCTGTTTTGGTTATTTATTTGTTGGTGCAGAGATATATTGTAAATATTGGTGGAATGGCAGCATTTATTGCCCTTAAATAAATATTATTTAAATAAATATCTCTGGACTAAGCAAGTGTTAAGAATATACCATCTTGATAAGTCTGGAGTTACATGCAAGCCATACTAGGTAAACACAACAGATTTTCAAGTTATGACACTCCTGTAGTTTTTTATTTAATTTTTTTTATTTTTTATTGCAGGTTTATTTAATTACTTGGATTTTAATTCAATTTGAAATTATATCTAGTCTACTGTGCTACTGTACACAGTCTTCACAGAAAAAAAGATCTCAATAACTTAAAATCCACTACTAAACTTAGAAGTGAAACTGGTTCTAAATAAGAACACATTTTCTTGACAAGTTTCACAGTAGTAAGTAACTCAGCAAAGAACCAAGTATGACTTTGGTAAAATTATCTAAAACCAAATTAAGAGTTTTGCATTAAATTGCTACTTCTCCAATTAGAAACTATTGTTGGATTGAACAATTCATTTTGGGCATGGAGATGATCATTTAAACAACCGTTTGACATCTATCAGGATCTCTCATCAAAGGTGCAGAAGTGGCAACAATGGTGCTGAAATGGAAATGATGAGAGCTTCAGGTTCCAGAGCATTAATAACACCAATGGTCTATCATGGGCCAGTCACAATGATGCGACAGCCAAGAAGGTAAACCAATGCCTCGACTTCCTGAGGAGACTGAGGATATTCAGCACTTCAATTACTCTTACAAACTTCTACAGATACTCCATGGAAACCATACCCGGGGTTGCATCACAGCTTGATTTGAGAACAGCTCTGCCCAAGACTGCAAGAAATTACAGAGTATTGTAGATGTAGCCCAGTCCATCACATCAACCAAACATCCCACCATTGACTCCATATAAACTTTATGCTACATTAGAAAGGGAGCCAACATAATCAAAGACTTGTCCCACCCTAGCAATTCCTTCTCCTCCTTGCTCCCATCCGGCAGAAGCTAGAGCAGCTTGAAAGCGTGCACCACCAGACTTAGAAATCTTCTCCTCTGTTATCAGGCTCTGATATCAGGGTCCTTGCATAAGCTAGGGTACTCTCCAAATCTCCTCACCCATTTGCGGACATTGGGCTTTGTGTATAAAACTGATGCGCTACAAAGTGCGGCACTGTGGTGCAGCTGATAGAGCTGCTGGCTCACAGTGCCAGAGACCTGGGTTCATTGCTGACCTCAGGTGCTGTCTGTATGGAATTTGCATATTCTCCCTATGATCGCGTGGGTTTCCTCCGGGTGTTTGGTTTTCCTCACGAATTCAAAACGTGTGAGTTTACAGGGCAATTGACCTCCATAAATTAGCCCCAGTGTTTAAAGAGTGGAAGTGAAAGTGGAATAATATTGAACTAGTATGAATGGGTGATCTGAAAACTAAACCTAAATGCTGAGATCTATATTCTGCACTCTGTATCTTCCCCTTTGCTCTATTGTATTTGAGTTCAACTTGACTGCATTTCTGTAAGTAAGTTTATTGGCCAAGTATTCACATACAAGGAATTTGCCTTGGTGCTCCGCCCACAAGTAACAACATGACATACAGTGGCAGTTACGAATGACTCAGAAAACACTAAACATTAATAATAATAAAACATTAATCATAAAATACCATTGATCAACCATGTGAACCAACAAAATACCAGATCAAATGGAGGCTACAGATTGTTGGCTGTTGAGTAGAGCAACTACTCGTGGATAAAAACTGTTTTTATGTCTGGCTGTGGCGGCTTTGACAGTCCGGAGTCACCTTCCAGAGGGAAGTGATTCAAAGAGTTTGTGGCCAGGGTGAGAGGGGTCAGAGATGATCTTGCCCGCTCGCTTCCTGGCCCTTGCAATGTACAGTTCATCAATGGAGGGAAGGTTGCAGCCAATAATCTTCTCTGCTGATCGGACGATTCGCTGCAGCCTCCAGGTGTCGTGCTTGGTGGCTGAGCCAAACCAGACCATGATGGAGAAGGTGAGAACAGACTCTACGATGGCCGTGTAGAATTGGACCATCATTGCCTGTGGCAGATTGTGCTTCCTCAGCACCCGCAGGAAGTACATCCTCTGTTGTGCCTTTTTGACTGTGGAGTCGATGGTAGCCCCCCACTTAAGGTCCTTGGAGATGATGGTTCCCAGGAACTTAAAAGACTCCACAGATGTGACTGTGGTGTTGTTGATGGTGAGTGGGGTGAGGGGAGGGGGAGCTCTCCTAAAGTCTACAATCAATTCCACTGTCTTAAGAGCATTGAGCTCTAGGTTGTTGCTACGGCACCAGGATGCCAGCTGGGACACTTCCTGTCTGTAGGCAGATTCCTCCCCATCCTGGATCAGTCCAATCAGGGTTGTGTCGTCCGCAAACTTGAGAAGCTTGACAGAGGTGTCTGTGGAGGTGCAGTCGTTGGTGTAGAGAGAGGAGAGGAGAGGAGAGAGTACGCAGCCTACAGTATTATCCAGTACTGTACAGTATTATCTTATCTGTTTTGATAGAATGCAAAACAAAGCTTGCCACTGTACCTCACTACACATGACACTAAACCTAAACCCTCTTATCTAAGTTTTGTAGAGCTGAGAAATCAAATCAAAATTGAAATGAGAAAAAAAAATCAAACACAATCAACTCCTCACTCAAATATCTAAGATTAAAAAATGCAATACAAAATTGTGTATAGTAAAGGTAAAATGTCACCATTTTGTCATTTAAGAGCAAATACAATTTCAATAAAGGTTTACAAAAATTGGCCCTCAGAACAGAAAAATCAGCAGTGAATGAAAATCTAGCATGTGAAAATATCTAAAATTCACATGTAATTTCTACATATTTTTCCTTCATCAAACAATTTTTGCCTTTCATTTATCAATAATGTTAATTAGCATTCTTTCTTTTACTTCCTTTTGTAAGTTTAAATGCTCAGAAACACAATTATCTAGTTTGTATAGGACAAGATTTCTATTAAAACTAAATGCCTGCAATTTTATTGTTGTCCGTGGTGTGATATATGTTTTGCAGATTTGATTAATGCTCTGTGGCTTTCTGGTTTGTACAACAATTCAACAATTTTCCTGTTACAATTCAAGACTTAGTAGTGCTTAAACAGCAGAACCTTAGGTTAACTAAGGAAAAGCCGATTTGAAACCTAAAGCCTCGGATTTAATTACAAAACTCATGGCTCAGCAGTGATCCCTGCTTCTTACATCTTTCTGAGACCTTCAATAGCTCCAGAGATTTGAGGACACCACAAAAATACAGTTATCTCAATTCACTGAAGCGTCAACCAAGACAGTGTCCTCGTCCACACTAAAATCCCTAACATTACTTAAAGGCAAGAAGTCACACAAAGCAGATAAACTGAGCATAGATCAACAGATGAGATTGTGATACTATAGTTATTACAGAAACATGGTCAAGGGATGGCCAGGAACGGCAGCTCGATGTTCCAAATTTTCCAATGTGACAGAGGTGGAATTAAAAAGGGAGGGAGAGAATATCATGGCAGTATTTAAGGAGAATATGGTGGAGAAATATAGGGTGCAAAAGTACTTTAAATAAAATTGAGGTCAGGTAAGGTAAGGGGGGATGATAGTTGAAGAGTTGGTATGTCCCATTTACGTAATGCTCATAAAAATATTTGTTTCTCTCTTTTTCCTCTTTCTCTTTCTCTTTCTTTTCTAGGGTCTATTTCTTAACTCTTTTTCTTTTGTTTTTAATTTTGCTCTTATAGGGTCTTCGTCCTTTTTTGTTGTCACATTTTCTACACTTTCACTTTTTCCTTCACTTTCTTCTTTCTTTCAATCTTTTCCTTTTCTAGTGTAAAAAATAAATGGAGTACATTAATTGTAAGAAGACATAAGTGACGAGTACTAATGTATGTGGTTGTAATGTAATGTACTTCTAATAAATAAACATTTAAAACAAAATTTTTTTTAAAGAGAATATCATGGCAGTACTTAGAGAGAATATGGTGGAGAAATAACCCAGCAAGGGCACATGGGTAGAATTCAGACATAAGAAAAGGATAATCATTTTGATGAGATTGCCCCGACCCAGTCAATGGAAATGAGAGGAGCAAATATGTAGAGGAATCACAGATGTGTCAGAATAATAGGGTTGAAATTGGAGATGATTTTAACTTTCCTTTTTTTTTTTTATTTATTTATTTATTTATTTTTTTTATTTATTAGAAGTACATTACATCACAGCCACATACATTAATACTCGTCATTTATATCTTCTTACAATTAATGTACTCCCTTTATTTATTTTTTTACACTAAAGAAAGAAAAGATTGAAAGAGAGAAGAAAGTGAAGGAAAAAGTGCAAGTGTAGAAAAGTGTAGAAAATGTAACAACAAAAAAGGACGAAGACCCTATGAGAGCGAAATTAAAAACAAAAAGAAAAAGAGTTAAGAAATAGGCCCTAAGAAAAGAAAAGAGAGAGAGAAAAAAAGAAAAACAAATGTTTTTTTTTTGAGCATCACGTAAATAGGACATACCAACTCTTCAACTATCATCCCCCCTTACCCGACCTCAATTTTTTATTTTTTTAAAGTACTTTTGCACCCTATGTTTGTAATAATTCTATAAATGCAGACCACGTCAGGTGGAAGTGATCTGGTTTACCTGCTAGGAGAAGTCTTATCTCTTCAAGGTGTAGTGTTTCAAACATATTTGAAATCCACATATTTATAGTTGGTATTGGAGCCTTCTTCCAAAATTTTAGAATTAGCTTTTTTCCAGTTATTAACCCATAATCCATTAATTTCTTTTGAAACACATTTAGTTCTGGATCATCTTCCGTTATTCCGAAGATAATCCATTCTGCTTTGGGTATCAGTCTTGTTTTAAATAACTTTGTAAAGATTTCAAAAATTTCATTCCAAAATTTTTGAATTTTTGTACAGAAGACAAATGAGTGCGCTATAGTTGCTTCTTGGGATTGACATTTATCACAAATAGATGATACGTTTGGGAAAATTTTATGAATTTTAGTTTTCGAATAATATAATCTATGTAAAATTTTAAATTGTATTAAAGTGTGTCTTACATTAATCGAGCATTTATGTACTTTTAATAAGTATTCATTCCAACTTTCCTTTGAAATTTTAATAGCTAACTCTTGTTCCCAGTCTCTTCTGATACCCTCCGTAGATGGTATTTGTACATTTAAGATAATATTGTACAAATATGATATTAAGTTTGCTGATTCCGCTTTTATCTGCATTGCCTCGTCCAGTACATCTGCTGGGTTATTATGATGATCTTTTATATATTTTTTCAAATAGTCGCATATTTGAAAGTATTTAAAATATTGATTATTTCCGAGTTTATATTTTATTTGTAATTGTTGAAATGAAAGTAATTTTCCAGTTTCATACAAGTCACCAAGCGTTTTAATTCCTAGTCTATCCCATTGTGTATAAGCTTTATCTATAATAGAAGGACTAAACGAAGGGTTATTGACTATAGGTAATAAAAGTGATGTTTCTTAATTTTAAATTTTGTTTTATTTGTTTCCAAATACGGATTGTACTATGAATAATTGGGTTCTTATTATAGTTTATGTTATTCAATTTCATTGGAGAGAGGAGGATCGCTCCAATGTTTCTAGAGGAGCAATCCTCTTTCTCCATTACAATCCAGTCTACTTGCTGGGCGGAGTTATCCATCAGTTGAATCATGTTTTTAATATTTACTGACCAATAATAATACATAAAATTGGGTAGTGCTAGACCCCCCAATACTTTAGATTTATTCAGATGGGTTTTTTGTATTCTATGTGATTTATAGTCCCATATAAAATTAGTGATATCTGAGTCGAGTTTTTTAAAAAACTTCTTAGGTAAGTATATAGGAATTGATTGAAATAGGTATAAAATTTGTGGTAAAAAGATCATTTTTATTGCGTTTATTCGGCCTATTAAAGACATCGGAAGCGTTTTCCAGAATTTAATTAATGTATTCAGTTTATTAAGTAGGGGGTCAAAATTTGCCCTGAGCATACCTTGATATGCTCTGGTAATTTCGATTCCCAAATATTTAAATTTTTCTGTAGCTATTTTAAAAGGGAATTTTAAAAGATGTGTTGAATCTTTCGGTTTTATTGACATAATTTCACTTTTATTCCAATTTATTCTATATCCAGAAAAAGATCCGAAGTCTTCAATTAAATTTAATATATTTGGTATAGTGATTTGAGGTTTTGTAATATACAATAATATATCATCCGCGTATAAAGATATTTTATTATATGAGTCTTTAGTATTATATCCATGAATATCAGGGTGTATTCTAATTTTTTCTGCTAGCGGTTCAATAATGAGAGCAAACAGCTGTGGTGATAATGAGCATCCTTGTCTATTTCCCCTTGATAGTTGAAATTTCGAGGATAATATGTTATTAGTAAGTATTCTAGCTGTAGGTTTGTTATATAGTAACTTAATCCATAAAATAAAATTCTCTCCCAGTTGAAATTTTTGTAATACTTTATCCATATAATTCCATTCTACTTGATCAAATGCTTTTTCAGCATCCAGCGAAATAATTGATAATTCTTGATCTTCAGATTTGTGTGAGTGCATTATGTTGAGTAGACATCTCATATTATTAGAAGAGTATCTCTTAGGGATAAACCCTGTCTGATCTGGGTTTATTAATTTACTAATGTATTTACTTAATCTTCTGGCTAATGTTTTCGCTAATATTTTTTGATCTGTGTTTAACAATGCTATAGCTCTATATGAGCCAGGTTCTTCTAAATCCTTATTTTTCTTAGGTATTAATGTAATCGTTGATTCCGCTAATGTATCAGGTAGTATTCGTTTTTTAAAAGCGTATTGGTACATTTTTTGTAATCTTGGTATTATTTTATCATAAAAGTTTTTATAAAATTCATTAGTAAATCCATCAGGGCCTGGTGTTTTTCCATTTTTTAGTGAGTTTATTGTATCTTCTAATTCCTTAATTGAGATTTGTGCACCCAGTTCCTCTTGTTCCTTCAGCTCTAACTTTGGAAGATTACAGGTATCCAAGAACTTTGTGATATTATTGGAATCAATTATCGTTTTAGATGTATACAAATTCTCGTAAAATTGCGCAAATCTTTTATTAATATCCTTCGGTGTTGTTAATAATTCCCCTTTATCTGATTTGATCTTTGGTATAGTATGTTCCTTTTCTCGTTTTTTTAGCTGGCGAGCCAAAAGTTTATGCGGTTTATCCCCAAATTCAAAGTGCTCTTGTTTTGTAATTTGAAAAAGTCTTATAAGTTTGGCAGATAATAATTTATTTAATTTAAATTTTAAAATTATTATTTTATTATGTTTATCTATTGATGGATCTTTAGCATTATCTATATCCATTTGTCTAATAAGTTCTTCTAACTGTCTTTGTTCATTCTTATTCTTTTTATTTTGAAAAGCTTGATATGAAATTATAATACCCCTAATGTATGCTTTAAAAGATTCCCAAAGTAAAGTAGGCGATATATCTGAAGTATCATTTGTTTGAAAAAAGACCTCCATTTGTTCTTTTAAATATATACTCGCTTGTGGATCTTTTAAAATTTGAGAGTTAAATCTCCAGAATGAATTATTCTTAGACAATCCTTCCAGTTTTAAAAAGAAAGTTAGTGGAGAGTGGTCTGAAATTGAATTTGTATGATATATTGCATTAGATGTTTGGGGGATTAATTTTGTATCCAGCAGAAAGTAGTCTATACGTGAGTATGTCTTATGTACCATTGAGTAAAACGAATATTCCCTGCCAGTTGGATTCACAATTCTCCAAACATCTGCTATATTAGTGTTGTTTATGTAGGTATTGAGGAGTTCCCCAGTTTTCGATTTCATATTCCCTCTCTGTTTTTTACTTGATTTATCTAAGTACGGGTCTAAAACACAGTTAAAGTCTCCGCCTATTATAACATTTTGATAGTTTGACTCTGCAATTATATTGAAGATTTTATTGAAAAAGTGGGGGTTATCAAAGTTAGGGGCATATATATTTACCAAAGTAAGTGGAGTGTCATGGATTTCTCCATTAACTATTAGGTATCTCCCTTCTATATCTGTTATAATATTCTTTGCTTTAAATGGTATACCTTTTCTTATGATAATTGACGTGCCTCTAGATTTTGAAGTGAATGAAGAGTGGTATGTTTGACCTATCCATTTCGCCCTCAGCCTAACTTGGTCCTGAGGTTTTAGGTGTGTTTCTTGTAGGAAGGTAATGTCAGAATTATACATTTTTAGCTGAGCTAATATCTTACCCCTTTTGATAGGTTCATTAATACCTCTTATATTCCAACTACAAAATGAGACTCCTCCTAGGTTCTTTTGTGTGGTGTCATGCATTTTGAATAATTATAGTACCTTTGAATCTTGTGGTGCGTCCATATCCCAGGTCTTTAGGTATTGGGGGAGTTTTTGAATTATTAACTTTTGTTGGTATGTCCATATTATTCTTATCACTAAACACAAAACACAAACAAGTGATTTTATGTAATAAAAAAAAAACTAAAAAAGTGAGGCTACAGTGTCTATAGTCGGCACTGTAGCAAGTGACCCACCTGTAGGTGGGAAAAAACCTTATTTTGACTTCCATTGCGTTGTTGCTCAACTCGCTCCGCTCTCTTAGTTAATCATAACATATTAAAATATTAAAACGAGGCCTCACATTCATATATATAATACAATTTTACCCTGATATTTCCTTATAACATATATATATATCAGAGTTTAATTATTAAACCAATATTTTTGATTTCAATAAGAATCAGCTGTTGGTTGAAGGGGTTAACGAGACGTGCTCCTGGACATAAGCCAGGAGCTCGTTTCTCATCCCCTCCTCCCGCTTATAGACAAGGTTACAATTTATTAAAAATTCATATTAGTATGTTAGTTCATTATTTTTTTGTTTTTTTTGTTAGTATTCTAATCTAACCTGCATAACTTTTAAAGTTGTTAATAGGATAAGTTCTTACAATTGGTTATAACATTTTAATCAATAAGCAATTATTTTCTAATTCATATCCCGTTATAAAGTTGTTTACACGTTTTGAACAGAAAATGTCCTTGCTTCAACATTCCGGAGATAACAGTGTAACTATCCCCAGACAAAACATAGCTGAGAATTATTCGGATCTGCCAAAGCTCCCTTTTATTTCTGTCTTTCAACAATCGTTTGGGCATATTTGAAAGCGTCTTCAGGCTTAACAAATGACTTTTCAAGACCATTAAAAGAAATACGCATTTTAGCGGGATAAAAAACCCCGAATCTGACCCCTTCTCTCCCTCTTAAAAGATCTTTAACCTTATCAAATTTGTTTCTTTTTTGCACAATTTCATGTGGGTAGTCCCTGAATATCTTAATAGTGTCTTTGTCCAGCCGTAATTGTACACCATATTTGATTTTGGTCATAACATATTCCAGTTCTGCAGTGTCTCGAAATTTCACTATAATATGTCGTGGATAAGCTTTTCCCGCATCAAATCTTTTTCCAAATCTTGGGACACGATGAGCCACTTCGATTTTCGGTTCCTTGGGAAGATTCAACAGTTGTTTCAACAAGCCCATGGCAAATTCACGTACCTGTTCCCCTTCTGCCCCCTCTGAAACACCAAGAATCCTCAGATTCTGGCGTCTAGAACGAGCTTCCAGGTCCAGGCATTTGAATGAGACTTTCTCTAATTGAGTCCCCATTTGTAGTGATGCTTGTTCGTTTTCTCGCCTCATTTGCTCATGTTCTTGCCTCAATTTCGCCATGTCTTCAACCAGTCGTGCCGTATTTTTCTCCAATTCCGTAATTGTCTGCATACTTGCAGCTACTGTTTCAAGTACAGCCGTGAACTTATCCGTAGTAATTACATCCATCTTATCCATTTTCTCTGATAGTCCATCTTTCACCTCATCAATTCGTTTATTCATAGTGTCCAGTAAATCCGTCATATTCTTCTGGTTACCAGCATTTAAATCCTTCATCATCTTCTGCATTCCTTCCATCATTTTTGCCGAATTTTCCTTCATTTCCTTCTTATCTTCCACCCTATTATCCGAGATCTCATCTTTCAAATTTTTCATTGATTTTTTCAAGTCATCAAAGTCTTTCTTAGATCTTGTATCCATTTCTGCAGCCACTTCAGAGACTTCAGAGGTAACTTCAGTTTCGAACTGTTTCGACAGTTTATTCACAGCTCTCTGAGGGCTCACAGCTGGAGTCAATTTACTCATTTAAAGGGCTTCAAACCACCGTTTAAAACATCGCGTTTAACGATGACGTCATCAGCGCGGTAACCAGAAGCTCCGGTAAGGTTTTTAAAAACAATCCCGATTTTCGGACCCGTTTTACACGATAAATCGTGAAGTTTTTCGGGAGAGGAGCTGGGTGCACGTCTGTTAGTCTAACATGACGCCACCGGAAGTCGATTTTAACTTTCCTAATGTGGACTGGGACTACCTTAGTGCTCAAGGATTTGATGGGGCAGATTATTTTCAGTGTGTTCAGGAACATTTTCTGAAGCTATTTGTAGATGATTCTACTAGAGAAGAGGCAACACTTGATTTCCTGCCAGGAATTTACGCTGGAAAGTAGTTGATGTATCAGTGCGGGAGCACTTTGGGACCAATGACCATAATTATATCAGGTTCACGTTAGTTATGGGAAACGATACGACTGATTTGCAGGTCAAAGACCTAAATTGGGAAAGATTCATTTGAATGACATCAGGCAAATTATATTTAACTCAGACATGTGCAAAGTGATGCATTTTTGGAATTTAAACAAGGGCATGGTATGCACAGTGAACAGCTGTGCCCTGGGCAGTGTTATTGAACAGAAAGATGTTGGGGTACAAGTTGCATAGTTCCCTGAAACACAGATAGATGAGCTGCTGAAGAAGCATTGGGCATGCTTGTTTTCATCGTCTGAGGCACAGAGTATAAGAGTCGGGATGTTATGCTACATGGACAAACATTGGACCTCACTTGGGGTATTGTATGTAGTTCTGGTCACCACCAGTAAGGACATGGTTAAGACAACAAACGTGCTGAAGAGATTCTCAGGGATTACCCAAATTGAACGGCTTGCATTATCAGGAGAAATAGGGCAGGTTAGGTGTATTTTCCCAGGAGTGAAGGAGACTGAGAGGTGACATGATAGAAACAAAGAACAGGAGATGCTGGTTTATATCAAAGATAGACACAGAGTGCGCAAGTACCTCAGCGGATCAGGCAGTAAGTGGATTAGTATAGATGGTTGGCACTGACACGGTGAAGGACCTGCTTGTGTATTGTACAACTCTATGACTTTATAACACCGATGCCCAGTAGGCTCCTATGAGGTCACATCATTTGCGGTCAGTAAGGTCATTACCCATTTTCCTGTACAACCCAGTATTCCTGAATTCTACTTTTGTTTGGAAATCTATTGATCCCTACCATGAAACTACTCACTGACAACCTCTGCAGTCCTCTTGGGAAGAGAATTCCCATGATTCACATCGTCAGGATATAGAACATTTTTTAAAATATCTAGCTAACTCACTTGCATGAGATCATTACAGTCATAGAGATATATAAAGCAATAAATTGATCTTTCAGCCCACCTTGCCCATGGTGAACAAGTTTGCAAACTAGGCTAGTCCCATTTGCCTATATTTGGCCTATAGCCCTCAAAACGCTTCTTATCCAGATATCTGTCCAAATGTCTTGTAAAATTCGTAAATGAATCGGCGTCAATAGCTTCTCATTATCCACGATTCTAGATCACCACTGCCATGGGTTTCAATATCAAATGTATCAGAACCAGAGCAATTAAATTATCACTTGCTGCAACTTTTACAGACCTATTAAAGCAACAAACATACAATAAACAATAATACAATAAATTATCAGTCATACTAGTTAACCAGATCATAACAGTACAAACCTAGTACACAATGCAACCTTTATAAAACGTCTATTGTAGTTCATGGTTGGAGAGTGTAGTTCAAGAGCCTGATGATTGATGGGAATGTTGTTCTTAAACCTAGAGATAATAGTTCTCAGGTTTCTGTGTATTAATTACACATGATATCTAATGCTATTAACAGCCTTCTTGAGTACTCTTCCTATGGATTTCTTCAATGGTGGGGTAGTCAATACGTGTGATGAATCGGGCAACGTCCGTCACTTTCAGCAGCTTCCTTCATTCTTGGGCATTCAAGTTACCAAACCAGTCCAGGGTGCAACCAGTCAGTATTCTGTAAAAGTTTGGTAGAGAATTCGACAACATGCCGAATCTCCTCACAATCCATAAATTTGGTAGAGAATTCGACAACATGCCGAATCTCCTCACAATCCATAATACCAATCTCATTTCCCCAGCGAAATATCAATCCCTCTTTAGAAATGTCAGTAACTTGCCATCAGCAAAAGGCATGTACTATAAAGATTGTTGGTGTCTCACTGCTGCATCGAATGAGTGCCATTTAAGTGCCATTTAAGGGCAGCACTGTGGTTGAGTTGCTGCCTTACAGCCAGAGACCCGGGTTCGAGCCTGACTATGGTTGCAGTCTGCACACGTGGCCTTTCTCCTGGTGCTCTGTTTTCCTCCCTCATTCCAAAGACGTGCAGATTTGTAGGATAATTGGCTGCTGTAAATTGACCCTAGTGTGAAGGATAGGACTAGTGTACGGGTGATCGTTGTTCACTGCGGACTCGGTAGGCCAAATGGTCAGTTTCCACGCTGTATCTATAAGCTAAACTAAAATTTCCAAGCATCTCTCGGTAGGAGAGAAGGCGAGTGCGAGACTCATAAAACATAGAAAAAAGGTACAGGAGTAGGCCATTCAGCCCTTCGAGTCAGCAACACCATTCAATATAATCATGGCTGATCATCCAAAATCAGTACCCCGCTCCTGCTTTTTCCCCGTATCCCTTGATTCTGGTAGCCCCAAGAGCTAAATCTAATTCTCTCGTTAAAAAAATCAGTGAATTGGCCTCCACTACCTTCTGTGGCAAAGAATTCCACAGATTCACAACTCTCTGGGGGAAAAGGTTTTCCCTCATCTCAGTCTTAAATGGCCCACCCCTTATTCTTAAACTGTGACCCCTAGTTCTGGATTCCCCCAACATCGGGAACATTCTTCCTGTATCTAGCCTGTCCAATCCCTTATGAATTTTATATGTTTCTATAAGATCCCCCTCATCCTTCAAAATTCCAGTGAATACGAGCTCAGTCGACCCATTCTTTCACTAGCAATGTTACAAAATTTTGAGATTTTAAAAATAAAGTCTGCAATTTATCCCATCAGATAAAGCATAAAAAGAAGTTTAATTTGACACTTAATTCACTTTCATATCTTCAGTATTAAATAAGTTATGGCCATTATCATACTCAGAAATTAGCATCTAGTTCCCTATTGCTTTTCCATTGACTTAACACAAAAGCTGTGATCGAGGACAGTTAAAAGCCCATAACTTTCTTAAAAATTATGATAACTGAAAGAAATTTTCAGGTATTATAGATTGAAGCATTCTGAAACAAATATGAAACAATCTTACTTCGAAGACATGAAAGTAAAGCATATAATTAGTTAGTTACCTAATTGTAGCTAATTACAAAATTCAATTACTAGATCTAAACATCTATCAATTTCTTAAGAATAGATTAACATTTTTAAATAGCCTAAGTGTCCAAATAACATTCACACAATAATTCACAATATAACATAATTTTTAAATCTAATTTTCATGAATTTACAGGCCAAATGGAAGGAATTGAATGTTTAATACCTGTAAATTAATGGGGATTTAATTCATCTTGCGAATGAGAATTACTGGAACGCGATCTTTTGAAACGTTCATTTGCGGTGAATTTAACCCCGTATTGGCATGAAAAATACTGCCGTTAATTCGGGGAATAAAATCACCGTGTCGCATGACAAAATGTGAATTAAAGGCTTCTTAAGAAGCACTTTTATACATTTAAAGAAAGCACTTTTGTTTACCTTTCCCTTGTGTGAAATCCGTCCCCGTTGTTGGCGTTGACGCTTCAGAAGATGATTTTAAAATGATTCCAACGCTGAACTTGTTGGGAGATTTTTTAAACAAACTACGCAAAACGGCACCCGGAACGATTCTTTCACAGAGGCTGGTACTCCAACAAAGTATAATTCAGGACAAGGGAGGAGAAACCCGCGCTTTAACCCCGCCCCCCCTTAAAGGCGCCAAAATCGCGCACACGGACAGTGGCAGAATTACAGCGCCGCTGAAGGTAAGTATTGTAACATACCTACTTTCACCATATGTCAGTCCCACCATCCCGAGAATTAACCTGGTGAACCTACGCTGCACTCCCTCAATAGCAAGAACGTCCTTCCACAAATTAGGAGACCAAAACTGCACACAATACTCCAGGTGTGGTCTCACCAGGGCCCTGTACAACTGCAATATGACTTCCTTGCTCTTAAACTCAAATCCTCTCGCAATGAAGGCCAACTTGCCATTAGCTTTCTTAACTACCTGCTGTACCTGCATGCTTACTTTCAGTGACTGACACACAAGGACACCCAGGTCTCGTTGCACTTCCCCTTTTCCTAATCTGACACCATTCAGATTATAATCTGTCTTCTTATTCATGCCACCAAAGTGGATGACCTCACATTTATCCGCATTATACTGCATTTGCCATGCATCTGCCCACACCCAACCAATCCGAGTCACCCTGCAGCCTCACAGCATCCTCATCGCAGCTCACACTGCCACCCAGCTTTGTGTCATCTGCAAACCTGGAGATGTTACAATTAATTCCCTTGTCTAATTCATTAATATATATTGTAAATAACTGAGCCTTGCGGCACCCCACTAGTCACTGCCTGCCATACTGAAAAGGACCCGTTAATTCCTACTCTTTGTTTCCTGTCTGCCAACCAGTTCTCTATCCATACCCTTCCTCCAATACCATGTGCTCTAATTTAGCACTCTTGCGTGGGACCATGTCAAAAGCTTTTTGAAAGTCTAGATACACCACTTTCCCTTATTCATTCTACTTGTCACATCCTCAAAAAATTCCGGAAGATTAGTCAAGCATGAATATAAATCCATGCTGACTCTGACCGATCCTGTCACTGTTTTCCAAATGTGCAGCTATGACATCTTTAATAATCGACTCAAGCATTTTCCCCACTACCGATGTCAGGCTAACTGGTCCATAATTCCCTGTTTGCTCACTCCTTCCTTTCTTAAAAAGCGGGGTTACATTAGATACTCTCCAGTCCACAGGAACTGATCCAGAGTCTAGAGAACATTGGAAAATGATCACCGATGCATCCACGATTTCTAGGGTCACATCCTTGAGTACTCTGGGATGAAGACTATCAGGCCGGGGGATTTATCTGCCTTCACAAAACAAAAAGAATGTGTGATAAACTGAGTCGAAAATAGTTTAATGGGGATAGGTTTCGGCATATTAAGCTATTTGGCCTGTGTAGTGAGTTGTTAATATTGGGACTTGTTTGGCAGGCTAGTCTTAAACGAGTAGAATAAAAAAATCCACAGAAAATGTTAAATGCTGTAAAAACTAAGCAGGTCAGGCAGCATTCATGGGAAGACAAACTGATAATATTTCAGAGAAGGGACCTCATCTGAAACATTAACTGTTTTTCTTCACATTCTTTCCTCTTACTAAAAACCAAATTTCATCTCTTTGTTTCCCAATTCTGACAAAGGGTTGCAGACTCAAAACGTTGACTGCTTTTCTTTCCACAGATGCTGTCTGATTTGCTGTTTTATATATATAAAGTAACTCTTTGTAAAGTCACGTACCTTTATAAAAATTGTTTTAAGTTCATCTGGATTTGCTTCCTTGGTCAAACTCAACTGGAAAATAAAGGTTTAACTTACATTGCAAAGCAACAGTGCATGGTTGATGTCCTAGTTACATACAAAATTACACAGCAGCTAAGTTTAATAAAACATTTCACTAGAGGTTACATTATATAAAGTTCAATCAATAGAATGGGTTTTGCATTTTACAGGTGAAGTAAAATATAGGGGCCTTGAGGGAGGGAGTTTGAGGAAAAGACAAATCAGTTCAAGATTCTGCCAAAGGTAGAGAAGCCTGAGGCACTGTCATAAGGATCAAAGGGAGCATCGGAGAATACTGAATAGAGGGGAAAGGAATCAGAGGAAATTTAGCATTGAAAAGTCCATGGTTTGAACAGTTACGTAATATGTGCCACACAATGATTCTGAACAACATGCAGTTTGTTCCTAAATATTCACTGAGCGATAATTAAATGTTTCCAAATTAACTTTTGGAATTTTTTTTTTTTTTTTTTTTTTTTTATTTTTTAGAAGTACGGTAGATTACAGTAATGTACAACACGTATATATTAATACATTTTTTGTACCGCTTCATTTTTTTAAACTTTAAGAAAGAAAAAGAAAGAAGTAAGAAAAGTGAAGAAAGTGCGCAAAGGTTGTGAAGTGCAAAAGAGTGTTGGGAAAAGAAAGCCCCTTAGAGAAGAGGTTAGAGAAGGAAGTAAAGTTAGAAAATAGACCCTAGAAAAAAAAAAAAGAAAGAAAGAAGGAACAATCGCTCTATTATAACTCTTATACTATACTTCATAGAGAAGGAACTACCAACCAAGTCTGTTTTTATTTTACCTCCCATTACCAGGTCCAGATACCTTTTATTTATTTATTTGTTTTTCTAAATTACTATTGCACCTCATGCTTGTAATAGGTCCAAAAACGTAGACCACGTCTTTTGAAATTGATCTACTTTACCTACTAGGAGGAATCTCATCTCTTCCAGATGTAATGTTTCCAACATATTTGATGTCCACATTTTTATTGTTGGTGTGGGCGCATTTTTCCAGAATTTAAGTATAAGCTTTTTTCCCATTATTAGCCCATAATTGAGTAAATTCTTCTGATACACGTTTAATTCAGGAATACCTTCCGATATTCCAAAAATAATCCATTTTCTGGTTTTGGTACCAGTTTTATTTTGATTAATTTTGAAAAAATATCAAATATTTCAAACCAGAATTTTTGGATTTTTGTACAAAAAACAAAAGAATGTGCTATGGTAGCTTCTTGACATATACATTTATCACAGATTGATGAGACGTTAGGAAAGATTTTATTTAGTTTGGTTTTTGAATAATATAATCTATGTTGGAATTTAATTGTTTATGATTCTCAGACTTCTCTGTTGCAGTGCAAGCAAGGGGTGGATTACAAGTTACTCTTCACTGAGAGCCTCTCAGAAGGCTAGCTCCTTCTGCCACACTGCAATCTCATTAAAAAAAAACACTATACAATGGACAATTTGAGAATAATGTTGTTATCACACAGCATCAAAAAGAATTGTCTAAATGAAGATGCAGTAAATATTAACTATAAGAGATGATAATTGTTATGAACCAGCCATTTATTTGCTGATAATTTAATTTATTCAGAAATATAAATCTCCACAATGGCATTGAATAATCACATTAAGTAATTTGTTATATTTTAAGCTTTTTGTGGTTGGCTTCTAGGTTCAAAGCCTTTACTGAAAATGTTCTATGAGCTGGGCACTGAAATATACGTACACATAAAAATTCGATATAATTGTGTTGAATGTACAAAGAGACCAAGGTGTGGGAATTAAACATTCCAGGATAGTTATTTTTTACTGCAGCACTGAAAGACAGCATGGAATAAAGGCAATGGAAAGGAATGATCTTTGCCCAGAAATCATAACATTTGCGTGGAGCAAAGAAACAGCAAAGGAGCATAAAACATTGATACTAGTCAGTCAGGCTCTCAAACAGCAGTGGTAAGGCAGGACGCTGCATAAATCAGGTACTTCGAGGTCAATTAACAAGGATAGTCTCAGAAACAGAAGGCACGAATCTACTTTCCAACTGATGCAAACCATTTGAACATTAATCATTTAGAGGATTAATTCATGGAATGCAGAAGAAATTATTGTCTAGATCAGTATGTTGAGGAACCAACAGGCATGCAGACTATATTAGATGAGATATCGCATAATGAAAAATAATTAGTTGATGATTCTATGGTTAACAATTAACTTGTGTCTCATATGATACAGCAATTGAAATACTGGTAATCTGAAACACAAACAAAAATCATTGTAAACATGCAACATGATTAAAGTTTCAGATCAGCTATTTCAACTGATGAATTAAGATGCAAAATGCTTCAAACCACCCGATTTAGAGATTTTAATTTAAAAAAACCCGTATTTACTCTCCCATTCTGGGTGTATTGATATGAAGGGGGATACCACAGGTCATATTGACTATTAATAAACTGATGAAGGCATCGACTCAATTTCACTTCGCACAAATGCAGACTATCCTGCTGAGATTTCCAGCATTTTGATTTTGTTTTAGATTCCAACTCCTAATTTGTTTTTCTCTCTGCTGATTCTGCCCGAACTGACCATTTCTAACATTTTCTGTTTTTAATTTCAGATTTCCAGAATTTTGATTTTGCTGACAAATATTGTAGGCACACTATCAAATCAATTAGTAGCACAATTTTGAACAAGCTAGTTTTCCTTCCATCCCAACCTCTGAGAAAATCTCACTTCATAGTGCTCTGGTAGAAAACTGTTAACCAGATGAATATTTCAAAAATGAAACTCACAGATCTACTTTAAATGGGAACTAGTTAAATAATCAGGACCACTATTGTGCAATTATTGTGTTAAGAATGAAAGATGCAAATACCTCCATTTCACAACTAATGTTTGTTTGTTTTTATATATTGAACGTTTTGATGTTTATTATGTTTCCTGAATAATGTTTACAGCGCTGCGAATGTAATTTCAATGTCATTGTTCTGTTTTGGGACATTGTGACAATAAAACTCTATTGACTGTGCAACTTAACACATTCTACAATTTAAGCAATAGGGAATTACAACAACCATTTCACGTTGAAAAAAGCCCATATATATTTTGATCACTGCAAGAATGAGAATTAAACGGGCACCATCAAGTATTTGCTCAACCCCTGCGATCTGCCACGTGGTAAGCGATGTCTCCACCACTCCCCCCGATGTCTCCACCACAAGTGCTCATACTATCAATAATCATGCTTGAAGACTTCTATAACTGGGGTTACCACTGATA
>JAXLNO010003124.1:0-28399 GCA_038087875.1 Malacoraja senta
TCAGTGAGGAGCTTTGATGAGATGGAAGCGTTGTGTCAAACTATCGTGGTGAATTATTGACTGCATTGTACCGCACTATTGGTAAATTGCAGAGTTGTGGACGCAGCCCAGACCATCACACAAACCAACCTCCCTTCCATTGACTCCATCTACACCTCACGCTGCCTCGGCAAGGCCTGCAGCATAATCAAGGACCAGTCTCACCCCAGTCACTCCCTATTCTCCCCTCTCCCAATGAAACATAGAAAAATAGGTGTAGGAGTAGGCCATTTGGCCCTTCGAGCCAGCACTGCCATTCAATATGATCGTGGCTGATCGTCCAAAATCAGTATCCCGTTCCTGCTTTCTCCCCATATCCCTTGATTCCGTTAGCCCTAAGGGCTCAATCTCTCTCTTGAAAGCATCCAGAGAACCTGCCTCCACCGCCCTCTGAGGCAGAGAATTCCACAGACTCACAACTCTCTGTGTGAAAAAGTTGTTTCCTCATCTCCGTTCTAAATGGCTTACCCCTTATTCTTGAACTGTGGCCCCAGGCTCTGGACTCCCCCAACATCGGGAACATGTTTCCTGCCTCTAGCGTGTCCAAACCCTGAACAATCTTATATGTTTCAATGAGATGCCCTCTCATCCTTCTAAACTCCAGAGTATACAAGCCCAGCCGTTCCATTCTCTCATCATATGACAGTCCCCGCCATCCCGGGAATTAACCTTGTAAACCTACGCTGCACTCCCTCAATAGCAAGAATGTCCTTCCTCAAATTAGGGGACAATAACTGCACGCAATACTCCAGGTGTGGTCTCACTAGGGCCCTGTACAACTGCAGGAGGACCTCTTTGCTCCTATACTCAACTCCTCTTGTTATGAGTCCACGCCAACCATACACTAGTTCTATGCCACACACTGGGGACAACTTCCTGAAGCCAATTTACAGAATCCACAGCCTACAAACCTGTACGCCTGTGGAGTGTGGGAGAACCCGGAGAAAAGCCACGCGGTCACTGGGGAGAAGGTACAAACTCAGTACAGACAGCACCTAAGGTCAGGATCAAACCCGGGTCTCTGGCGCTGTGAGGCAGCAACGCCAACAGCGGCGCCACCCGTTAACTGGTGAAGACTCTGCAACTAACATTGGATAAAAAGATCCGTACTCAAAGATATCAAAACTGCACAAGAACATTCAGATGTCAGGGCTCCAAAGGATCAAATATCTCTCCCCCTCCCTCTACGTCGGGGACCCGGGATGGAGGGTATTGCACCGAGGAGTTCCCTGCAACCTGTTCCTCGCGCGGCTCACACACTCGCCATCCACCTGCCACTTTTGCGGTCTTGGTGACAACAGACAATAGACAATAGGTGCAGGAGTAGGCCATTCGGCCCTTCGAGCCAGCACCGCCATTCAATGTGATCATGGCTGATCATCCTGTGTACCGCGTGTACATGGAGTGTGTGAGGATGCAGCCACTGTTCCAATATCTAAAGGGGCTGGTCCTTGCCTTCTGGCTGCCCTTCACACCCACCACCCTCATCTTTGCACACCCTGTGCATAGGGGAGAGGGTAGCGCTGAAGGTGTCCTGGGTTGGGTTGCTCCTGGGCCTGGGCCAAGCTGGCCATCCGCGAGTCACGGCGCCAGGCGGAAGAGGGCTCTGCCCGAGCCGGCTGCCCGCCCCTTTTCCGGGGCTATGTCCGCGCCCGGGTGGTGTTAGAGAGGGACTACTCACTGTCCACGGGCACCCTGGGGGATTTCCGGGACATAGAAACATAGAAACATAGAAAATAGGTGCAGGAGTAGGCAATTCGGCCCTTCGAGCCTGCACCGCCATTCAATACGATCATGGCTGATCATCCAACTCAGTATCCCGTACCTGCCTTCTCTCCATACCCCCTGATCCCTTTAGCCACAAGGGCCACATCTAATTCCCTCTTAAATATAGCCAATGAACTGGCCTCAACTACCCTCTGTGGCAGAGAGTTCCAGAGATTCACCACTCTCTGTGTGAAAAAAGTTCTTCTCATCTCGGTTTTAAAGGATTTCCCCTTTATCCTTAAGCTGTGACCCCTTGTTCTGGACTTCCCCAACATCGGGAGCAATTTTCCTCCATCTAGCCTGTCCAACCCCTTAAGAATTTTGTACGTTTCTACTTACAAAAGTAGGGACCGCTGGGCACCGCGCGGGATGGAATGCATCCTTGACAAGCATGGTAACATAGGTGTATAGAAGTTTATTTAGCATATTTGTTTGTCTTGTATTACGGTGGCGGGCTCTGTTTCATTTTACTGTATTGTAAATATTATTTTTAATAATTTAATAAATTAAATGTCACCAGCAAATCTCGGATATAAACCTTCCGATGAACAACCTTAGACAGAGGCTTCAAATTCATCATTATTCAAAACTAATTCAATTTGAGATTGAGTTTAGTTTATTGCCACCTGTACCGAGGTACAGTGAAAAGCTCTTGTTGCGTGCTAACCAGTCAGCGGAAAGACAATACATGATTACAATCGAGCCGTCCACAGTGTACAGATACATGAGAAAGGGAATAACGTGTACGACATTTGGTGCAAGATAAAGTCCGATCAAGGACAGTCCGAGGGTCTCCAATGAGGTAGATAGTAGCTCAGGACCGATCTCTAGTTGTGGTAGACAAAAATGCTGGAGAAACTCAGCGGGTGAGGCAGCGTCTATGGAGCGAAGGAACGGGTGACGTTTCAGGGCGAGACCCTTCTTCAGACTGATAGTTGTGGTCGGACGGTTCAGTTGCCTGACATCAGCTGGGAAGTAACTGTCTCTGAATCTGGAGGTGTGCATTTTCACATTTCTGTACCTCTTGCCTGATGGGAGAGGGGAGAAGAGGGAGTGGCCGGGGTGCGAGACTGGTACCCTGGGTAAAAGAATCTGTGCGTTCACCCAACTTATTCCACCAATGATTGTATACACGTCTAGAAGATCAGCCCTCATCTGTCTGGTCTGCCCAACCTCTCCCGATAGCTCAGCAGTCATGGTGGCACAAAACCAACGCAGGTTTAGACAATAGACAACAGACAATAGACAATAGGTGCAGGAGTAGGCCATTCGGCCCTTCGAGCCAGCACCGCCATTCAATGTGATCATGGCTGATCATCCCCAATCAGTACCCCGTTCCTGCCTCCTCCCCTTATCCCCTGACTCCGCTATCTTTAAGAGCCCTATCTAGCTTTCTCTTGAAAGCATCCAGAGAACCGGCCTCCACCGCCCTCTGAGGCAGAGAATTCCACAGACTCACCACCAGAGTGTGGAAAAGTGTTTCCTCGTCTCCGTTCTAAAGCCTTACAGCAAAATGCAGCGCCAGAGACCCGGGTTCGATCCCGACTACGGGTGCTGTCTGTACGGAGTTTGTACGTTCTCCCCGTGACCTGCGTGGGTTTTTTCCGAGATCTTTGGTCTCCTCCCACACTCCAAAGACGTACAGGTTTGTAGATTAATTGGCTTGATAAATAAAAATGTTAAATTGTCCAAGTTGGAGATATGCAGAGTACTGCCTTTCCCACTACAATATTCAGAAGGTTCAGAAAGTTCAGCCCCTCAAGACCTGCAAAAGAATCGATACCCATGTACCTGTTGTCGGTAGCAAAGCTTCAAAAGGATCAATACACAACACCAGCATTAAGATACAAACCTCCACAACCATGATGAAGGAGAAAACTTCCAAGGCTCAACGTTCCAGACTGATAGAGAGACACAAACCTTGAATGGAATCAATACTTCATGCTAATAGACACAAATCTTTCAGTAGATCTTTGCTCCACAAATACATGCTTACAAAATTCATCCTTAGGTTGAATACGGTTAACTTCAGTGAGTCAAATGCACAACTAACCTGCACAATTGTGATCAAATATCAAGTATCCAACAATTGTTACTCCATTTTGTTTATTACAGTTTAGAGATACAGCGCGGTAACAGGCCCTTCGGCCCACCGAGTCCGTGCCAGCCAGCGATCCCCGCACACTAACACTATCCTCCATGCACTCGGGACAATTTACATTCGCACCAAGCGCCACAGTTTAAGAATAAGGGGTAAGCCATTTAGAACGGAGACGAGGAAACACTATTTCTCACAAAGAGTGGTGAGTCTGTGGAATTCTCTGCCTCAGAGGGCGGTGGAGGCAGGTTCTCTGGATGCTTTCAAGAGAGAGCTAGATAGGGCTCTTAAAAATAGGGGAGTCAGGGGATATGGGGAGAAGGCAGGAACGGGGGACTGATTGGGGATGATCAGCCATGATCACATTGAATGGCGGTGCTGGCTCGAAGGGCTGAATGGCCTCCTCCTGCATCTATTGTCTATTGTCTAAATGCGCTTGCTCACAGTGCCAGAGACCCGGGTTCGATCCTGACCACGGGTGCTGTCTGTACGGAGTTTGTATGATCTCCCCGTGACCTACATGGGTGCTCCGATTTCCTCCCCCACTCCAAAGACATGGAAGTCTGTAGGTTAATTTGGCTTCGGCAAAAATGATTCATTGTTCCCCAGTGCGTGTAGTAGGATAGTGCTGGTGTACGGAGATCGCTGGGCGGCGCAGGCTCGGTGGGCTGAAGGGCCCGTTCCCATGCTGTATCTCTAAACTGGAGGCGAGTAAAATCCATGAACAATTCAGGACCAGCAACGGAATTTGGATGAGCTGGTCACTGAAACCTAACTATTTGCAAATTATTCCATCCGCTTTCAAAGCTTATTTTTAAGCAAGTAATAAAATTCATTGTTATTAGTCTGAAGAAGGGTCTTGATCCGAAACGTCACCCTTTCCTTCTCTCCGGAGATGCTGCCGCACCCGCTGAGTTTCTCCAGCATTTTTGTCTACCTTCCATTTTCCAGCATCTGCAGTTCTTTCTTAAACAAGAGAGTTTTATTGTCATGTGTCCCAGATTGGACAATGAAATTCTTGCTTGCTGCAGCACAACAGAATATGTTAACATAATACAGAACGGGAGATAAAAGTTCAGTGTGTCTATAGACCATAGACCGTATATATACACAATAAATAAACAGATAACGTGCAATAGGCTGTTATTGTTCAGTGTCGTGTTTAATAGCCTGATGGCTGTGGGGAAGTAGCTATTCCTGAACCTGGATGTTCCAGATTTCAGGCTCCTGTACCTTCTACCTGAAGGTAGCGGAGAGATGAGTGTGTGGCCAGGGTGGTGTGGGTCTTTGATGATGTTGGCAGTCTTTTTGAGACAGCGACTGCGATAGATCTCTTCGACGGTGGGGAGGTCAGAGCCGGTGATGGACTGGGCAGTGGTCACAACTTTCTGCAGTCTTTTCCGCTCCTGGACGTTCAAGTTGCCGAACCGAGCCACGATGGAACCGGTCAGAACGCTCTCTACTGTGCACCTGTAGAAGTTCGAGAGAGTCCTCCTTGGCATACCGATTTAATGATTTAATACCAGATGTGTCATTCCTAACTGTCACTATATGTCATGATGTCACTTGCGGGCGGAGCACCAAAGCAAATTCCTTGTATGTGAATACTTGGCCAATGAACTTATTCATTCATTCATTCATTCATTCATACAGATTCCTTTAGTTCAATTATGAGTTGTTATTAGGGTAATTAGTCAAGAAAATGAAAGAAATGAAACAGAGGGGCAACACTTTCAGGACCTGAGGGGCAACTCTTACACACAGAGGGTGCTAGGGATATGAAGGGAACTGCCAGAGGAGGTAGTTGTGATCGATACAATGAACATATTTCAGAGATATTTGGATGGGTACATTGATAGGAAAGATTTTCTGTAAGGCAGCAACTCTACCGCTGCTAGACAAAAGTGCTGGTGAAACTCAGCGGGTGCGGCAGCATCTATGGAGCGAAGGAAATAGGCAATGTTTCGGGCCAAAACCCTTCTTCAGACTGATGCAGGGTGGGGGGGGGGGGGGCGGCGGGGAGAAGAAAGGAGAAAGGAAGAGGAGGAGCCAGAGGGCTGAGGGAGAGCTGGGAAGGGGAGGAGACAGCAGGGACTACCTGAAATTGGAGAAGTCAACGTTCATACCGCTGGGGTGTAAACTACCCAAGTGAAATATGAGGTGCTGCTCCTCCAATTTCCGGTGGTGCTCACTCTGGCCATGGAGGAGGCCCAGGACAGAAAGGTCGGATTCAGAATGGAGGGGGAGTTGAAGTGCTGAGCCACAGGGAGATCAGGATGGTTAATGCGGACCAAGCGGAGGTGTTCGGCGAAACGATCGCCAAGCCTGCGCTTGGTCTCACCGATGTAGATCAGCTGGCATCTAGAGCAGCGGATGCAATAGATGAGGTTGGAGGAGGTGCAGGTGAACCTCTGTCGAACCCGGTATGACTGCTTGGGTCCTTGAATGGAGTCGAGGGTTGGAGGTGACCTCATGCAGCGCCGGAGACCCTGGTTCGATCCCGACTACGGGTGCTGTCTGTACGGAGTTTGTACGTTCTCCCCGTGAGTTTTTTCCGAGATCTTCGGTTTCCTCCCACACTCCAAAGACGTGCAGGTTTGTAGGTCCATTGGCTTGGGAAATGTTTTTAAAAAGATTGTCCTTAGCGGGTGTAGGATAGTGTTAGTATGCAGGGATCGCTGGTCGGCGCGGACCCGGTGGGCCGAAGGGCCTGTTTCCGTGCTGTATCTCTAAACTATATCTAAAACTAAACTAAACTAAACGATAAGGGCCAAATATGGGACTGGTGTAGTTTAGAATATATAGTGTGGAAACCGGCCCTTCGGCCCACCGAGTCCGCGCCGACCAGCGATCCCCGCACACTAACACGATCCTACACACACGAGGGACAATTCACAATTTTACCAACGTCAATTAACCTACAAACCCGCACGTCTTTGGAGTGTGGGAGGAAACCGGAGCACCCGGAGAAAACCCACGCGGGTCACGGGGAGTACGTACAAACTCCGTACAGACAGCCCCCGTAGTCGGGATCGAACCCGGGTCTCCGGCGCTGCGAGGCAGCAACTCGACCGTTGCACCACCGTGCTGGCCCTACATGGATAGGAAAGTTTTGGAAGGATATGGGCCAAATGCGGGCAGCTGGGTCAAGGGTCAGCATCTTGGTAGGCCGAAGAGCCTGCTTCGTGCTACAATTGTGACTTATGACTAAAGGGGCTGTCCCACGGGCAGGCGATTCCATGCGGAAAGCGCGACCTAACCGGAAGCGGGGGCCGTGCGGTGACCGCGCGGAGGTGGCGGGGCCGGTCCCACGTAGATCGCCGGAGCTGTATGGAGTTGGTCTCGACACCGCGCGGGGCTCTGAAAAACTGACAGTGTTTAAAAATCCCACGCGGTAACGGCCTGTCGCCTCGACGCCGCGCGCACCGTCTCGACGTAGTAGGCCTAGCGCGTGGCGTTGCGCGATGACGTCATCACCCGACGCCGCGCAACGTCCATTCGCAGTCGGCCCGCCTTTTACCGGGTCACATTAAAACCGCTTCCAGTTAGGTTGCATTCGCATGCTCGTGGGACAGGCCGTACGGTGATCACTCGGCCTCCGCGCGGCCCCCGCTTCCGGTTAGGTCGCGCTTGCCGCATGGAATCGCCTGCCCGTGGGACAGGCCCTTTAGTATAGCACAGGTATGCAGAGTGACCTGATGTTGGTAACTGTCGCAATTTAATCGTTCAATGGTTTCAGTAATGTGTTATTTGGCTCTGACCATCTTGGTTTCCGAAAGTTCTCAGAAACGGAATCCTCACCAAACCCTGAGACCGAAATAATTGCCACAGAAGGCTGTGAGGGTCAAGTCAATGGGTATTTTTTAAGGCAGAGATAGACAGATTCTTGATCAGTACGGGTGTCAGGGGTTACGGGGAGAAGGCAGGCAGGAGAATGGGGTTGGGAGGGAGAGATAGATCAGCCATGATTGAATGGCGGAGTAGACTTGTTGGGCCGAATGGCCTAATTCTGCTCCTACCACATAAACACATGAGTGCAGAATAGATTTTATCAGCATTGCAGTATCACAGCTCCAGAAAAAAACGGTGATAGTGATATGTGAACCAACAGTTCAATACAATATTTTGAAAGGAAACTCCATGACATGGTTAAGTATGATTCAATACTCGACACAAAACATGGATATAAAGCATTTAATTTACCCTCAATACACAATAAGAAATGGTGTTATTGATAGATTGGAGGTTTAATTTTTAACGTACTGCAAAATACTAATCCACATGAGACATTATCACCAACTATTGATATCAGCGGCACGGTGGCGCAGCGGTAGAGTTGCTGCCACACAGCGCCGGAGACCCGGGTTCGATCCTGACTACGGGTGCCGTCTGTACGGAGTTTGTACCTTCTCCCCGTGACCTGCGTGGGTTTTCTCCGAGATCTCTGCTTTTCACCCACACTCCAAAGGCATACAGGTTTGTAGATATTGGAAGGAACTGCAGAGGCTGGTTTAAACTGAAGATAGACACAAAATGCTGGAGTAACTCAGCGAGGTCAGGCAGCATCTCTGGGGAGAAGGAATGTGTGATGTTTCAGGTCGAGACCCTACTTCAGACATAGGTCGACAGGTGTAGTTTAGGGATATAGTGTGGAAACTTCGGCCCACCGAGTCCACACCGACCAGCGATCCCCGCACACTAACACTATCCTACACACACTAGGGACAATTCACAATTTTGGCTTTGGTAAAATCAGTGTCAATATGTGGGGATCGCTGGTCGGCGCGGACTCAGTGGGCCGAAGGGCCTGTATCGGGGCTGCATCTCCAAACAAAACTAAGTTTGTTAAGGGTTTGGACACACTAGAGGCAGGAAACATGTTCCCGATGTTGGGGGAGTCCAGAACCAGGGGCCACAGTTTAAGAATAAGGAGTAAGCCATTTTGAACGGAGACGAGGAAACACTTTTTCTCACAGAGAGTGGTGAGTCTGTGGAATTCTCTGCCTCAGAGGGCGGTGGAGGCAGGTTCTCTGGATGCTTTCAGGAGAGAGCTAGATAGGGCTCTTAAAAATAGCGGTTAAGGGATATGGGGAGAAGGCAGGAACGGGGTACTGATTGGGGCTGATCAGCCATGATCACATTGAATGGTGGTGCTGGCTCGAACGGCCGAATGGCCTACTCCTGCACCTGTTGTCTACTGTCTATTGTCTATTGTCTAAACCTGCGTTGGTTTTGTCCTAGTTCTCCTGTTTCCTCCCACACTCCAAATACGTACAGGTTTGCAAGTTAATTGGCTTGCTATGAATGTAAAAATTGTCCCTAGTGCGTGTAGGACGGTGTTAGTGTGCGGGGATCGCTGGTCGGCGCGGACCCGGTGCTTCCACGCTGTATCTCTAAACTAAACTAAACTAAAACTAATCAGCTGCAGGATTTTTACGGCTGATATTTATGTTGAAGGTTTTTTATTTTTTTTATTTTTGATGATGTTTTGTAAGCCTGGTCTGGAACTGATGTCTCTGTCTCATCTATATTTGATACGAGTGCAGTGTGGCTCCCATGTTGAGAACAGACTTCTTTGTGTCTTTTGACAGTCACCTGTCTCCACCTTCAGCAATGCCTGCAAAACAAAACAAAATCAATACCAATTTATAATTCAGGATAGCAACCCGCGCTGGTTTTCAGACGAGGGAGCCAGCCTCATTAATTTTACATTGCGGCTGACCGGGGGGAGAAATTAAAAGTGCAGAAAATAAAGAAATGAAAACACACCTTCCTCCATTTCCACTCGAGATGGTGAAGCCGGCACCAGGGCTCTCGTCCTTATTTAATGAAGGCTGGAAACACATCGAGGGCAGCTCAAAGAAGATACTTAACGTTTAAGAGAGAACGGCAGATGCTGGAAAAATCAAAGGTGGACAAAAACGCTGGAGAAACTCAGCGGGTGAGGCAGCATCTATGGAGCGGAGGAATAGGGTCGAGACCCGAAACGTCACCTATTCCTTCGCTCCATAGACGCTGCCTCACCCGTTGAGTTTCTCCAGCATTTTTGTCTACCTTCGATTTTACAGCATCTGCAGTTCCTTCTTGAACATTCTAGTAATCCCCCTCTGGACCCGAAGGAATCGGTGACGTTTCAGGGTCGAGACCCTACTTCAGACTGATGTGAGGGTGGGGGGAGGGGGGGCTGGAAGAAGAAAGGAAGAGGCGGAGTCAGTGGGCTGTGGGGGAGCTGGGAAGGGGAGGGGAAGGAGGGAGAAAGCAAGGACTACCTGAAATTGGAGAAGTCAATGTTCATACCGCTGGGGTGTAAACTACCCAAGCGAAATATGAGGCGCTGCTCCTCCAATTTGCGGTGGGAGTCACTCTGGCCATGGAGGAGGCCCAGGACAGAAAGGTCAGTGCGGGAAATGAAGTGCTGAGCCACCGGGAGATCAGGTTGGTTAATGTGAACTGAGTGGAGTTTTAACCGACCTGAAAAAAGTTTGCGTGCTTAGTTTCATTTAGTTTCGAGATAAAGAGCGACACAGCGATAAAATCCCAAGAATGGACATCGCCCGTTCCTTCTCTCCAGAGATGCTGCCTGCCCCGCTGAGTTTCTACAGCATTTTGTGTCCAAGTGCGGAAACAGGCCCTTCGGCCCACCGGGTCCACACCGACCAGCGATCCCCGCACATTAACACAACCCTAAAACACACTCGGGGCAATTTACAATTTTACTGAAGCCAATTAACCGACGAACCTGGATGTACGTCTTTGTAATCTGATTCAGGATCAGGACCATTTTCACTTTCTGCTTCATCCCCCTCTGGAAATAAATAACTGTTTGCCTGATGTGTTTTCGAATGGGCATTAGTGGAATCCCACATTCATTTTTTGTTAGGATTAGTTTTGTTTCCTTGAGTTTATTTAGTTAAGTTTAGAGATGCAGCGTGGAAAACAAGCCTTTCGGCCCACTCCGTCCGCACCGACCAGCGATCCCCGTACACTAAAGGGCCTGTCCCACTTTGGCCGTCATTTGCGCGACATCGTTTACGCGACATCATTTGCGCGTCACGACGCACGACGCGGGCGTCATTGGGATTCACAAAACCTTCGCGCGCCATCTGCGTGACGCGCAAATGACGCCCAAGTCGGACAGACCCTTAACACTATCCAACACACACACGGGAGAGTTTACAATCTTTAACTGACGGCAATTAACTTACAAACCCGTACGTCTTTGGAGTGTGGGAGGAAACCCGATCTCCCGGAGAAAACCCACGCGGTCACGGGGAGTTGGTCCGTAGAGACAGCACCCGTAGTCAGACAGTAGTCAGGATCGAACCTGGGTCTCTGGCGCTGTGAGGCAGCAACTCTACCGCTGCGCCGCTGTGCCGTCCTGCCTAGGTACAGTGTGATTCTATGTTTTGCGTACATTACACAAAGTATGCAAACAGTCGCCACTTAAAGGGCGTGGACAAAATGACAAAAATATCAATGATAGTCCGGCTGGGTCTCTCTTTGCGATTTAACCAGCCAGTGGAAAGACAATACACGATTATAATCGAGCCATTTGCAGTGCACAGATACATGATAAAAGGAATAACGTGAATAATCTTTAGTGCAAGATGAAGTCCAATCAAAGATAGCCCGAGGATCTCCAATGTGATTGAAAGTAGCTCAGGACCTGCCTCAGAGGGCGGTGGAGGCCGGTTCTCTGGATGCTTTCAAGAGAGAGCTAGATAGGGCTCTTAAAAATAACGGAGTCAGGGGATATGGGGAGAAGGCTGGAACGGGGTACTGATTGGGGATGATCTGCCATGATCACATTGAATGGCGGTGCTGGCTCGAAGGGCCGAATGGCCTACTCCTGCACCTATTGTCTATTGTCTAATAACGTTTAGTGCAAGATGAGGTCTAATCAAAGATAGTCTGAGGATCTCCAATGAGATTGAAAGTAGTTCAACACTGCTCTCTGGTTGTGGTAGGATGGTTCAGTTGCCTGGTAACTGCTGGGAGGAAACTGTCCTTGAACCTGGAGGTGTGCGTTTTCACACTTCTGTACCTTTGTCTGATGGGAGAGGGGAGAAGAGGGAGTGCAACTGGTCCTTGATTATGTGCGAATGGCGTCAATGGAAGGGAGTTTGGTTTGTGTGATGGTCTGGGCAGCTTCCACAACTCTTTGTCCGATTTCTTGCGGTGGTGGATGGAGCTGTTCCCAAATCGTGCTGTGATGCACACCTCAACTATTTGATCAGGCAGTCAGGAATTGACGATTTCCTTATCCAAATGATGGTAGGTAAATGCGATGGACAGTCTCCCCAATCCTTGCCCCTCTCTGATTCAACTGCGTAAGCTAGGTGTCAATTAGAGTCACAGCATGACAGTCATAGAGTGATACAGTGTGGAAACAGGCCCTGCAGACCAACTTGCCCACACCGGACAACATGCCCCATCTACACCTGCCTGCGTTTGGTCCATATCCCTGTAAACTTGTCCTATCCATGTACCTGTCTAACTGTTTCTTAATTGTTGAGCAGCTGTTCCAACCTGATCTCCCGGTTGCTAAACATAGAAACATAGAAACATAGAAACATAGAAAATAGGTGCAGGAGTAGGCCATTCGGCCCTGCACCGCCATTCAATATGATCATGGCTGATCATCCAACTCAGTATCCTGTACCTGCCTTCTCTCCATACCCCCTGATCCCTTTAGCCACAAGGACCACATCTAACTCCCTCTTAAATATAGCCAATGAACTGGCCTCAACTACCTTCTGTGGCAGAGAGTTCCAGAGATTCACCACTCTCTGTGTGAAAAATGTTTTTCTCATCTCGGTCCTAAAAGATTTCCCCCTTATCCTTAAACTGTGACCCCTTGTTCTGGACTTCCCCAACATCGGGAACAATCTTCCTGCATCTACCCTGTCCAACCCCTTAAGAATTTTGTAAGCTTCTATAAGATCCCCCCTCAATCTTCTAAATTCTAGCGAGTACAAGCCGAGTCTTTAATTCCCCTTCCCATTCCCACACTGACCTTTCTGTCCTCGGTCTCCTCCATTGTCAGAGTGAGGCTAAACGCAAATTGGAGGGACAGCATCTCATATTTCGCTTGGGCAGCTTACAACCCAGTGGTATGAATATTGATTCCTCTCACTTCAAGTAGCCCCGCCATTCCCTCCCTCTCTCTATCCCTCCCCCATCCAAGTCGCACCAGCTTCTCATTTTCACCCAACAAACAGCTAACAATGGGCCTGTTTCCTTTATCATCGATACTTTTTTGCATATCTTTCATTCATTGTTCTTTATCTCCCGGTTGCTCAACACTTTAACTCCTGCTCCCATTTCCCACACTGACCTTTCAGTCCTGGGCCTCCTCCACTGTCAGAGTGAGGCCCAACGTGAATTGGAGGAACAGCACCTCATATTTCGCTCGGGCAGCTTACACCCCAGCGGTATGAACATTGACTTCTGTAACTTCAAGTAGCCCTTGCTTTCCCTCTCTCTCCATCCCCTCCCCCTCCCCAGTTCTCTGACCAGTCTGACTGTGGTTATTTAAATTTTATCTGCGTTTGACTTGTTGTAAACTCCTCCCAACTAACAATGATCTATTCTACAATTTCCTCGGTCCACGTCCCCTTTGATGTCTCGTTTTCACACCTCACGCTTCCTTATCTCTGTATCTCTCTCTCTCCCCTGACTCAGTCCGAAGAAGGGTCTCGACCCAAAACGTCACCCATTCCTTCTCTCCAGAGATGCTGTCTGTCCCGCTGAGCTGCTCCAGCATTCTGTGTCTATCTTCAGTGTAAACCAGCATCTGCAGTTCCTTCCTGCAACCTTGAATATACTGCAGATATGCTGATTATCCGTTCTCCTGCCGTGATCAAGCGATGGTCTCTACTAAACGCTCTGTCACAAATAAATATCACCATCAATTTGTCCTGGACCAGCCACATGGAAGCCATGGCCAAGAAAGCGCAGCAACGCGTCTACACCACAGCAGTATAATCAAGGACCAGTCGCACCCCGGCCACTCCCTCCTCTCCCCTCTCCCATCGGGTAAAAGGTACAGAAGTGTGAAAATGCACACCTCCAGATTCAGGTACAGTTTCTTCCCAGCTGTTCTCAGGCAACTGAACCATCCTACCAGCCAGGCACGGAAATGGCTATCAAAATATGGAGGGGACCGGGGGACAGGGGGGACACAATTTCTTGGTGGCCGCGCGCGCATGCGCACACTCACACACACACACACACACGCAAGGCTTCGGAGGCTCAATCCAGCGCTAAATGCAGCTCAACTCTGCCTGTCTCGCCGGGTTAACTACAGCCCAGCCTGGACTGAGGGGACACCCGCGCTGCTTCTCCGCGCTGGCTGTAAACCTGGGCCATATTTCCCACAAGTCCAGGCAGGGCTGTAGGTTAACCTGGCGGGACAGACAGAGTTGAGCTGGGTTTAGCGCTGCTTGTCTGCGCTGGCTGTGGGCCTGGGGGCACCGCTCCCGTCTGACTCCCGACCTCTCTGGCCACCCCCGGGCGTGGGGGGGGGGGGGCACTCGGGTGGGGACGGAGAGCCGGGATCGAACCTGGCTGCGGATGAGGCGCAGGTCTGTGCCGAGATTGTTTTGGCACGTCTCCCTCCTCCAATCACCGCGCTGAATCATCATGTCCCGCCCCCATTGCCTGCTGACCGACGTCTCTCTCGTCCAATCAGCGCCCTCGATCAGCAGTCCCATCCCCACCGTCTCGCGGAAAGCGGAGATTGCACCGTTTTTTAAAATCCGGATTACAAAAAAATGGGTGGGGACTGTCCCCCGCCTCTGAAAATAGGGGGGGGACGTGTCCCACCTGGCCCCCCCCCCCCCCCGGATTTCCGCCCCTGCTACCAACAATCAGAGAGCATTCCTGAACTACTATCTACCTCATTGGAGACCCTCAGACTAACTTTGATCAGATTTTGCTGGCTTTACCTTGCACTAAACGTTATTCCCTTATCATGTATCTGTACACTGTAGACAACTCGATTGTAATCATGTGTTGTCTTTCCGCTGACTGGTTAGCACGCAACAAAAGTTTTTCACTGTACATCGGTGGTACACCTGACAGTAAACTAAACTGAAACTAAACTATAAACCTGGAGTGTGGGAGGAAACCGGAGCACCCACACGGTCACAGGGAGAACGTACAAACCCCAGGCAGACAGCACCCGAGGTCAGGATCGAACCAGGGTCTCTGGTGCTGTGTGGCAGCAACTCTACCGCTGTGCACTGTGGGTGGCTCAATTGTAATCATATACTGTATACACTGGGGTTTAGAAGGGTGAGGGGGGATCTTATTGAAACATATAAGATTATTAAGGGATTATTAAGGGATTAAAGGATTCGAGTATAGGAGCAGGGAGGTTCTACTGCAGTTGTACAGGGTCTTGGTGAGACCACACCTGGAGTATTGCGTACAGTTATGGTCTCCAAATCTGAGGAAGGACATTATTGCCATAGAGGGAGTGCAGAGAAGGTTCACCAGACTGATTCCTGGGATGTCAGGACTGTCTTATGAAGAAAGACTGGATAGACTTGGTTTATACTCGCTAGAATTTAGAAGATTGAGGGGGGATCTTATAGAAACGTACAAAATTCTTAAGGGGTTGGACAGGCTAGATGCAGGAAGATTGCTCCCGATGTTGGGGAAGTCCAGGACAAGGGGTCACAGCTTAAGGATAAGGGGGAAATCCTTTAAAACCGAGATGAGAAGAACTTTTTTCACGGAGAGTGGTGAATCTCTGGAACTCTCTGCCACAGAGAGTAGTCGAGGCCAGTTCATTGGCTATATTTAAGAGGGAGCTAGATGTGGCCCTTGTGGCTAAAGGGATCAGAGGCTATGGAGAGAAGGCAGGTACGGGATACTGAGTTGGATGATCAGCCATGATCATATTGAATGGCGGTGCAGGCTCGAAGGGCCGAATGGCCTACTCCTGCACCTAATTTCTATGTTTCTATGTTTCTATGACACGCTGGAGGCAGGAAACATGTTCCTGATGTTGGGGGAGTCCAGAACCAGGGGCCACAGTTTAAGAATAAGGGGTAGGCCATTTAGTACAAAGATGAGGAAACACTTTTTCACCCAGAGATTTGTGAATCTGTGGAATTCTCTGCCTCAGAGGGCGGTGGAAGCCAGTTCTCTGGATACTTTCAAAAGAGAGTTAGATAGAGCTCTTAAAGATAGTGGATATGGGGAGAAGGCAGGAACGGGGTACTGATTGTCGATGATCAGCCATGATCACATTGAATGGCGGTGCTGGCTCGAAGGGCCGAATGGCCTACTCCTGCACCTATTGTCTATTGTATTGTAAACATGCATAGTCTTTCCGCTGACTGATGAGCAAGCAACTCAGGCATTTCACTATACCTTGTGACAGTAAACTAAAGCCAAACTCAAACATGACGCCTAGGAAGGAACTGCAGATGCTGGTTTACACCAAAGATAGACACAAAGTGCTGGAGTTACTCAGTGGGTCAGGCAGCATCCGTGGAGAGATGGAATAGGCAACGTTTCTTCATCACCTCTTCCACAGCCAACAATGGACCTTTGTGGGCTCTAACTTCCCTTGGTGACCTGTGCAGGCTCTGATTTAGTATTTTAGCTTTAGAGATACAAGGCGGGAACAGGCCCATCGACTCCGCGCCGACTGGCGATCCTCGCAGACTAGCACTATCTACCCACAAGGGACACTTTATGGTGTGGACAAGTCTGAAGAAGGGTGTCGACCCAAAACGTCACCCATTCCTTCTCTCCAGAGATGCTGCCTCACCCGCTGAGTCACTCCAGCTTTTTGCGTCTATCTTAGGGACAATTTACAATCTTTACCGAAGCCAATTAACCTACGCCTTTGGAGTTGTGGGAGGAAACCGGGGCACCCGGAGAAACCCCACGCAGGTCACGGGGGGGGGGGTGAATGTACAAACTCCGTACAGGCAGCGGCCCGTAGTCAGGATGGAACCCGGGTCTCTGGCGCTGTGAGGCAGCAACTCCACCGCTGCGCCGCCTGGCTTAGATGGGGCTTCTAGATCAGTGTGGACGAGTCGGGTGGAAGGTCGGTGAAGTGTCAATGGAGGGGATTAGCAGGAAGGAACTGCAGATGCCGGATTACACCAAAGGCAGATACAAAAATGCTGGAGTAACTCTACCTTGGACCTGACTCGTCCACACCAACTGTCCAAGACAGGGCGGCAGGGTGGCACAGCGGTAGAGTTGCTGCCTCACAGCGCCAGAGACCCGGGTTCGATCCTCACTACGGGTGCTGTCCGTGCGGAGTTTGCACGTTTCTCCCCGTGACCTGCGTGGGTTTTCTCCGGGTGCTCCGGTTTCCTCCCACACTCCAAAGACGTGCAGGTTTGTAGGTTAATTGGCTCCGGTAAGTAGTTGACAAATGATCACTAGCGTGTGTAGGTTGGCGTACAGGGCGATCGTTGGCTGGCACAACCTCGGCGGGCCGAAGGGCCAGTTTCCATGTTGTGTCGCTAAAGTCTAAAGCTGACATCGTTTAGTTTAGAGATACAGCTTCGAAACAGACCCTTCAGCCCATCGAGTCCGTGCCGGACATCAATCACCCATTCACACTAGTTCTAGGTTATCCCGTGCGGCTCAGTGCAAATTGGAGGAGCAGCACCTCTTATTTCGCTTGGGCAGCTTATACCCCAGCGGAATGAACATTGACCTCTCCAACTTCAATGTAACCCTTTGCTTTCCCTCTCTCTCCATCCCCTCCCCCTTCCCGGTTCTCCCACCGGTCTCACTGCCTCCGACTTCATTCCATCTCTGTCCCGCCCCCTCCCCTGACGTCGGTCTGAAGAAACACCCAGAGGGTTGTGAATCTGTGGAATTCTCTGCCTCAGAAGGCAGTGGAGGCCGATTCAGTGGAGGCATTCAAAGAGAGTTACAGTAGATGGAGCTCTTGGGGCTAGCGGAATCAAGGGATTTGGGGAGAAGGCAGGAACGGGGTACTGATTGGGGATGATCAGCCATGATCACATTGAATGGCGGTGCTGGCTCGAAGGGCCGAATGGCCTACTCCTGCACCTATTGTCTATTGTCTATTGTCTACCTTTGATTTTTCCAGCATCTGCAGTTCTTTCTTAGACTAGACTGGACTAGACTAGACTAGAATAACGAGACGAGATGCTGCCTGTCCCGCAGAGCTAGTCCAGCATTTTGTGCCTATCTACATCATCAGGGGGGTCGGGCAGCATCGCTGGAGTGAAGGAAGAGGCAAGGTTTGTGTAGATTGGAGACCCTGTTTCAGTTGGGTGGAGGGGGGCCTGTTTCCACGCGGTTGTGGCCTCAAGGCTCTGCGACTCTGCTCCACCCCCGTCCCTTGGCTCCAAACTCGCAGTCTCCCTTTAATGGAACCCTCGTTAGATCCTGAGATGAGTAACGAGTCCCACACGATGAGTGAGTCACCGCCCGGACTTCCTCCCTTCCCTCCTTCACCGAGCAAGATGTGGAGCAGTGAATTATAGGCCGGCTAATCCAACATTAGCGATGGAGGAAATGCTCGGGGGGAATATATTTCAAGGCACTTAAATTGAAGAAGATGGAGGTTTAAAACAGTGGCGACATCAGTACCCGGAACAATAAGTCACGCCTTGCAAGTCTCGTGGAAGCAGTATTATTATTATGACTATTATTTTTTTTTTCGAGGAGCTAATTAAATCAGTGAATGAGAGGCAGAGGTATAACGGATGCTATCCAGTCTCATTTCCAGCGAGCATTCGACGGAATGGAGCATGGCAGGGTTTTTTTAGAGCGACCAGCTTCTGTGACATCAATGTTTACCTTTTTAGTTTAGTTTAGAGAAACAGCGCGGCAACAGGTCCCTCGACACGCCGGGTCGGCGCCGACCAGCGATCCCCGCGCACCGACACTATCCGACACACAATAGGGACAATTTTCACCTTTACGCCAAGCCGATTAACCTGCAAACCCGCACGTCTTTGGAGTGTGGGAGGATCTCGGAGAAAACCCACGCAGGTTTAGTTTGGTTTGGAGATACAGCCCTGAACACTTTTTCTCACAGAGAGTGGTGAGTCTGTGGAATTCTCTGCCTCAGAGGGAGCGGTGGAGGCCGGTTCTCTGGATGCTTTCAAGAGAGAGCTAGATAGGGCTCTTAAAGATAGGGGATATGGGGAGAAGGCAGGAACAGGGTACTGATTGGGGATGATCAGCCATGATCACATTGAATGGCGGTGTTGGCTCGAAGGGCCGAATGACCTACTCCTGCACCTATTGTCTATTGTCTATTGAAAGAGGCCCTTCGGCCCACCGAGTCCGCGCCGACCAGCGATCCCCAGATATTGGCACTAATTTTACCAAAGCCAATGTCTGAAGTAGGGTCTCAACCTGAAGCAGCACCTGTGGTCTGGGATGGAACCCGGGCCTCTGGCGCTGTGAGGCAGCAACTCTACCGCTGCGTCACCGTGACACCAATGGCAGATGATTTTTAGGAAGGAACTGCGACGGATGTTGGTTCAAACCGAAGATAGGCCCAAAAAGAGCCACAGTGGCTCAGGCAGCGTTATCTGGGAGAGAAGGAATAGTTGACGTTTCGGGCCTGAAGAAGGGCCTCGATTTAAAACATCGTCAGGGGGAGGTAGTTGAGGCAAGGGACCATCCCAACATTTAAGAAACAGTTGGACAGGTACATGGATCGTTGCAGCAAGGAACTGCAGATGCTGGTGGAAACCGAAGATAGACACAAAATGGTGGAGTTAACTCAGCGGGACAGGCAACATCTCTGGAGAGAAGGGACGGCTGACGTTTCGGGTAACGTTTCGGTGACTTTTCAGATTCAGTCTGAAGAAGTGTCTTGAGCTAAAACGTCACCCATTCCTTCTCTCCAGAGGTGTTGCCTGTCCCGCCGAGTTACTCCAGCATTTTGTGTCTGCTGTCTATGTGCCTGTCTAATTGTTTCATAAACATTGGGATAGTCCCTGCCTCAACTACCTCGTTCCATACACCCACCTATTCCTATTAAATCTTTTCCCCCTCACCTTAAATAGTGCTAGTGTACGGGGTGAGCGTTGGTCGGTGCGGACTTGGTGGACCGAAGGGCATGTTTCCACACTTTATCTCAAAACAAAACTAAACTGACGGCTGTATTCCTTAATCAGCGCAGAAGTCTCTGCAGTTCCCCCCCATTCTCCTGCCTTCTCCCCGTAACCCCTGACACCCGTACCAATCAAGAATCTATCTATCTCTGCCTTAAAAATATCCACTGACTTGGCCTCCACAGCCTTCTGTGGCAAAGAATTCCACAGATTCACCACCCTCTGACTAAAGAAATTCCTCCTCATCTCCTTCCTAAAGGCACGTACTTTGCTTCCCAAGCTATTATGAGGCAAAACTAAAGGGCCTGTCCCACTGCACGAGCTAATTCAAGAGTTCTCCCGAGTTTTCCCCCTGATTCGAACTCGGAGAATTACGGTAATAGCTGCTCGTAGGTACTCGGGGCTCTCGTGGACATTTTTCAACATGTTGAAAAATCTTCACGAGTCTCCACGAGCTTACCGCGTTTCCCGAGTACCTGCCATTAGCGTTACGAGCCGCTGAGAGACTACCCGAGCTCCGACGTACCCGCTACGTACATTCTACGTGCTTACCACGAGTTTGATTTTTTTTTAAACTCGGGAGAGCTCTTGAATTAGCTCCTACAGTGGAACAGGCACTATCCTACACACCAAGGACTATTTTCACATTTACACCAAAGCCAATTAATCTACAAACCTGTACGTCTTTGGAGTGTGGGGAGGAAAGCGAAGATCTCGGAGAAAACCCACGCAGGTCACGGGGGTGAAGGTACAAACTCCGTACAGGCAGCACCCGTAGTCGGGATCGAACCCGGGTCTCCGGTGCTGCTCGCGCTGTAAGGCAGCAACTCTACCGCTGCGCCACCGTGCCGCCCTTTTTCTCGAGTCCCTTAATCGGACTTTACTGTTTTCACCCAGAGAGTTGTGAATCTGTGGAAATCTCTGCCACAGAAGGCAGTGGAGGTCAAATCACTGGATGTTTTCAAGTGAGAGTTAGATTTAGCTCTTAGGGCTAAGGGAATCAAGGGATATGGGGGGAAAAGCAGGAACGGGGTACTGATTGGGGATGATCAGCCATGATCACATTGAATGGCGGTGCTGGCACGAAGGGCCGAATGGCCTCCTCCTGCATCTATATTCTATCTTTTATCTTGCATTAAACGTTATTCCCTTCATCCTGTATCTGTATGTTGTGGACAGATCGATTGTAATCATGTATGGTCTTTCCGCTGACTGGATAGCTCGCGGTAAAAAACGTTTCACTGTATCTCTGTACGAGTGACAATACATTAAACTAAACTGAACTGAACTAAACTAAAATAAATGAACCAACCATAGTCTGAGGCTGTGTCCTGTGGTCCCAGGCTCTCCCTCTACTGGAACCATCCTCTCCACATCCACTCTATCTAGGCCAGTCATTAGATTAGTTCAGAGATATGGTGGCACAGATATGGATACGTTGGAGCAGCGGTAGAGTTGCTGCCTCACAGCGAATGCATCGCCGGAGACCAGGGTTCGATACCGACTATGGGTGCTGTCTGTACGGAGTTTGCACGTTCTCCCTGTGACCCACGTGGGATTTCTCCGAGATCTTCGCTTTCCTCCCACAACTCCAAAGACGCGCCGGTTTGTAGGTTAATTGGCTCGGTGTAAATGTAAAAAATTGTCCCTGGTGGGTGTAGGATGGTGTTAGTGTGCGGGGATCGCTGGTCGGCGCGGACCCGGTGGCCGAAGGGCCTGTTTCGGCGCTGTGCCTCGAAACTAAACTAAAGGTAGTGCATGGAAACAGGACCTTCAACCCACCGGCTCCACGTCACTGACCAGCGATCTCACGTTCACACCAGTTCCACGTCATCCTACTTTCTCATCTAATCCCGACAGACCAGGAGCAATTTCACGGAGGGCCAATTAATCTACAAAACCCGCGCGTCTTCGGCCTGTGGGGGTGAACCGGAGGACCCGGAGGAAGTTCAGCTTTAGTTTCTTGTCACGTGTACCGAGGTACAGTGAAAAGCTTTTTGTTGCGTGCCAACCAGTCAGCGGAAAGACGGAAACCCACGCAGTCACAGGGAGGACGTGCAAACTCCACGCGCGCACACACGGACAGCACCCGAGGTCAGGATCGAACCAGCGTTCACAACTTCGCAAGTTCACAAGTTATAGGAGTAGAATTAGGCCATTCGGCCCATCGAGTCTCCGAATTTGAGGAAGGACATCCTTGTGATTGAGGCAGTGCAGCGTAGGTTCACGAGATTGATCCCTGGGATGGCGGGACTGTCATATGAGGAAAGATTGAAAAGACTAGGCTTGTATTCACTGGAGTTTAGAAGGATGAGGGGTATCTTATAGAAACATATAAAATTATAAAAGGACTGGACAAGCTAGATGCAGGAAAAATGGTCCCAATGTTGGGCGAGTCCAGAACCAGGGGCCACAGTCTTAGAATAAAGGGGAGGTCATTTAAGACTGAGGTGAGAAAAAACGTTTTCACCCAGACAGTTGTGAATTTGTGGAATTCCCTGCCACAGAGGGCAGTGGAGGCCAAATCACTGGATGGATTTAAGAGAGAGTTAGATAGAGCTCTAGGGGCTAGTGGAGTCAAGGGATATGGGGAGAAGGCAGGCACGGGTTATTGATTGGGGACGATCAGCCATGATCATATAGAATGGCGGTGCAGGCTCGAAGGGCCGAATGGCCTCCTCCTGCACCTATTTTCTATGTTTCTATGAGTCCACTCTACCATTCAATCATGGCTGATCTCTGCCTCCTAATCCCATTTTCCTGCCTTCTCCCCTTTACACTTGACACCCGTTTTAATCAAGAATTTGTCTATCTCTGACAGAAATATCCACTGACTTGGCCTCCACAGCCCTCTGTGGCAATGAGTTCCATAGATTAACTGTCCTTTGACTAAACAAATTCCTCCTCACCTCCTTTCTAAAAGAGCGCCTTTAATTCTGAGGCTGTGTCCTCTGGTCCTAGACTCTCCCACTAGTGGAAACATCCTCTCCACATCCACACTATCCAGGCCTTTCACTATTCTGTAAGTTTCAATGAGGTCCCCCCTCAACCTTCTAAACTCCAGCGAATACAGGCCCAGTGTCGACAAACGCTCATAGACAATAGACAATAGGTGCAGGAGTAGGCCATTCAGTCCTTCGAGCCAGCACCGCCATTCAATGTGATCATGGATGGTCATCCACAATCAGTACCACCGTTCCTGCTTTTTCCCCATATCCCTTGATTCCGTTAGCCCAAAGAGCTAAATCTAACTCTCTCTTGAAAACATCGTGAATTGGCCTCCACTGCCTTCTGTGGCAGAGAATTCCACAGATTCAATGTCAGAACAGTTAATGTTTTATTATTAATGTTTAATGTTTTATGTGTCATTCCTAACTGTCACTGTATGTCATGTTGTTACTTGTGGGCGGAGCACCAAGGCAAATTCCTTGTATGTGAATACTTGGCCAATAAACTTATTCATTCAGATTCACAACTGTCTGGGTGAAAAGGTTTTTCCTCATCGCAGTCCTGAATGGCCTACCCCCTGATTCTTAAACTGTGACCCCTGGTTCTGGACTCCCCCAACATTGGGGAACATGTTGCATCTAGTCTGTCCAATCCCTCAAGAATTTGATATGCTCTAAAATTTGGTCACCTAATTTGAGGAAGGACAATCTTGCTATTGAGGGAGTGCAGCGTAGGTTTACAAGGTTAATTCCCGGGATGGCGGGACTGTCATATGCTGAGAGAATGGAGCAGCTGGCTTGTACACTCTGGAGTTTAGAAGGATGAGAGGAAATCTCATTGAAACATATAAGATTGTTAAGGATGTGGACACGCTAGAGGCAGGGAAACATGTTCCCGATGTTGGGGGAGTCCAGAACCAGGGGCCACAGTTTAAGAATAAGGAGTAAGTCATTTAGAACGGAGACGAGGAAACACTTTTTCACACAGAGAGTGGTGAGTCTGTGGAATTCTCTGCCCTAGAGGGCGGTGGAGGCGGGTTCTCTGGATGCTTTCAAGAGAGAGCTAGATAGGGATCTTAAAAATAGCGGAGTCAGGGGATATGGGGAGAGGGCAGGAACGGGGTACTGATTGGGGATGATCAGCCATGATCACATTGAATGGCGGTGCTGGCTCGAAGGGCCGAATGGCCTCCTCCTGCACCTATTGACTATTGTCTATTGCCACTCGTCGGCCGCTGGCAGCTCTACCAGCTGCGCCACCGTGCCACCAGGCAGTCGTTGCTCAATCACTAATGATAATGGAGGCGTGCCGGCCCCCCTCGTAAGCTAATGGCATCATTAACGGGGCTGGAGGATGTGGGAATCAGGGGGGCGCTCGAGGTGAATAGCAGTTTGGAAGCCTGACAATTAATTTTTCCCGCCTGCCTGATTGCTTTGAGAGCGGCGATAGGGACAGAGCTGTCATCTTTGAGAAATGAGCGTGGCTGAGGGTCCAGCGCGTTGTGCCAGACGAGCAGGGCCCCCCCCCCCCCCTCCCCCCGACCCACCTCGCCTCATCATTAAAGAGGCAGATACTTCTCCCCGCTACCGAAGAAAATTCGGGCGTCACGGGTGGGCACAGCGGTAGAGACGCTGCCTCACAACGCCAGAGACCCCCCGGGGTTCCATCCCGACTACGGAGTTAGACAATAGACAATAGACAATAGGCGCAGGAGTAGGCCATTCGGCCCTTCGAGCCAGCACTTTTTCTCACAGAGAGTGGTGAGTCTGTGGAATTCTCTGCCTCAGAGGGCGGCGGAGGCGGGTTCTCTGGATGCTTTCAAGAGAGAGCGGGATAGGGCTTTTAAGAAAAGTTGGGAAAAGGGGAAGTGCAACGGGATCTGGGGGGTCCTTGTTCATCATCAGTCAATGAAAGTAAGCATGCAGGGACAGCAGGCAGTGAAGAAAGCCAATGCCATGTTGGCCTTCGTAACAAGAGGAGTTGAGTATAGGAGATGGAGTCAGGGGATATGGGGAGAAGGCAGGAACGGGGTACTGATTGGGGATGATCAGCCATGATCACATTGAATGGCGGTGCTGGCTCGAAGGGCCGAATGGCCTACTGCACCTATTGTCTCTTGTCTATTGTCTATTGCCATTCAAGGTGGTCGCAGTACGTACTTTGGCCTGCACCGTCATGTATCGACTTTCCGCTGACTGGTTAGCACGCAACAAAAGCTTTTCACTGTACCTCGGTACACGTGACAATAAACTAAACTGAAACTAGACAAAACATTGAACATAAAACTTAGAACATAGCACATCGAACTCAGAATTTAGAACATTCAACTTAGAACATAGAACTTAGAACTTATAGACAATAGACAATAGACAATAGACAATAGACAATAGACAATAGACAATAGACAATAGACAATAGACAATAGACAATAGACGCAGGAGTAGGCCATTCGGCCCTTCGAGCCAGCACCGCCATTCAATGTGATCATGGCTGATCATCCCCAATCAGTACCCCGTTCCTGCCTTCTCCCCATATCCCCATGACTCCGCTATCTTTAAAAGCCCTATCTAGCTCTCTCTTGAAAGTATCCAGAGAACTCTCTGAGGCAGAACATTCCACAGTTTGCACGCTCTCCCCGTGACCTGCGTGGGTTTTCACCGAGATCTCCGGTTTCCTCCCACACTCCAAAGACGTGCAGGTTTGTAGTTTAATTGGCTTGGTGTAATTGGAAATTGTCCCTAGTGTGTGTAGGGTTGTGTTAGTGTGCGGGGAGAGATCGCTGGCCGGCGCGGAATCGGTGGGACGAAAGGGCCTGTTTCCGCGCTGTATCTCTAAACTAAACGAAACAAAAACATCTGGCCTGATCGCCAGGGTCATTCACTAGTCCCACATGCGCATGTTTAGTTTAGTTCAGAGATTCAGCGCGGAAACAGGCCCTTCGGCCCACTGAGTCCGCGCCGACCAGCAATCCCCCGCACACTTACATCCTACGCATTAGGGACAATTTTTACAAAATTACCGAAGCCAATTAACCTACAAACCTTTACGCCTTTGGAGTGCGGGGAGAAACTGGAGAAATCCACGCGGTCACGGGAAGAACATACAAGCAGCACCCGTAGTGAGGATCGAACCAGGGTCTCTGGCGCAGCAAGGCAGCAACTCTTACAAGTTGGGCCTTAAAGCCCTGTCCCACTGTACAAGTTCATTCCAAGAGCTCTCCCGAGTTTTAAAAAAAATCAAACTCGTGGTAAGTAGGTAGAATGTACGTAGCGGGTACGTACGAGCTCGGGGACGTCTCTTAGCGGCTCGTAACGCTAAGGGCAGGTACTCGGGAAACGCGGTAAGCTCGTGAAGACTCGTGAAGATTTTTCAACACTCTCGTTGAAAAATGTCCACGAGAGCCCCGAGTACCCACGAGCGGCCATTACCGTAAATCTCCGAGTTCGAATCAGGGAAACTCGGGAGAACTCTTGAATTAGCTCGTACAGTGGGACAGGCCCATTAGGCCCTGTTCCTGTCCTGTATGCCTGTACGGCTCTAGTGTAAATAGGTGCTTAAAACATAGAACAGTACATGAACGTGTGAGGACGTGCGGGTTTGTAGGTTAATTGGCTTCTGTAAATTGCCCCGGGTGTGAAGGATACAAAACTGGGATAACATAGTAAATAGTCTACAGGTCATCATTGGTCGGCACAGACTCAGTGCGCTGAAGAGGAGGTTGCCATGTGGCGGGGGGACGGGAAGAAGAAAGGAAGAGGCGGAGACAGTGGGCTGTGGGGGAGCTGGGAAGCGGAGGGGAAGGAGGGAGAAAGCAGGGACTACCTGAAATTGGAGAAGTCAATGTTCATACCGCTGGGGTGTAAACTACCCAAGCGAAATATGAGGTGCTGTTCCTCCAATTTGTGGTGGGCCTCACTCTGGCCATGGAGGAGGCCCAGGACAGAAAGGTCAGATTCGGAATGGGAGGGGGAGTTGAAGCGCTGAGCCACCGGGAGATCAGGTTGGTTATTGCGAATTCTGCGGAGGTGTTGGGCGAAGCGATCGCCAAGCCTGCGCTTGGTCTCACCGATATAGATCAGTTGACACCTAGAGCAGCGGATGCAGTAGATGAGGTTGGAGGAGGTGCAGGTGAACCTCTGCAACACCTGGAAAGGTGCCTCACAGCGCCAGAGACCCGGGTTGGATCCTGACTACGGGTGCTGTCTGTACGGAGTTCGTACGTTCTCCCCGTGAAAGCGTGGGTTTTCTCCGAGATCTTCACTTCCCCCCCCCCCCCCACACACACTCCAAAGACGTACAGGTTTGTAGGTTAATTGGCTTGGTATAACATCACATTATCCTGAGTGTGTGTAGGATAGTGTTAGTGTGCGGGGATCGCTGGTCGGCGCGGACTCATTGGGCCGCAGGTTTTCGGCGCTGTATCTCTGAACTAAACTAAATCTAAGCAGCGAATTATTCAGCTGAGCCCAGGATTCGTTCATGTGCAGGAAGGACCTGCAGATGGTGTTTTACACCGAAGATAGACACAAAATGTAGGAGTAAAGGGCCCGTCCCACCAGCACGCGATTGCACGCGGCGAGCGCGACCAAACGTGGTGGCTTGAGGCGTTCGGCGTCGTGGGGCCGGTCCCACTTCCAAGCGCGGAGGCGTATGGAGTTCTGCGGGGCTGGTCCCGACATCATACTCACCAATCAGCTGGGCAGGAGGCGCTCCGTCTGAATTTGGACGTCGCACGGCGTCGGGCGGTGACGTCATCACGCAACGGCCCGCCGGGCGTTAGGCGTACACCGTCAAGACGCTGCGTACGACGTCAAGACGCTGCGTACGCCCGTCGAGGCGCTGCGTTCGGCCTCATATGCGGCTGCGGGAACGACAGGCCGTTGTCGCGCGGGATTTTCGGACAGTGCAAGATTTCCGGAGCCCCGCGCGATGTCGGGACCAGCCCCCGCACAACTCCGCACGGCTCCGGCGATCGAAGTGGGACCGGCCCCGCGAGGCCGGACGCCTCAAGCGACCAGGATTGGTCGCGCTAGACGCATGCAGTCGCATGCTGGTGGGACAGGCCCTTAACTCAGCGGGACAGGCAGCATCTCTGGAGAATATCTCTGAAACGATATCATGTTTAAATTAGGAGCGACATTGTTGAACCCTTGGTTAAATTTGATAGGACTTGGGGAAGATGTATTCAACATTTTCACACGACATAAACTGTCCCCGCTCAAACTGTTATAATATATATTTTTACTGTTTTTATACGGACTTGACCACAAACAAGGACTTAAATTGTTGAAACTCTTTGCCGCCCAGATTCTGTTTTGTTGTCTTCTCCTTCTTTAGTTTAGTGGGTTTTATTTTTTCCTTTTTTGCTCTTTTCTTCTCTTATTTTAAAAAATTTATCTTTTTGTTTTTATACCTAATGTTCTCTTTTAAACATTTAACTATATTTACATAGAGGTCTATATTC
>JAXLNO010003124.1:33599-57069 GCA_038087875.1 Malacoraja senta
GCCATGATCATATTGAATGGCGGTGCAGGCTCGAAGGGCCGAATGGCCTACTCCTGCACCTATTTTCTATGTTTCTATGTTTCTATGTTTCTATGAATGTCCCAGATAGAACAATGACATTCTTACTTGCAGCAGCACTACAGAATATGTCAACATAGTACACTATAAACAATATAATCGATGAGAAAAAAGTTCAGTGCGTATATAATATACACACATACATATTGTATATTGACACATATATATATATATAAAATGGGTGGTAAGGGTTATGGGAGAAGGCAGGAAAATGGGATTAGGCAGAGATCAGCCATGATTGAATGGTGGAGTGGACTCGAAGGGCCGAATGGCCTAATTCTACTCCTATACCTTGTGAACCTGAGAACTTGTGGCAAGAGTCTCTGTGCATCTACCCGATCTATTCCTCTCAAGTGATCTTGTGAACTATATATTCATACACACATTCACACACATAAAAAACAAACAAACAATAATAGTGTGATAATTACAATCTATGTGGTTCAGAGCTTATTTGGAGGTTGTCGTGTTAAACAGTACCGGTTGTATGATTGGGAAGGGCTTGGACACGCTTGAGGCAGGAAACATATTCTCGATGTTGGGGGAGTCCAGAACCAGGGGCCACAGTTTAAGAATAAGGAGTAAGCCATTTAGAACGGAGACGAGGAAACACTTTTTCTCACAGAGAGTGGTGAGTCTGTGGAATTCTCTGCCTCAGAGGGCAGTGGAGGCAGGTTCTCTGGATGCTTTCAAGAGAGAGCTCTTAAAGATAGCAGAGTCAGGGGATATGGGGAGAAGGCAGGAACGGGGTACTGATTGGGGATGATCAGCCATGATCACATTGAATGGTGGTGCTGGCTCGAAGGGCCAAATGGCCTACTCCTGCACCTGTTGTCTGTTGTCTAGCGTCTATTGTCTATTGTCTATTGTCAATTGTCTATTGTCCATTGTCTATTGTCTATTGTCTATTGTCTATTGTCCATTGTCCATTGTCCATTGTGTATTGTGTATTGTCTATTGTCTATTGTCCATTGTCTATTGTCTATTGTCTATTGTCCATTGTGTATTGTGTATTGTCTATTGTCTATTGTCCATTGTCTATTGTCTATTGTCCATTGTCTATTGTCCATTGTCTATTGTCCATTGTCTATTGTCCATTGTCCATTGTCTATTGTCTATTGTCCATTGTCTATTGTCCATTGTCTATTGTCCATTGTCTATTGTCTATTGTCTATTGTCTATTGTCCATTGTCTATTGTCCATTGTCTATTGTCTATTGTCTATTGTCTATTGTATGCCTCGTTGTCACCTTCCCCTCAGCTAACAATGAACTGTTCTACATTTACTTGTCATCATCTGCTTTGATCTCTCATTTTCACACCTTTATCTTCCACATCTCTGTGCCGCCCTCTCCCCCGACTCTCAGTCTGAAGAAGGGTCTCGACCCGAAACGTCACCCATTCCTTCTCTCCAGAGTTGCCGCCTGTCCCGCTGAGTTGCTCCAGCACTTTGTGAAAACCAGCATCTGCAGTTCCTTCCTACACATTCTCGGCACTATTTTTCCAGCTTCCTGACTCTTACGCTAATCAGAGGAAAAAACGTTTCATATCTGCGTTGCTATCACCGATTCTCAAAGTCGGGAAAATAATGTCGGAGGTGGGGCCGTGTCTGTGAGGGATGGATCCCGGGAGTTTTCCCTCCATTCCCTACTGTGTGGTACGGTGGTGCAGCGGTAGAGGTGCTGCCTCACAGCGCCAGAGACCCGGGTTCGATCCCGACTACGGGTGCTGTCTGTACGGAGTTTGCACGTTCTCCCCGCGACTTGCGTGGGTTTTCTCCGAGATCTTCGGTTTCCTCCCACACTCCAAAGGCGTGCGGGTTTGTAGGTTAATTGGCTTGGTGTAAATATATAATTTGTCCCTAGTGTGTGTAGGGTATCGCTGGTCGGTGTGGATTTGGTGGGCCGAATGGCCTGTTTTCTGCGCCGTATCTCCAAGTCTAAAATAACTAAACTCCTAAACAAGGCAACAGGTTAATTAAAGTCTCGAAACTAAACCTCCTCGTAAATCTTCACTACACCCTCTCCAGCTTCCTGACTCTTATATATAAATCAGAAGAAAAAGGTTTCATATCTGTGATGCTTTCCACCGATTCTGATAGTCAGGAGCAACTCCAAAGTTGGGAAAAGGGGAAGTACAACGGGATCTGGGGGGTCCTTGTTCATCGGTCAATGAAAGTAAGCATGCAGGTACAGCAGGCAGTGAAGAAAGCGAATGGCATGTGGGCTTTCATAACAAGAAGAGTTCAGCAAAGGGGTCCTTCTGCAGTTGTACAGGGCCCTAGTGAGACCACACCTGGAGTATTGTGTGCAGTTTTGGTCTCCAAATTTGAGGAAAGACATTCTTGCTATTGAGGGAGGGCAGCGTAGGTTCACAAGGCTAAGTCCCGGGGTGGCAGGGACTGTCATATGCTGAGAGAATGGAGCGGCTGGGCTTGTATACTCTGGAATTTAGAAGGATGAGAGGGGATTGAAACATATTAGATTATTAAGGGTTTGGACGCGCTAGAGGCAGGAAACATGTTCCCGGTGTTTGGGGAGTCCAGAACCAGGGGCCACAGTTTAAGAATAAGGGGTAAGCCATTTAGAACGGAGATGAGGATTTTTTTCACCCAGAGAGTTGTGAGTCTGTGGAATTCTCTGCCTCAGAGGGCGGTGGAGGCCGGTTCTCTGGATACTTTCAACACAGAGCTAGATTGGGCTCTTAAAGATAGCATGAGGATTCATAACAAGAGGATTTCTGTATAGGAGTAAAGAGGTTCTTCTGCAGTTGTATAGGGCTCCGGTAAGACCACATCTGGAGTATTGTGTACAGTTTTGGTCTCCTAATCTGAGGAAGGACATCCTTGTGATTGAGGCAGTGCAGCGTAGGTTCACGAGATTGATCCCTGGGATGGCGGGACTGTCATGTGAGGAAAGATTGAAAAGACTAGGCTTGTATTCACTGGAGTTTCTTATAGAAACATATAAAATTATAAAAGGACTGGACAAGCTAGATGCAGGAAAAATGTTCCCAATGTTGGGCGAGTCCAGAACCAGGGGCCACAGTCTTAGAATAAAGGGGAGGCCATTTAAGACTGAGGTGAGAAAAAACTTTTTCACCCAGAGAGTTGTGAATTTATGGAATTCCCTGCCACAGAGGGCAGTGGAGGCCAAGTCACTGGATGGATTTAAGAGAGAGTTAGATAGAACTCTAGGGGCTAGTGGAGTCAAGGGATATGGGGAGAAGGCAGGAACGGGGTACTGATTGGGGATGATCAGCCATGATCACAATGAATGGCGGTGCTGGCTCGAAGGACCGAATGGCCTCCTCCTGCACCCATTGTCTATTGTCTAAGACAGGAAAGTGAGACATTGGGCTGGAACAGATGAAACGTGGGAGATTTCCCCTACATTTTCTCTGCAGCCGATATTATCGATCGAGAGAGATGGGATCAAATCCCGGCAATCAACTGGTGAATTCAAACTCATGTCATTAAATAATTGTATCGAGAAGCAGGAAACCACTGGAATTGGCCTTAAGAAATCCCACCTTGTTCCCTAACGCCTTTCAGGGAAAACAAATGTAGTGCCCCTCCCTCTTTCTCGCCCCCTCCCCCACCCAAGTCGATGGACTAACTTCAAAGTCGTCTTGTTGAGTCTCATTGTCTGTAACTCGTTTTCACCTAGCCCACCTAGTCTGTCCCCTTTATCATCCGTACTTTTATGCATATCTTTCATTCATCTGTTCTATATCTCATTATACCACCGTCTATATCTCTCGTTTCCCTTTCCAGTCTGAAGAAAGGTGGAAAGACCCAAAACGTCACCCATTCCTTCTCTCCAGACATGCCGTCTAACCGCTGAGTTACTCCAGCTTTTTACGTCTATCCTAGATATTTAGTTTCGAGATCCAGCATGGAAACAGGCCCTCCAGCCCACCGAGTCCGCGCCGACCAGCGATCCCCACACACTAACACGCATTGGGGGCAATTTACCAAGCCAATTAACCTACGGATCTGTGTGAGCACCCGGAGAAAGCTCACGCAGGTCACGGGAGAACGTGCAAACTCCGTACAGACAGCACCCGTAGTCAGGATTGAACCCGTTAGGCAGCAACTCGACCGCTGCACCACTGTGCCGCCCTTGATTGATATATTCTTGATTAGTACGGGTGTCAGATGTTATGGGGAGAAAGCAGGAGAATGGGGTTGAGAGGGAGAGATAGATCAGCCATGATTGAATGGCGGAGTAGACTTGATGGGGGTTGAATGGCCTATTTATGCTCCTATGACTTATGGTCTTATGGTCTTGAACCTCCGACTTATGTTTAATCTCGGGGATCTGGGCATCCTAGGCCAGGCCAATTTTTATTGCCCGTGCCTATGTGTGCCATAGCAACTGTGTGCGTTGCTAGGCTACCTCCGAGGAATCTAAAGTGTCGGCCATCTTGATGAGGTTGAAGGTCATGTGAGAGAGAGATCGGGTAAGGATCATTCTCCTCGTTCCTTAGGGGTATTGCCAATATTAGTGAATACATAGACATGCAACTTAATGGGTGGCACACTGTGGCGCAGCGGTAGAGTCACTGCCTCACAGCGCCAGAGATCCGGTTCGATCCTGACCACGGGTCTACAGGGAGTTTGTACGTTCTCCCCGTGACCTGCGTAGGTTTTCTTCCGGGTGCTCCGGTTTCCTCCCACACTCCAGAGCCGTACAGGTTTGTAAACATAGAAACATAGAAACATAGAAAATAGGTGCAGGAGTAGGCCATTCGGCCCTTCGAGCCTGCACCGCTATTCAATATGATCATGGCTGATCATCCAACTCAGTATCCCGTACCTGCCTTCTCTCCATACCCCCTGATCCCTTTAGCCACAAGGGCCACATCTAACTCCCTCTTAAATATAGCCGATGAACTGGCCTCAACTACCTTCTGTGGCAGAGAGTTCCACAGATTCACCACTCTCTGTGTGAAAAATGTTTTTCTCATCTCGGTCCTAAAAGACTTCCCCCTTATCCTTAAACTGTGACCCCTTGTCCTGGACTTCCCCAACATCGGGAACAATCTTCCTGCATCTAGCCTGTCCAACCCCTTAAGAATTTTGTACGTTTCTATAAGATCCCCCCTCAATCTTGTAGGTTAATTGGCTTTGGTAAAAATTGTAAATTGTCTCTAGTGTGTATAATAGTGCTAGTGTACGGAGTGATCGCTGGTCGGTGCGGACTTGGTGGGTCTAAGGACCTGTTTCCATGAGGTATCTCTAAACTAAACTAAACTAAAGGGCGGGGATTTAAGGTGGGTGGGGCAAAGTTTAAAGGAAATGGGCCGAATGGCTTGATTCCGCTCCTTATCTTCACCACGATAGCTGTCGATTGAGTGGACATGCAGAGGATGTTTCCACTAGTGGGAGAGTCTAGGACCAGAGTTCACAGCCTCAGAATAAAAGGAGATGAGGAGGAATTTCGTTAGTCAGAGGGTGGTGAATCTGTGGAATTCATTGCCACAGACGGCTGTGGAGGCCAAGTCAGTGGGTATGTTTAAGGCAGAGAGAGATAGATTCTTGATTAGTACGGGTGTCAGTGGTTATGGGGAGAAGACAGGAGAATGGGGTTAGGAGGGAGAGATAGATCAGCCATGATTGAATGGCAGAATAGGCTTGATGGGCCGAATGGCCTAATTCTGCTCCGATCACTTAGTTTAGTTTCGTTTTACAGAGCGGAAACAGGCCCTTCAACCCACCGAGTCCGTGCCGACCAGCAATCACCGCCCACTCACACTATCCTACACACTAGGGACAATTTACAATTTTTACTGAAGCCAATTAACCTGCACGTCTTTGAAGTGTGGGGGGGGGGGAAACCGGAGCACCCGGAAAAAAACCCACGCAGGTCACGGGGAGAACGTACAAACTCTGTGCGGACAGAGGTCGAACCTGGGCCTCTGGCGCCGTGCGGCAGCAACTCTACCGCTGCACCGCTGAGCGATAGAAAAATTCATTCCTATAGCTATCGGGGACTGTACCTTTAAAAATGTTTATGCGCGTGCTTATGCAAGCAGAATGCTTACTCTCCATCTTATTTAGCTTATGAAGTGATATTTGCCATTAACCTCCATTTCGTATACAGCATGCTGGTAACAGTTTAAAATATTGGTCAATTTTGAAGGCCGCAAAAGCCTGTGAATGCTGAGCGCAGAGCTTGTACATGACCTTCGCTATCTCAATGAGAATAGAGATACGGGATGTTCCCAGGCGTTGCGAAAAAAATATATATATATCACAATGAATAAAAATATATTTTTTTAATTTTTATTTTATTAGAAGTAAGTACAATTGTACGGCACCAAAGTGCCTAATATCTATTTTCATAATACATTTAATGTACAGCTTCTTATTTTTTTATTATAATAAAGAAGAATAAGAAAAATAAATTAGATAATGAAGGGTAGAAAAACGTGATATATAGTGTGTGAAAAAGAAGAAGAAAAAAAGAATGAAAGAAGAAAGTTAAAGAAAAGAAAATGGGGAAAAGAGAGTAAAAAATAAAAAAAAGAAGTAAGGAGATCATTATTTATAATCTTGGCCATCCCTCGCCCAGTCCTGAGACAGTTAAGAAATATTTCTAACCGTGCCGCCCACAAGAGTATGATCTGAGTAGAGCTGTAAGTCGAGGTGCTGGCTCGAAGGGCCGAATGGCCGACTCCTGCGCCTATTGTCTATTGTCTATTGTCTATTGTCTAAGTTCTTCCTTGTTGATGCAAGTGCCAAGCTTGACTCATGGTTGTCACTCCGCCTGCTCTCTCTCCTTCCAGGCGGTGATCTGCACGACCATCAACGTGGACGGCCACGTGCTGGCCGTGTCCGACAACATGTTCATCCACAACAACTCCAAGCACGGCCGCAAGGCCCGGAAGCTGGACCCCTGTGAAGGTAGGTCCGACCGGGTTACACTCACTCGCTTGGGCCCAGTCCAGTCTCGACTACTCCAGCCCCTGTAGAGATAACCCTCCCTGGACTCTCCATTGCCGTGGCTACCCCTCACTCGCTTGGGTCAGACGAGCCTTGGCTCCGTAGAATTAACCCCTCCCTGGCCTTTCCATCGCTGACGCTTCACTGGAAGAGCGGTTTGCGCCTTCTCCATTCTTTACACGAATGATCCCAGGAGTGAGTGGGTTAACATCATTGAAACATGTAGGATTATTAAGGGTTTGGACACGCTAGAGGCAGGAAACATGTTCCTGATGTTGCGGTATGTCCAGAACCAGGGGCCACAGTTTAAGAATAAGGGGTAAGCCATTTAGAACGGAGACGAGGAAACACTTTTTCTCACAGAGAGTGGTGAGTCTGTGGAATTCTCTGCCTCAGAGGGCGGTGGAGGCAGGTTCTCTGGATGCTTTGAAGAGAGAGCTAGATAGGGCTCTTAAAGATAGCGGAGTCAGGGGATATGGGGAGAAGGCAGGAACGGGGTACTGATTGGGGATGATCAGCCATGATCACATTGAATGGCGGTGCTGGCTCGAAGGGCCGAATGGCCTGCTCCTGCACCTATTGTCTATTGACATCTGATGGGTTAACATATGGTGGGCCATTTGGTAATATATGGATTATTCAGAGCAGGAGAATCTAGAACCTGAGGAAGGGGCCGAATGGCCTACTCCTGCAGCTATTTGTCTATTGGTTTTTGGCAATTGTCTATTGACGTGACCTGAGCCCCTGAGTTGTGTCGTCTGCCTGACGTGCGTGCGCACTCGTACACACACACACACACACAGACAGACAGGTGCACAGAAGGCGGCTGAGAGAGCTCTTAAGAAGTGGGTGGAACAGTGAGGGGTGAGAAGAGGCATCAGATTGTTTACCCAACAGCGGCTGATGCCAGGCACTTTGCGTTCACGGCTGTGATGAACGCAGGCTCTCCTCCGCATCGAGGAGTCAGGGAGACGTGCGCTTGCCAAGAGCGGCTGCAAAGTCTCACGCCGTGTGCGGGAGAAAATTAAAAAACAGCTTCACGCCGAGCGCTGTCACAGTTCCAGTGTGGGGAGGGATCAGCGGGAAAGCCTGAAGTGCACATTCCTTGGGGAAAAAACATTTTAACAGGATGCACAGGCAGAAAAAGCTGGAGCAACTCAGCGGTACAGGCGGCATCTCTGGAGAACGAGTGAATGAATGAATGAATAAGTTTATTGGCCAAGTATTCACATACAAGGAATTTGCCTTGGTGCTCCGCCCACAAGTGACAACATGACATACAATGACAGTTAGGAATGACACATAAAACATTAGATATTAATAATAAAACATTATTGATTAAACATGTGAATTAAATAAAATACCAGAGCAAAAGGAGGCTACAGATTTTTGGTTATTGAGCTACTACTCGTAGCAAAATGCTGTTTTTTGCTGTTACTACTCGTGGGAAAAAAGAAGGAATGGGTGGCGTTTCGGGTTGAGACCCTTCTTTAGATGCATCGCAGCACGGTTTGGGAACAGCTCCACCCAGGACCGCAAGAAATTGCAGCCAATTGTGGAGGCAGCCCAGACCATCGCACAAACCAACCTCCCTTCCATCCTCCATCTACACCTCACGCTGCCTCGGCAAGGCCAGCAGCGTCATCAAGGACCAGTCTCACCCCGGCCACTCCCTCTTCTCCCCTCTCCCATCGGGCAAAAGTGTGAAAACGCACACCTCCAGATTCAGGGACAGTTTCTTCCCAGCTGTTATCAGGCAACTGAATCATCCTACCACACCAGAGAGCGGACCTGAACTACTATCTACCTCACTGGAGACCCTCAGACTGTCCTTGATCGGACTTTGCTGGCTCTACCTTGCACTGAACGTTATTCTATTATCGTGTATCTATACACTGTAAGTGGATCGATTGTAATCATGTATTGTCTTTCCGCTGACTGGTTAGCACGCAACACAAGCTTTTCACTGTACCTCGGTACGCGTGACAATAAACTAAACTGTAACTGAACTGCTCTCTCCTGAAACACGGCAGGGAACAGTTTAGTTTAGTTTATTGCCACATGTTCTATATATTCAGGATCAGTTCCTGTGGATTGGAGGGTAGCTAATGTTATCCCACTTTTTAAGAAAGGAGGGAGAGAGAAAACGGGGAATTATAGACCAGTTATCCTGACCTCGGTGGTGGGGAAGATGCTGGAGTCAATTATAAAAGATTAATATAGCCGAACATTTGGATAGCAGTAACAGGATCGGTCCGAGTCAGCATGGATTTACGAAGGGGAAATCCTGCTTGACTTATCTTCTGGAATTTTTTGAGGATGTAACTAGGAAAATGGACAAGGGAGAGCCAATCGATGTAGTGTACCTGGACTTTCAGAAAGCATTTCATAAGGTCCCACATCGGAGATTAGTGGGCAAAATTAAAGGACATGGTATGGGGTAGTGCTGACATGGATAGAAAATTGATTGGCAGACAGGAAACAAAGAGTAGGGATTAACGGGTCCCTTTCAGAATGGCAGGCAGTGACTAGTGGGGTACCGCAAGGCTCGGTGCTGGGAACGCAGCTATTTACAATATATATTAATGATTTAGATGAAGGGATTAAAAGTAACATTAGCAAATTTGCAGATGACACAAAGCTGGGTGGCAGCGTGAACTGTGAGGGGGATGCTATGTGGATGCAGGGTGACTTGGACTGGTTGGTGAGTGGGCAGATGCATGGCAGATGCAGTTTAATGTGGATAAATGTGAGGTTATCCACTTTGGTGGCAAAAACAGGAAGGCAGATTACTGTCTGAATGGTGTCAAGTTGGGAAAAGGAGAAGTACAACGAGATCTGGGGGTCCTTGCTCATCAATCACTAAAAGTAATGGGGCTGTCCTACTGTACGAGGTAATGCAAGAGCTCTCCCGAGTTTTAAAAAAAACTAACTCGTGGAAGCACGTAGAATGTACGTAGCGGGTACGTCGGAGCTCGGGGACGTCTCTTAGCGGCTCGCAACGCTAACGGCAGGTACTCGGGAAACACGGTAAGCTCGGGAAGACTCGTGAAGATTTTTCAACATGTTGAAAAATGTCCACGAGAGCCCCAAGTACCTACGAACGGCCATTACCGTAAATCTCCCAGTTCGAATCAGGGGAAACTCGAGAGAACTCTTGAATTAGCTCGTACAGTGGGACAGCCCCATAAGCATGCAGGTACAGCAGGCAGTGAAGAAAGCTAATGGCATGTTGTCCTTCATAACAAGAGGAGATGAGTATAGGAGCAAAGAGGTCCCCGGTGAGACCACACCTGGTGTATCGTGTGCAGTTTTGGTCTCCAAATTTGAGAAAGGACTTTCTTGCTATTGAGGGAGTGCAGCATAGGTTCACGAGGTTAATTCCCGGGATGGCTGGACTGTCATATGTGGAAAAAATGGAGCGACTGGGCTTCTATACACTGGAATGTAGAAGGATGAGAGGATATCTCATTGAAACATATAAGATTATTAAGCTTAGTGCCTAGCTAAGTTTGGACACGCTAGAGGCAGGAAACATGTTCCTGAAGTTAGGGGAGTCCAGAACCAGGGGCCACAGTTTAAGAATAAGGGGTAGGCCATTTAGAACGGCGATGAGAGAAAACTTTTTCACCCAGAGGGTTGTGAATCTGTGGAATTCTCTGCCTCAGAGGGCAGTGGAGGCCGATTTTCTGGATACTTTCGAGAGAGAGTTAGATAGAGCTCTTAAAGATAGCGGAGTCAGGGGATATGGGGAGAAGGCAGGAACGGGGTACTGAGTGGGGATGATCAGCCATGATCACATTGAATGGTGGTGCTGGCTCGGAAGGCCGAATGGCCTACTCCTGCACCTATTGTCTATTGTACCGAGGTACAGTGAAAAGCTTTTACTGCCTGCTAACCAGTCAGCGTAAAGACGATATAATCACAATCGAGCCATTGAGTGTATAGATACATGATAATGGAATAATGTTTAGCACAAGATAAAGTCGAATAAAGTCTGATTAAAGATAGTCCGAGGGTCTCCAATGAGGTAGATAGTAGTTCAGGACCGCTCTCTCGTTGGTGAGAGGATGGTTCAGTTGCTGGATAACAGCTGGGAAGAAACTGTCCCTGAATCTGGAGGAATGCGTTTTCCAGAGACAGTTTCTTCCCCGCTGTTATCAGGCAACTGAACCATCCTACCACCAACGAGAGAGCAGTGCCCAACTGGAGAGCAGTCCTACCTCATTGGTGACCCTCCGACTAGCTTTGATCAGATTTTACTGGACTTTACCTTGCAGCGCGCGTTATTCTCTCCTCATGTATCTGTACACGGTTGGCGGCTCGATTGTAATCATGTATTACCTTTCCTCTGAGTGGTTAGCACGCAACATAAAGCTTTTCACTTTACCTCGCTGCACGTGACAAAGATAAACTGAAAGCATTGGATCAGAAGACGGACACAATAAGTGACGGACGGAGTAACTCAGCGGGACATAGAAACATAGAAACATAGCCAATAGGTGCAGGAGTTGGCCATTCGGCCCTTCGAGCTTGCACCGCCATTCAATATGATCATGGCTGATCATCCAACTCGGTATCCCATCCCTGCCTTCTCTCCATACCCCCTGATCCCTTTAGCCACAACGGCCACATCTAACTCCCTCTTAAATATAGCCAATGAACTGGCCTTGACTACCTTCTGTGGCAGAGAATTCCACAGATTCACCACTCTCTGTGTGAATTTTTTTTTCTCATCTCGGTCCTAAAAGACCCCCCTTATCCTTAAACTGTGACCCCTTGTCCTGGACTTCCCCAACATCGGGAATAATCTTCCTGCATCTAGCCTGTCCAACCCCTTAAGAATTTTGTAAGTTTCTATAAGATCCCCCCTCAATCTTCTAAATTCTAGCGAGTACAAGCCGAGTCTATCCAGTCTTTCTTCATATGAAACTCCTGCCATCCCAGGAATCAGTCTGGTGACAGGCAGCATCCCCGGAGAGAAGGAATGGGTGACCTTTTGGGTTGACCAGAAAACGTCACCCATTCCTTCTCTCCAGAGATGCTGCCTGTCCCGCCGAGTTACTCCAGCTGTTCCACCTTCAGTTTAAACCAGCATCTGCAGTTCTTTCCGACACCATTGGATTAGGGACGGCTCTTTGGTTAAATTAAGAAAATAAATGGTGCACATTGTGCTGAGACTGTGTGTATTTGGTTTCCAGTGAGTAGTTTGTGAGAATGGAGCAGCTGGGCTTGTACACTCTGGAGTTTAGAAGGATGAGAGGGGATCTGATTGAAACATATAAGATTGTTAAGGGCTTGGACACGCTAGAGGCAGGAAACATGTTCCTGATGTTGGGGGAGTCCAGAACCAGGGGCCACAGTTTAAGAATAAGGAGTAAGCCATTTAGAACGGAGACGAGGAAACACTTTTTCTCACAGAGAGTGGTGAGTCTGTGGAATTCTCTGCCTCAGAGGGCGGTGGAGGCCAGTTCTCTGGATGCTTTCAAGAGAGAGCTAGATAGGGCTCTTAAAGATAGCGGAGTCAGAAGATATGGGGAGAAGGCAGGAACGGGGTACTGATTGGGGATGATCAGCCATGATCACATTGAATGGCTCGAAGGGCTGAATGGCCTACTCCTGCACCTATTGTCTATAGTCTATTGTCTATTTTTGGGCCCCGTATCTGGGGAAGGATGTGCTGGCGTTGGAGAGGGTCCAGAGGGCGTTTGCTAGAATGGTCCCGGCAATGAGTGGGTTAACATATGACGAGGGTTTGTCGGCACTGGGCCTGTGCTCGCTGGAGTTTACAAGAATGAGTGGGGACCTCATTGAAACTTACCAAACAGTGAAAGGCCTGGATAGAGTGGATGCGGAGAGGATGTTTCCACTAGTGGGAGTGTCTGGTCTTCTTCAGTCAGAGGGTGGTGAATCTGTGGAATTCTTTGCCACAGAAGGCTGTGGAGGCCAAGTCAGTGGATATTTTTAAGGCAGAGAAAGACAGCCTTTTGTGTCTAGTGTGTTTAGTTTAGTTTATAGATACAGCGCGGAAACAGGCCCTTCGGCCCAACACTCTTCAGAATTAAAGGATGGTCTTTTAGGAAGGAGATGAGGAGAAGTATCTTTAGTCAGAGGGTGGTGAATCTGTTGATTTTTTTTGCCGCAGAAGGCCGTGGAGGCCAAGTTAGTGGATATTTTGAAGGCAGAGAGAGTTTCTTGATTACATCGAAAAAAACATAGAAAATAGGTGCACGAGGAGGCTATTCGGCCCTTCGAGCCAGCACCGCCATTCATTGTGATCATGGCTGATCGTCCCCTATCAATAACCTGTGCCTGCCTCCTCCCCATATCCCTTGATTCTCTATCTAGCTCTCACTTAAATCCATCCAGTGACTTGGCCTCCACTGCCCTCTGTGGCAGGGAATTCCACAAATTCACAACTCTCTGGGTGAAAACGTTTTTTTCTCACCTCAGTCTTAAATGGCCTCCCCTTTATTCTAAGACTGTGGCCCCTGGTTCTGGACTCGCCCAACATTGGGAACATTTTTCCTGCATCTAGCTTGTCCAGTCCTTTTATAATTTTATATGTTTCTATAAGATCCCCCCTCATCCTTCTAAACTCCATTAGTACGGGTGTCAGGGGTTATGGGGAGAAGGCAGGACAATGGGATTGAGAGGGAGAGATATATCAGCCATGATTGAATGGCGGAATAGACTTGATGGGCCGAATGGCCTAATTCTGCTCCTAGAACGTATGAGCATGACTATCATCCCTGGTTCAAGATTCCTCAGCCAGGGCTAACATAGGACGTGGAACATTATAGCAGAGAAACACGGCCTTGAAAGGGTGCAGAGAAGATTTACGAGGATGTTGCCGGGACTCGAGGGTGTGAGCTACAGTGAGAGGTTTAGTAGGCTGGGTCTCTATTCCTTGGAGCGCAGTGGTGATCTTATAGAGTGGTGATGAGTGGTGATCTTATAGAGGTGTGGAGCGCGAGGCAAAGGGGTGGAGGCCCACCGTCTCCCAACCCATCACCTTATGCTTATCAGGGATCTGATCCCCCCACGATTTCTTACAGATCAGAAATCCATTCGATAATGATGCGGACACTTAAAGAAAGGATTAGCGTAGTCAGCGACATGATTCTCCAGTCTCCCAGCTTGCAGGGCAATCCTTTCGATCTCATCAAATCGTTCTGCTCTCCGCAGTGCTTCCAGCTCGTCGGCCATTTTCTCTCTCCGTAGCGAGCTTAAACCTTCCTTAAACCTGCCCCCTGCCGGGTCTAAATTCTGCGGCAAGTTAGACTCTAGTCTAAGGTCAGTCTAAGCTTTGGCGATTAGTAGAAAGACAACTTAGACTTTAGTCTAAATATCGGGGATTTAAACCCGCCGTCGAGTCTAAATTGCAGAGTTAAACCTGCTGTTGGGTTTTAAAAAATGAGTAGAACACGGGCCTATGACTCTAAAGGGCCTGTCCCACTGTATGAGCTAATTCAAGAGCTCTCCCGAGTTTTAAAAAATAATCAAACTCGTGGTAAGCACGGAGAATGTGCGTAGCGGGTACGTCGGAGCTCGTGGACGTCTCTTAGCGGCTCGTAACACTAACGGCAGGTACTGGGGAAACGCGGGAAGCTCGTGAAGATTTTTCAACATGTTGAAACATGTCCACGAGAGCCCCGAGTACCTACGAGCGGCCATTACCGTAATTCCGTACCCGAGTTCGAATCAGGGGAAACTCGGGAGAACCCTTGAATTACCTCGTACAGTGGGACAGGCCCTTAAATCTGACTCTGTAAGATCTTGCCTTCTCTTTTACCTCAGTGTCTTTTCTACAGCAGGAACCCCATAAGCCTTGATTTACGCGCGTAATAGGTATTATTTATCTGACATTAAAAGCGGCATTTGCTTGCTTATGACAAGCTGATGTTAATGCGTAACGTTATTTGGGAATCGGCAGTAATGACTCCTTGTGTCTGCACACCCTGTTTCCTATTACACTGGCCAGATGGCATCAGCCGGAGTCTCTAGGAGGATATAAAGTTTCACTCTAACTCTGCCATCTGTTCTGTTATGTGCAAACCGGTCCCCTGGCATAGCTTCGTGCAGTTTAGTCTGGAGATACGGCGCGGAAACCTGCCCGCCGAGTCCGCGCCGACCAGCGATCCCCGCTCGCTAACACTACCCTACACACACTGGGGACGAATTACATTCACACCAAGCCAATCGACCTCCAAACCGGCACGCCTTTGGAGTGTGGGTGGGAACGCGGAGCTCCCGGGGAAAACCCACGCAGGTCCGCAGGAGAAGGTACAACTGCGTACGAACAGCGCCCGTGGACCGGATCGAACCGGGGTCTCCGGGGTCTCGCAAGGCAGCAAATCTACCGCTGCGCCACCGTGCCGTGATCGATGGTCGGCGTGATTCGGTGGGCCGAAGGGCCTGTTTCCACGCTGTATCTCCAAACTAAAGTTTGTACGTTCTCCCCGTGACCGCGTGGGGTTTCTGCGAGATCTTCAGTTTCCTCCCACGCTCCAAAGACGTACCTGCTCGCAGGTTCATGGCTTGGGATAAGTGTAAATTGGCCCCTAGTGTGTGTAGGATTGTGTTAGTGCGCGGGGATCGCTGGTCGGTGCGGCTCGGTGGGGACTCTATCCGCGCTGTATCTCCGAACTAAACTAAAACTAAAGGGTCTCGACCGGAAACGTCACCCGTTCCTTCCCTCCAGAGATGCTGCCTGTCCCGCTGAGTCACTCCAGCTTTTGTGTCTGTCTTGGGTTTAAACCAGCATCTGCAGTTCCTTCCTCAACTAAAGTTTGTTTCTCCTCCCGCCCGGCAGAATATATCCTGCATTGTGTTGTTAATAAAAACTGACGGAACTGTTGTAGGCTGTGTGTTGTGGTCCCCGTTTAAATTAAACCAACTTTCGGGAGGGATTCGCGGAAGGTTGACTGCTGTGTTTTGTCGAAGGCATGATTTCACCTCGCCAAGAGAGATAGAGAGAGAGAGAGAGGGAGGGAGAGACAGAGGGAGAACGAGAGGTGAGGGCTGAGGACTAGAAACTATCTGCCCTCGGGGAAAACCTCGCTATCCAATTAACGAAAGCAAATGTCAAAGCAAGGCGGAATAAAATGAATGCTGGCAAGGTGTGGATTTACCAGTTAGATGCTCAGTTAGAATCAATAACAAATTAAGCAGCATTGGGGACTCTGTTCCCTGGTGACGTTACAGAATCTTTAGCCCGCAGGCCTTGCTCTAATGGCATAATGGGTCCACTTGCGAATAGGAGTGTTTTGAAAGATGAATTTTGTTTTAAGGATTGGTTGCAAGTTCAGCAAGGTTGCCAATGAGACTAGGATTAGTTTGTTGTCACATGCACCGAGTACAGTGAGAAAGCTCTCAGCTTGGTGGGTGTTAATGGTTTGGACACGGACACGCTAGAGCAGGAAACATGTTCCCCATGTTGGGGGAGACCAGAACCACAGTTTAAGAATAAGCAGTAAGCCATTTAGAACGGAGACGAGGAAACACTTTTTCTCACAGAGAGTGGTGAGTCTGTGGAATCTCTGCCTCAGAGGGCGGGTGGAGGCCGGTTCTCTGGATGCTTTCAAGAGAGAGCTAGATAGAGCTCTTAAAGATAGCGGAGTCAGGGGGATATGGGGAGAAGGCAGGAACGGGATTGGGGATGATCAGCCAAGATCACATTGAATGGCGTTGCTGGCTCGAAGGGCTGAATGGCCTACTCCTGCACCTATTGTCTATTGTCTAATGATGTAGTCCAGAGATACAGTGCCCACCGTGTCCGCGCCGACCAGCGATCCCCGCACACTAACGCAAGCCTGCGAACACAGTAGGGGCAATTTACATTTATACCAAGCCAATTAAGCTACAAACCTGCACGTCTTTGGAGTGTGGGAAGGAAAGCGAAGATCTCGGAGAAAACCCACACGCGGGTCACGGGGATAACCTACCAACTCCGTACAGACGCCACCCGTAGTCGGGATCGAACCCGGGTCTCCGGCGCTGTGAGGCAGCAACCCGACCGCTGCGCCACCCTGCCGACCCTTTGTTCTGTGCTAACCAGCCAGCGGAAAGACAATGCACAATTACAATCGAACCGTTTACAGTGTACAGAAAAGGAAGGGTGCAGTTTTGGTCCCCTCAATTGAGGAAGGACATTCTTGCTATTGAGGGAGTGCAGCGTAGGTTCACCAGGTTAATTCCCGGGATGGCGGGACTGTCATATGCTGAGAGAATGGAGCGGCTGGGCTTGTATACTCTGGAGTTTAGAAGGATGAGAGGGGATCTCATTGAAACATATAAGATTGTTAATGGTTTGGACACGCTAGAGGCAGGAAACATGTTCCCGATGTTGGGGGAGTCCAGAACCAGGGGCCACAGTTTAAGAATAAGGGGTAAGCCATTTAGAACAGAGACGAGGAAACACTTTTCTCACAGAGAGTGGTGAGTCTGTGGAATTCTCTGCCTCAGAGGGCGGTGGAGGCAGGTCCTCTGGATACTTTCAAGAGAGAGCTAGATAGGGCTCTTGAAGATAGTGGAGTCAGGGGATATGGGGAGAAGGCAGGAACGGGGTACTGATTGGGGATGATCAGCCACGATCACATTGAATGGCGGTGCTGGCTCGAAGGGCCGAATGGCCTCCTCCTGCACCTATTGTCTATTGTCTATTGCCTATTGTGTGTAGGATAATGTTAGTGCGCGGGGATCGCTGGTCGGCGCGGTCCCAGTGGGCTGAACGACCTGTTTCCGCACTGTATCTCTAAACTAAACTAAACTCAACTAAATCAGATGTAGAGTATGAGGTAAAAATGTAAAAAATGGGATTAACGCCAGATTAGTGTAAATGGGCAGCACAAAGCTGAAGAAGATGTTTGGACAGGCACATGGATCAGACAGGTTTGGAGAGATATGGGCCAAGCGCAGTGGGGTACCGCAAGGCTCAGTGCTGGGACCCCAGCTATTTTACAATTTATATTAATGATCTGGATGAGGGAATTGAAAGCAACATCTCCAAGTTTGCGGATGACACTAAGCTGGGGGGCAGTGTTAGCTGTGAGGAGGATGCTAGGAGACTGCAAGGTGACTTGGATAGGCTGGGTGAGTGGGCAAATGTTTGGCAGATGCAGTATAATGTGGATAAATGTGAGGTTATCCACTTTGGTAGCAAAAACGGGAAGGCAGACTATTATCTAAATGGTGGCCGATTAGGAAATGGGGAGGTGCAGCGAGACCTGGGTGTCATGGTACACCAGTCATTGAAAGTAGGCATGCAGGTGCAGCAGGCAGTGAAGAAAGCGAATGGTATGTTGGCCTTCATAGCAAGAGGATTTGAGTATAGGAGCAGGGAGGTTCTACTGCAGTTGTACAGGGTCTTGGTGAGACCACACCTGGAGTATTGCGTACAGTTTTGGTCTCCAAATCTGAGGAAGGACATTATAGCCATAGAGGGAGTGCAGAGAAGGTTCACCAGACTGATTCCTGGGATGTCAGGACTTTCATATGAAGTAAGACTGGATAGACTTGGCTTATACTCGCTAGAATTTAGGAGATTGAGAGGAGATCTTATAGAAACGTACAAAATTCTTATGGGGTTGGACAGGCTAGATGCAGGAAGATTGTTCCCGATGTTGGGGAAGTCCAGGACAAGGGGTCACAGCTTAAGGATAAGGGGGAAATCCTTTAAGACCGAGATGAGGAAAAACTTTTCGCACAGATAGTGGTGAATCTCTGGAACTCTCTGCCACAGAGGGTAGTTGAGGCCAGTTCATTGGCTATATTTAAGAGGGAGTTAGATGTGGCCCTTGTGGCTAAAGGGATCAGGGGGTATGGAGAGAAGGCAGGTACGGGATACTGAGTTGGATGATCAGCCATGATCATATTGAATGGCGGTGCAGGCTCGAAGGGCCGAATGGCCTACTCCTGCACCTATTTTCTATGTATCTATGTATCTAAGTCTGACTAGTGTTGATGGAACATGTTGGTCGGTGTGGGCAAGTTGGACTGAAGGGCCTGTTTCCACACTGTATCACTATGACTACAGATGTCAAGGATTGGATGGCTCTGATGTGGGATGCAGGTGTACCACACATTGGTGAGGGCCATATTTAGAGTTCTGGGTTCAGTTTTGGTCACCCTGTTAAAGGAAAGACATTTAGTTTAGTTTGGAGATACAGTGCGGAAACAGGCCCTTCAGCCCACCGAGTCGGCACCGACCAGCGATCCCCGCGCACTCACACTATCCCACACCCACTCGAGACATTTTTTTAAATTTACACCAAGCCAATTAACCTACAAACGCGCACGTCTTTGGAGCATGGGAGGAAACCCCGAAGATCCTGGCGAAAACCCACGCAGGTCACGGGGAGAACGTACGAACTCCGTACGGACAGCGCCCGTAGTCGGCGTCGAACCCGGGACCCGGGGTCTCTGGCGCGGTAAAAGCGGCAACTCTACCGCCGCGCCACCGTGCTGTCAAGCCGGAAAGGCCTGCACAGGTCGGCGCGGAACTCGAGGGCCGAAGGGGCGCGTTGCCGTGCCGATCTTTGTCCCGGAGTCACATTGAGGTCCGGATAAGAGCGACACAGCTCCTTCCCTGAAGGACAGTGGGGAACCAGATGGCCTTTTATGACATTCCGGCAGTTTCACCCTCAACCATTATTGACGCTGGATTTTTAATTACGGGTTCTTACTTAATTAGTCGAGCTTAATTTCCCCAGCTGCCGGCGATGTGCCTCCTCAATTACCCTGGGCTCTGAAGGCACACCGACAATTGTACTACAGTGTAACATCCTCCTCTGGCTAGTGACCGTGGGAAGAATGCTCTCTCTATCTCCGTCACACACACTCACTCTGCTACAGTTCAGTGGCATCCAGCTCACTTTAACTTTGCTCATTGTAATATATCTTAGTTTAGATTAGTTAGATTAGATTAGATTAGATTAGATTAGTTTAGATTAGATTAGATTAGATTAGATTAGACTAGATTAGACTAGATTAGACTAGACTAGACTAGATTAGATTAGATTAGATTAGATTAGATTAGTTTAGATTAGATTAGATTAGATTAGATTAGATTAGATTAGATTAGATTAGATTAGATTAGACTAGATTAGATTAGATTAGATTAGACTAGACTAGATTAGACTAGATTAGACTAGACTAGACTAGATTAGATTAGATTAGATTAGATTAGACTAGATTAGACTAGACTAGACTAGATTAGATTAGATTGATTAGATTAGATTAGATTAGATTAGATTAGATTAGATTAGACTAGATTAGATTAGATTAGATTAGATTAGATTAGATTAGATTAGATTAGATTAGATTAGATTAGATTAGACTAGATTAGACTAGACTAGACTAGATTAGATTAGATTAGATTAGATTAGATTAGATTAGATTAGATTAGATTAGACTAGACTAGATTAGACTAGATTAGATTAGATTAGATTAGATTAGATTAGACTAGATTAGACTAGATTAGACTAGACTAGACTAGATTAGATTAGATTAGATTAGATTAGATTAGATTAGATTAGATTAGACTAGATTAGATTAGATTAGATTAGATTAGATTAGATTAGATTAGCTTAGATTAGACTAGACTAGATTAGACTAGATTAGATTAGATTAGATTAGACTAGACTAGACTAGACTAGATTAGATTAGATTAGATTTAAATTAGATTAGATTAGATTAGATTAGATTAGACTAGACTAGATTAGACTAGATTAGATTAGACTAGACTAGATTAGATTCGATTAGATTAGATTAGACTAGATTAGATTAGTTTAGATTAGATTAGTTTAGATTAGATTAGATTAGTTTCATTTAGTTTAGGTTAGTTAGGTTTAGTTTAGGTTAGTTTAAAGTCATAAGGTCATCAGGAACAGGAGCAGGCTTAGGCCATTTGGCCCATCAAGTCTATTCCACCATTCAATCATGGCTGATCTATCTCTCCCTCCTAACCCCATTCCCCTGCCTTCTCCCAATAACCCCTGACACCCGTACTAATCAAGAATCTATCTATCTCTGCGTTCTTCTTCTTATCGAGTCCACACACAAGATTAGAAGTTGCTCAGCCAGAGCTGAACACTCTTCTTGGCATCTGCACACAATGGTGTCTGTCTTGTCACTTCTTGTGCGTGGTGGTGGAAAGATTGGTGGAAACAGGGCTGCGAGGTGAGTGCTCTTTCCTTCACCCCAATCGCGGCCTTTAAAATATCCCATGTCCTCCACAGCCTTCTGTGGCAAAGAATTCCACAGATTCACCACCCTCTGACTAAAGAAATCTCCTTCCTAAAAGAACATCCTTTAATTCTGAGGTAGACAAAAGTGCTGGAGAAACTCAGCGGGTGCGGCAGCATCTATGGAGCCAAGGATATAGGCAAGCACCTCATATTTTCGCGTGGGCAGTTTATACCCCAGCGGCATGAACATTGACTTCTCCAATTTCCGGTAGCCCTTGCTGGTCTCCTCCCCTTCTCAGCTCGCCCTCAGCCCCTCTGGCTCCTCCTCTTCCCTTTCTTCTTCCCGCCCCCCCACCATACATCAGTCTGAAGAAGGGTTTCGGCCCAAAACGTTGCCTATTTAATTCGCTCCATAGATGCTGCTGCACCCGCTGAGTTTCTCCAGCATTTTTGTGTACATTCGATTTTCCAGCATCTTCCAGTTCCTTCTTAAAACTTTAATTCTGATGCTGTAACCTCTAGTCCTAGACTCTCCCACCAGTAGAAACAACCTCTCCACATCCACTCTATCCAAGCCTTTCACTATTCTGTACGTTTCAATGAGGTTCCCCCACCCCCCCTCATTCTTCTAAAGAATTTAGATTAGATTATTTTCATTTCATTTATTTTAGTTTAGTTTGCATTAGTTTAATTGAGTTTGCTTTAGTTCAGGTCAGTTTAGTTTAGCTTATTTTAATCTAAATAAGCTATAGCAAAATAAGCTAAATAAGTTTAGTTTAATTTAGGTTAGTTTATCTTAGCTTATAGTTTAGTTTAATTCAGTTTAGTTTAGTTTAGTTTAGATACAGCGCAGAAACAGGCCCTTCGGCCCACCGGGTCCGCGCCGACCAGCGATCCCCGCGCACTAACGCTATTCCACACACATTAAGGACAATTTACATTTACACCAAGCCAATTAACCTACAAACCCGCACGTCTTTGGAGTGTGGGAGGAAACCGAGGCTGCTGGAGAAAACCCACGCAGGTCACGGGGAGAACGTACAAATGCCGTACAGACAGCGCCCGTAGTCAGAATCGAACCCGGGTCTCTGGCGCTGTGAGGCAGCAACTCTACCGCTGCGCCACCGCGCCAGCTGTAATTTGGAAGGAGCTAGTTGCTGGTACGCATGATAAATTACCCCCATATTGCTTCATTGGTGGGGTTACGATGCAATACGATACAACTTTGTGTATCCCAGGAAATTGATCTGCCAACAGTCATAAAAACACAAAATACATGAAACATGAAATTAAAGTGACGAGTGGAAAGGATTGGGGATGTGCAAAGATTGGGGGTGGTGGGGGGAGTCAGTCTCAGTCTACCCCACGACAGAAGGGGGTGGAGTTGTACAGTTTGATAGCCGCAGGGAAGAAGGATCTCCTGTGGCGTTCTGTGCTGCATCTTGGTGGAACCAGTCTGTTGCTGAAGGTGCTCCTCAGGTTGACCAGTGTGTCATGGAGGGGGTGAGCTGTATTGTCCGGGATGCTCCGCAGTTTGAGGAGCATCCTCCCCTCCAAGACCAACCTCCCATGAACCCAAATCCACACTCAGGACGGAGCCAGCCTTCCTGATGAGCCTGTGATGCTATTGGCGTCCGTGGCCTTCGCCCTGCTGCCCCGGCACACGGCAGCGAAGAAGATGGCACTGGCTACCACCGACTGGTAGAACATCTGCAGCATCTCACTGCAGATGTTGAAGGAGCGGAGCCTTCTCAAAAAGTACAGGCGGCTCTGTCCCTTCTTGTGCAGGGCCCCAGCGTTCCTGGACCAGTCCAGTTTACTGTCCAGGTAAACTCCCAGGTATTTGTACTCCCTGGTAAACTGCACATCCACACCATTGATGGAGACAGGGGACAGGGGTATTCCTCTCCTCCTAAAGTCCACCACCAACTCCTAAAGGGCCTGTCCCACCATGGCGACCTTATTGGCGAGTTTAGGAGAGTCTGCGCTTGCCACAAGCTCGCAGCATGGTCGACACACGGTCGTAGGTGGTCTCTGGTAAGTCTCCTTCATGGTCGAGAGGAGTTCCCGCCCGCATAGTGGTTACTACTCGCGGACTAAGTTTGGCCGCGGAAAAATTTTCAACAAGCTGAACAAACAAACAACATTTTCTGTGAGTGAAAATCGCTACTTTTGAACTCGTAGTGCAGTGGTTAGTGGGGTCGCCAGGTCGTTGTAGGATAGTCGAGGTAGCCTAGGTAATCTCCTTTGCTGAC
>JAXLNO010003125.1:0-17500 GCA_038087875.1 Malacoraja senta
GATATGGGGAGAAGGCAGGAACGGGGTACTGATTGGGGATGATCAGCCATGATCACATTGAATGGTGGAGCTGGCTCGATGGGGCCGAATAGCCTACTCCTGCACCTATTTCCTATTAACAAAAGCTTTTCACTGTACCTCGGTACACAGGACAATAAACTACACTGGACTCTTCCTGCTCTCCTGTCCCTCCCCTCTCTCTCCGTCACTCCCCAGTTCTCACACTAGTTCCAAACTCCTCCCAATTAAATTTTACTGATTGGACTCCTCGATGTCAGCTTCCCCTCAGCTGACAATGAACCATTCCACATCTCCTTGCCCATTGTCCTCTTTGATCTGATGTTTTCACACCTCACCCTTCCTTATCTCTGTGTCTCCCTCTCCCCCCCCCCCCCCCACCGACTCTCAGTCTGAAGAAGGGTCTCGACCCGAAACGTCACATATTCCTTCTCTCCACAGATGCTGCCTGTCCCGCTGAGCTTCATCTGTCTATCTTTAGTTTTAGTGTAGAGATACAGCGCGGAAACAGGCCCTTCGGCCCACCGAGTCCGTGCCGACCAGCGATCCCCGCACACTAACACTATCCTACACACACTGGGGACAATTTACATTTACACCAAGCCAATTAACCTACAAACCTGCACGTCTTTGGAGTGTGGGAGGGAACCGGAGCACCCGGAGAAACCCACGCAGGTCACGGGGAGAACGTGCAAACTCCGTACAGACAGCACCCGTAGTCGGGATCGAACCCGGGTCTCTGGTGCTGTGAGGCAGCAACTCTACCGCAGCACCACCGTAACGCCCCTGGTAGCAAGTTAGGCCGAAGGGCCTGTTTCGATGCTGTATCGTTCTGTGACTGATGGAATGGTCCAGTTGTCCACTAGTGAGGCCAGTGTCCACTTATCCACTAGTGAGGCCAGTGTCCAGTTGTCCACTAGTGAGGCCAGTGTCCAGTTGTCCACTAATGAGGCCAGTGTCCGGTTGTCCACTAGTGAGGCCAGTGTCCAGTTGTCCCCTCTGTCCACCAGCGAGGCCAGTGTCCAGTTGTCCACTAGTGAAGCCAATGTCTAGTTGTCCACTAATGAAGCCAATGTCCAGTTGATTACTGCATCCACTAGTGAAGCCAATGTCCAGTTGTCCACTGTCCACCAGTGAATCCAGTGTCCAGTTGTCCAACAGTGAATCCAGTGTCCAGTTGTCCACTCTGTCCACTAGTGAGGCCAGTGTCCAGTTCTCCGTGTCTCTGTCTCACCTCCTTGGGCCAGCCGCCTGGATTGGCCGCGATGGAGCTGGCGAGCTCTGGTGACACACAGCGGATGGGCGAGCGGACAGGTGGGCTGCACGACCCCTCCAAGCCATTCTCGTACTGGCCCTCGCTGGAAGTCCGGCGTCTCGAGTTCCCACTGGCTTCCAACGGGCTCAAGGCTCGTGATCTCACCCCTAGAAAATTAGAGAATTCAACCTTCAAACCGCTGGGTCAAGATTACACGGATCGGACAAGAGGGATATGGACAGAGAGTGCTGGAGTAACTCAGCGGGTCAGGCAGCATCTCTGGACAGAAGGAGTGGGTGACGTTTCGGGTAGAGACCCTTCTTCAGACTGAGAGTCAGGGGAGAGGGAGAGACAGAGATAAGGAAGGGTAAGGTGTGAAAACGAGAGATCAAAGGGGACAAACAACAAGGAAACTGTAGAATAGGTCATTGTTAGTTGGGGGGAAGCTGACAACGAGGCACACAATGTAAAATATAATCAGGAGGACAGTCGGACTGGTCGGAAAACTAGGGTGGGGGAGGGATGGAGAGAGGGAAAGCAAGAGTTACTTGAAGTTAAGGCCCTGTCCCACTATACAAGTTTACCCAAGAGCTCTCCCGAGTAAATGAACGTAGAATGAACGTAGCGGGTACGTCGGAGCACGTGGATGTCTCGTAGCGGCTCGTACCGCTAACGGCAGGTACTCGGGAAACGCGGAAACTCGTGAAGTTTTTTTCAACAGTGCAAAAAATGTCCAAGAGTAAAAAAATACTCGTGATGAGGTACCACGAGTTTGATTTTTTTTTTAAACTCGGGAGAGCTCTTGGGTGAACTCGCATCGTGGGACAGGGGCTTTATTTAGAGAAGTCAATGTTCATACCGCTGGGGTGTAAGCTGTCCAAGCGAAATATGAGGTGCTGTTCCTCTACACCACTGAGGCCCATTCCCACCCTGGACATCCCCTCCCCCTCCTCCACCCACTGCCCTCCCCAAACTCTTGGGGCTGATCATCCCCAATCAGTACCCCGTTCCTGCCTTCTCCCCATATCCCCCGACTCCGCTATCCTTAAGAGCCCTATCGAGCTCTCTCTTGAAAGCATCCAGAGAACCGGCCTCCACCGCCCTCTGAGGCAGAGAATTCCACAGACTCACAACTCTCTGTGAGAAAAAGTGTTTCCTCGTCTCCGTTCTAATGGCTTACTCCTTATTCTTCAACTATGGCCCCTGGTTCTGGACTCCCCCAACATCGGGAACATGTTTCCTGCCTCTAGCGTGTCCAAACCCTTAACAGTCTTATATGTTTTAATAAGATCCCCACATCCTTCTAAATTCCAAAGAATACAAGCCCAGCTGCTCCATTCTCTCAGCATATGACAGTCCCGCCATCCCGGGAATTAACCTGGTGAACCTACGCTGCACTCCCTCAATAGCAAGAATGTCCTTCCTCAAATTAGGGGACCAAAACTGGACACAATACTCCAGGTGTGGTCTCACTAGGCCTCTACAACTGCAGAATGACCTCTTTGCTCCTATACTCGACTCCTCTTGTTATAAAGGCTAACATGCCATTCGCTTTCTTCACTGCCTGCTGTACCTGCATGCAAAGTTTGCAGGTTGAAGTGCCTGTTTCCGCTCTGTACTGTTAGACTCGGTGACTCTTTGAGTTACTAAATTTGTGCGGGTGATGTGTGCAGGATCATCGTTCGTCTGCTTTGGGACCGATTTAAACCAGATTTGTTGACAGCTGTACTTTTAGTTGACATTCGCTTCCCCCCACTTCCCCCCTGCCCCACACAGTGGCCTTATTTGGTCTGCCAGGGACTGGGATGTCTAGGGTCAGTGAGGTCAACACTTAGTCCAGTCCCGACCCCACACCGGGTCACTGTCCAATCCAGGAAACTGACCACTGTGTGACCTGTACAACAGATGATAGAAACATAGAAATTAGGTGCAGAGGAGGCCATTCAGCCCTTCGAGCCAGCACCGCCATTCATTATGATCATGGCTGATCGTCCCTATCAATAACCCGTGCCTGCCTTCTCCCCATATATCTTGACTCCACTAGAGCTCTATCTAACTCTCTCTTAAATCCATCCAGTGACTTGGCCTCCACTGCCCTCTGTGGCAGGGAATTCCACAAATTCGCAACTCTCTGGGTGAAAACGTTTTTTCTCACCTCAGTCTTAAATGACCTCCCCTTTATTCTAAGTCTGTGGCCCTGGTTCTGGACTCGCCCAACATTGGGAATATTTTTCCTGCATCTAGCTTGTCCAGTCCTTTTATAATTTTATATGTTTCTATAAGATCCCCCCTCATCCTTCTAAACTCCAGTGAATACAAGCCTAGTCTTTTCAATCTTTCCTCATATGACAGTCCCGCCATCCCAGGGATCAATCTCGTGAACCTACGCTGCACTGCCTCAATCACAAGGATGTCCTTCCTCAAATTAGGAGACCAAATCTGTACACAATACTCCAGATGTGGTCTCACCAGAGCCCTATACAACTGCAGAAGAACCTCTTTACTCCTATACTGAAATCCTCATCATGAAATCCTCTTGATATGATCCACCGACATTTTCGCCACCTCCAACGTGACCCCACCACTGGCCACATCTTCCCATCTCCTCCCCTGTCTGCTTTCCGCAGAGACCGCTCCCTCCATAACTCCCTGGTCAATTCGTCCCTTCCCACCCAAACCACCCCCTCCCCTGGTACTTTCCCTTGCAACCGCAGGAAATGCTACACTTGTCGCTTTACCTCCCCCCTTGACTCCATTCAAGGACCCAAACAGTTTTTCCAGGTGCGGCAGAGGTTCACCTGCACCTCCTCCAACCTCATCTATTGCATCCGCTGCTCTAGATGTCAGCTGCTCTACATCGGTGAGACCAAGCGCAGGCTCGGCGATCGCTTCGCCCAACACCTCCGCACAGTTTCCACTAACCAACCTGATCTCCCGGTGGCTCAGCGCTTCAACTCCACCTCCCATTCCCAATCCGACCTTTCTGTCCTGGGCCTCCTCCATGGCCAGAGTGAGTCCCACCGCAAATTGGAGGAGCAGCACCTCATATTTCGCTTGGGTAGTTTACACCCCAGCAGTATGAACATTGACTTCTCCAATTTCAGGTAGTCCCTGCTTTCTCCCTCTTTCCCCTCCCATTCCCAGCTCTCCCACAGCCCACTTCCTTTCTTCTTCCTGCCCCCCCCCCCCACCATCAGTTTCGACCCAAAACGTCACCTATTCCTTCGCTCCATAGATGCTGCCTCACCCGCTGAGTTTCTCCAGCATATTTGTCTGCCTTCAGCTTTCCCAAGTCCCTTTGCACCTCCGATTTCTGGATTCTCTCTCCTCTCAGGAAAGTGGTTCTTAACCTTTTTGGCATATATACGCGAACATAATACTGTGTGTGGTATGTACAATTGACAATAGGTGCAGGAGTAGGCCATTCGGCCCTTCGAGCCAGCACCGCCATTCAATGTGATCATGGGTGATCATCCCCAATCAGTACCCCGTTCCTGCCTTCTCCCCATATCCCCTGACTCCGCTATCTTTAAGAGCCCTATCTAGCTCTCTCTTGAAAGCATCCAGAGAACCTGCCTCCACCGCCCTCTGAGGCAGAGAATTCCAGACTCACAACTCTCTGTGAGAAAAAAGTGTTTCCTCATCTCCGTTCTAAATGTCTTACCCCTTATTCTTAAACTGTGTGTGGTCCCTGGTTCTGGACTCCCCCAACATCGGGATCATGTTTCCTGCCTCTAGCGTGTCCAAACCCTCAATAATCTTATATGTTTCAATAAGATTCCCTCTCATCCTTCTAAACTCCAGAGTATACAAGCCCAGCCGCTCCATTCTCTCAGCATATGACAGTCCCGCCATCCCGGGAATTAACCTTGTGAACCTACGCTGCACTCCCTCAATAGCAAGAATGTCCTTCCTCAAATTAGGGGACCAAAACTGCACACAATACTCCAGGTGTGGTCTCACTAGGGCCCTGTACAACTGCAGAAGGACCTCTTTGGCAGATATTCCATCTGCCACTTCTCTGCCCACACTCGTAACCTGTCCAAGTCCTTCTGCAGAATCCCTGCTTCCTTAACACTGCCGGCCCCTCCGCCCATCTCAGCATGCTAGCCCTCTGGAAATATATGCTGGTGTTGCGTTTATTGGCTTGGTAAATGTATAAACTAAACTGAGCAGAGACGCAGGAGAAGCGAGACACAGGACATTTAGTGCTGCCGGAGCAGTGTGGGAAAACTCGGAAGCTGTGTCAGCATTCCTCGGAAAATAGCCTCCTCCGCAATTCTTGGGGGCGCGGGCCGCAGAAAGCATTCCTGGTCACTGCCCGGGAACGGTGGCCGGAGCGGTGGAGGCTGGAAACGTGAACGAACACGGAGAAATATCCTGAAGCAGGGTCCCGACCCGGAACCATCACCTCTCCATGTTCTCCACAGATGCTGCCTGACCCGCTGAGTTACTCCAGCACTCTGTGAAACGTCACCTCTCCATGTTCTCCACAGATGCTGCCTGACCCGCTGAGTTACTCCAGCACTCTGTGAAACGTCACCTCTCCATGTTCTCCACAGATGCTGCCTGACCCGCTGAGTTACTCCAGCACTCTGTGAAACGTCACCTATCCATGTTCTCCACAGATGCTGCCTGACCCGCTGAGTTACTCCAGCACTCTGTGAAACGTCACCTATCCATGTTCCGGCAGCATCTATGGAGCGAAGGAAATAGGCAACGTTTCGGCCCGAAACCCTTCCGGGTTTCGGCCCGAAACGTTGCCTATTTCCTTCAGGGTTTCGGCCCGAAAGGTTGCCCATTTCCTTCGCTCCACAGATGCTGCCTGACCCGCTGAGTTACTCCAGCACTCTGTGAAACGTCACCTATCCATGTTCTCCACAGATGCTGCCTGACCCGCTGAGTTACTCCAGCACTCTGTGAAACATCACCTATCCATGTTCTCCACAGATGCTGCCTGACCCGCTGAGTTACTCCAGCACTCTGTGAAACGTCACCTATCCATGTTCTCCACAGATGCTGCCTGACCCGCTGAGTTCCTCCAGCACTTTGTGTTTTGATCAAGATTGTAGCATTCGCAAAGAGTAATACCGCACGGGAACAGGCCCTTCGGCCCAACTCATCCTTGCCGACCAACATGCCCCATCTACACTCGTCCCACATGCCAACATTTAGCCCATATCCCTCCAAACCTGTCATATCCATGTACCCGTCCAAATGTCTTTTAAATGTTGTTATAGCAACTCAGCATTGCTTATGAGTAGTCAACCATTGACTGACCACTGGTTATCCATTGACTGACCACCGGTTAACCATTGACTGACCACCGGTTAACCATTGACTGACCACCAGTTAACCATTGACTGACCACCAGTTAACCATTGACTGACCACCAGATCACCATTAACTGACCACAGATACGACACAAAGTGCTGGAGTAACTCAGCAGGTCAGGCAGCATCTGTGGAGAGAAGGAATGGGTGACGATTCGGGTCCAGACCCTTCTTCAGACTGAGTTGGTGTCAGGGGAGAGGGAGACGAGAGATACAGAGGGTGATGTAGTGAGATAAAGAACAACGAACATAGAAGAATCAATGTTCTGTAACCCTCGACATCATCGTCACTATCTCTCGTCTCCCTTTCACGAAACGTCGCCCATTCCTTCTCTCCAGAGATGCTGTCTGTCCCGGTGAGTTACTCCAGCACTTTGTGTCTTTCCGGTTTAAACCAGCGTCTGCCGTTCCTTCCAACGCATTAACTGACCATTGTCTAACCGTAACGACAACAGCTTCTCAGTGTACCTCTGTAGACGTGACAATAAACTAAACTTTACCCCCCTTCCCCCCTTCCCTCCCCCCCCCCCACTCCCCTCAAGTTATCTCATCTTCCTTTTGCAAGAGATATTAGAGATATTAACTGCAACGACTTCCAGATGACCAGAACTAGATGAGGGGGGACCTCATTGAAACGTACAGAATAGTGAAAGGCCTGGATAGAGTGGATGTGGAGAGGATGTTTCCACTAGTGGGAGAGTCTAGGACTAGAGGTCACAGCCTCAGAATTAAAGGACGTTCCTTTAGGAAGGAGATGAGGAGGAATTTCTTTAGTCAGAGGGTGGTGAATCTGTGGAATTCATTGCCACAGACGGCTGTGGAGGCCACAAGTCAGTGGATATATTTAAGGCGGAGATAGATAGATTCTTGATTAGTACGGGTGTCAGGGGTTATGGGGAGAAGGCAGGAGAATGGGGTTAGGAGGGAGAGATAGATCAGCCATGATTGAATGGCGGGGTAGACTCGATGGGCCGAACGGCCTAATTCTGCTCCTATCACTTCTGACCTTTTGAAGCCAAGTCATTGGGTATTCTTATGCAACATAAACTCACTGCATAGAAACATTCTTCTCCTCTCTGGTCTTCCAGCGCTCACTTCTCTCCACCTCCTCCGGTCTTCGTGTCAACCCTTTCTTCTCTCTCTCTCTCTCATCCGCCCATTAATTTTGACAAACCTTTCGATCGCCCGCACCCTTAACTCTCTCTGATCCAGGGAGTGAAGTCCCAACGTATCTCTCTCTCTCTCTCTGTCTCTCTATCTCTGTCTGTCTCTCTCTCTCTATCACTGTCTCTTTCTCTCCCTCTCTGTCTCTCTATCTCTCTCTCTCTCTCTGTCCCTCTATCTCTCTCTCTGTCTCTCTCTCTCTCTCTCTGTCTCTGTCTGCCTCTATCTCTCTTTATCTGCCTCTCTATATATATATATATATATATATATCTATCTCTCTCTATCTGTCCCTCTCTATCTGCCTCTCTCTCTGTCTCTATCTCTCTCTCTCTCCGTCTCTCTCTCTATCTCTCTCTCTCTATCTGTCTCTCTCTCTCTCTATCTCTCTCTCTCTATCTGTCTTTCTCTCTCTCTCTCTCTCTCTCTATATATATATATATATATATATATATATATATATCTGTCTCTCTATCTCTCTCTCTCTCTCTCTCTATATCTCTCTGTCTCTCTCCCTGTCTCTCTCCCTGTCTCTCTATCTCTCTCTCTCTCTATCTCTCTCTCTGTCTCTGTCCCTCTCTCTATATCTCTCTCCCTGTCTCTCTCTCTCTCTCTCTCTCTCTGTCCCTCTCTCTATATCTCTCTCTCTATCTCTATCTCTGTCTCTCTCTCTCTGTCCCTCTCTCTATATCTCTCTCCCTGTCTCTCTATCTCTCTCTATCTCTCTCACTGTCTCTCTATCTCTATCTCTCTCTCTGTCTCTCTGTCCCTCTCTCTATCTGCCTCTCTCTGCCTCTCTCTGCCTCTCTCTGTCCCTCTCTCTATCTGCCTCTCTCTGCCTCTCCCGTGCTCATTACAGACTGCGGCCCATGTTCCCTGCGACGTTAACCTTGTCCGTCGGGTGGAAGAAGGTGCAAGTGTTGGAAGCTGCAGCTGATGGAGGCCTTGCCTATGGGGAGGGGTGGAGGGTGTGGGTGGGTGGGCACAAAGAGCGATATGTGCGTCCCACTCTCTGCAAAAGGTCACGCATTTCTCTACAACCATTGATGGTGCTGGAGGAACACTGGGCCCGGCTCGCGGGGACTTGGCCACGCCAGGGAATTCCAGTGGTGAAGCAAGGCCTTGTTCCAGACCATCAATGAAGATGGTGGAATGCAGGGGGCAGGAAGGGAAGCAAATGTCACCAGCCGTTGCTAAGTTGCCCCATTGTTGCCAGAGCTCGCTAGCGACAAGCAATCTGTTCATAAGTTCCAGAAGCAGAATTAGGCCATTCGGCCCCATCATGTCTACTCCGCCATTCAATCACGGCTGATCAATCTCTCCCTCCTAACCCCATTCTCCTGCCTCCTCCCCATAACCCCTGACACCCGTACTAATCAAGGCACGATGTGTTCATAGTCTTGGGAGTAGAGGGTCATGCAGCGGGCCATTCGGCCAGTCTCTTTGTAGAGTACTAGCATGAAAACCGAGTGCTCTGGTTTCCTCCCACACTCCAAAGACGTGCGGGTGTGTAGGTTAATCGGCCCCTCTGTAAATTGTCCCCTAGTGTGTAGGGAGTGGATGAGAAAGTGGGGTAACATAGAACCAGTGCATGAACGGGTGATCGATGGTCGGCACGGATTCGGTCGGGCCGAAGGGCCTGTTTCCGCGCTGCATCTCTGAATTAAACTAAACACAGGACAGTACAGTACGGGAACAGGCCCTTCGGCCCACAATGTCCGTGCCGTACATGATGCCAAGACCAACTCCCCTCTGCCTGCATGTGATCCATATCCCTCCATTCCCTGCATATCCATGTGCCTATCCAAAAGCCTCTTAAACACCACTATCGTATCTGCCTCCACCTCCCACCCCTGGCAGCGCGTTCCAGGACCAGTGTGCTTTCTTCAGGAAACTCTAGCTGACACAGCAGGAACTGTAATCATCTTCCTATCTTCCAAGAAGGCGGTCACGGTGACGCAGCAGGCAGAGCTGCTGCCTCACTGCGCCGGAGACCCGGGTTCCATCCCGACTACGGGAGCTGTCTGTACGGAGTTCGCACGTTCTCCCCGTGACCTGCGTGGGTTTTCTCCGGGATCTTCAATTTCCTCCCACACTCCAAAGACGTGCAGGTTTGTTGGTCGATTGACTAGGTGTAAATGTACAAATTGTCCCCAGTGTGTGTGTAGGATAGTGTTAGTGTGCGGGGATCGCTGGTCGGCACGGACTCGGTGGGCCGAAGGACCTGTTTCTGTGCTGTCTCTCTAAAACTAAACAGCTTTAAGGTGAGAGGGGAAAATTTAAAGTTTAATGTTCCCATCACCGACTCTCGGGGTCAGACACAGACGGCCCAAGTTCGAATATCTGAAGGGGCTGCTCCTCAAGTTTTGGCTGCAGTTTGAGCCCCCAGGCTCGCGATCTTTGGGACCTCCCTGTCGGTCTGACAATAGACAATCGACAATAGGTGCAGGCGTAGGCCATTCGGCCCTTCGTGCCAGCACCGCCATTCAATGTGATCATGGCTGATCATCCCCAATCAGTACCCCGTTCCTGTCTTCTCCCCATATCCCCTGACTCCGCTATCTTTAAGACCCCTATCTAGCTCTCTCTTGAAAGTATCCAGAGAACCTGCCTCCACCGCCCTCTGAGGCAGAGAATTCCACAGACTCACCACTCTCTGTGAGAAAAAGTGTTTCCTCGTCTCCGTTCTAAATGGCTTACCCCTTATTCTTAAACTGTGTGGCCCCTGGTTCTGGACTCCCCCAACATCGGGAACATGTTTCCTGCCTCTAGCATGTCCAAGCCCTTAACAATCTTATATGTTTCAATGAGATCCCCTGTCATCCTTCTAAACCCCAGAGTGTACAAGCCCAGCCGCTCCATTCTCTCAGCGTCTGCTCCTAGCCTGGCCACAATGGCCATTTGCTGGTCCAGGAAGCGGGCGGTCGATGGTCACACCAGAGTCAGCTGCCCGCCCCTCTTCCGGGCCTGCATCCGTGCCCGCGTGTCCCTGGAGAGGGAACACGCGGTGTCCACGTGGATTCTGTGGCCGTCCGTCAACGCTGGTTGCCGCGGTGATCGAACGCATTGTAGATAAAGTTGACGACATTTTAATCTAATAATCTAAAAATCTCTCGGTGGAGGCCGGTTCTCTGGATACTTTCAAGAGAGAGCTAGATAGGGCTCTTAAAGATAGCGGAGTCAGGGGATATGGGGAGAAGGCAGGAACGGGGTACTGATTGGGGATGATCAGCCATGATCACATTGAATGGCTGTGCTGGCTCGAAGGGCCGAATGGTCTACTCCTGCACCTATTGTCTATTGTCTATAATATCCATTTGATTGTAAACTGCCAGTCGCAGCCTTGATCTTGTTACTACTCTGCATCTGTGTTTAATTGAATAAAAGCATTTTGGATTATATTTTAAAAAAAAGGGTCAGACACAGATTCGTGCAGGAAGGAACTGCTGATGCTGGTTTAAACCGAAGATAGACACAGAGTGCTGGAGTAACTCAGCGGGTCAGGCAGCATCTGTGGAGAAAATGGATAGGTGACGGTTCAGGTCGGGACCCTTCTTCACAAGGAGTGGGGGTTCTTCTATATGCCGGATTAGAGGACACTTCACGCACACCCCACACAGAAAGAATCTGCAGAAGGGTCTCGACCCGAAAAGTCACCCATTCCTTCTCTCCAGAGATGCTGCCTGTCCCGCTGAGTTACTCCAGCATTTTGTGTCTACCTTCGATTTAAACCAGCATCTGCAGTTCTTTCCTACACAGAACAGCACAGGAACAGGCCCTTCAGCCCACAATGTCCGTACTGTACAAAGCTAATCTCCTCTGCCTGCACGTGATCCATATCCACCCATCCCGGGCTCTGTCTGCGGGATAGATCAACATTGAAAGGCTCAGGCGGTTTGGAGATGTTAGTGTACATGAGAATAGAAACTAAACTAAACAGGGGTTTAGGGAGCAGGGGTGGGCAACCTTGTTCTGCATAGGGGCCGGGACGCACGTCTGTGAGCGGATGGCGGGTCACATCTGTCACGTGTACACATGGATCCCGCCATCATCCCGCCCCGCATGGCTGGCAACAACTCACGTGTTCACAGAAGGTAGACAAAAATGCTGGAGAAACTCAGCAGGTGAGGCAGCCTCATGCAATTTGAGGAAGGACATTCTTGCTATTGAGGGAGTGCAGCGTAGGTTCACAAGGTTAATTCCCGGGATGGCGTGACTGTCATATGCTGAGAGAATGGAGCAGCTGAGCTTGTACACTCTGGAGTTTAGAAGGATGAGAGGAGATCTCATTGAAACATATAAGATTGTTAAGGGCTTGGACACACTCGAGGCAGGAAACATGTTCCCGATGTTGGGGGAGTCCAGAACCAGGGGCCAGAGTTTAAGAATAAGGAGTAAGCCATTTAGAACGGAGACGAGGAAACACTTTTTCTCACAGAGAGTTGTGAGTCTGTGGAATTCTCTGCCTCAGAGGGAGGTGGAGGCCGGTTCTCTGGATGCTTTCAAGAGAGAGCTAGATAGGGCTCTTAAAGATAGCGGAGTCAGGGGATATGGGGAGAAGGCAGGAACGGGGTACTGATTGGGGATGATCAGCCATGATCACATTGAATGGCGGTGCTGGCTCGAAGGGCCAAATGGCCTACTCCTTCACCTATTGTCTATCGTCTAATCCTCGCATGTCTCACCCTCGCTGAGTTTCTCCAGCATTTTTTTGTCTACCTTCCATTTTTCCAGCATTTGCAGTTCTTTCGTTAAACGCGTTCACAGAAGGTGCGGGGCAGTGCCGGCGGCTTTGCGCAGGATGCGGTACAGACCGAGCTCGGCAGCGATCGGCGCTTGGCTGTGCTTGGCTGTGGGCCGGGTGATTATGGGAAAAAAAAAATCCGCTTGCGGGCCGGATGATTTTGGGTTATGGGCCACATTCGGCCCGGGGGCCGCAGGTTGCCGACCCCTGGTGTGAGGTCGTGACACACACCAGCCCCAGGCCCATTGGCAGGGGGGAGAGAGACACGAAGGGAGAGAGGGAGTGGGAGGAGTGCGGGGTCTCTGTGCATGCGGGACACATACACACACACACACACACTCACTCACACATACACATACACACCCACATCTACACATCACACCCACATAACACACTCACAAACACACGACATGCACAACCAGACACACACACACACACACACACACACTAACACTCACACTAACACACTCATAGACACAAGACATGCACACACACACACACGTGCGGGGTTAGGCAGGGCCTGCAGCATCAGTGGACACACACACACACCCACACACACACATGCGTCCCACGAGAGTGGGGGGTGATGAACGAACCGGAGAAGGTGTAAGCTCGCTGTCGGAGGGAGGGGGGGCAGAGGCTGGCTCCGTGCCCGAGCCCCCAGATCCTGTCGTTGTATTCTGCGGAGAGGAGAGGAGAGGCCGGGCAAGGGATGAGATGCGGAAGAGAGCGGCAGGAACGAGGAGTGAGAGGCGAGGGAGGACTCACACCAAGAGATCAAAGTCATGTCATACGCGAGAGGATTACAAATAGTTTTAGATTTACACTAGAGAACCTTTCCACCCAGAGAGTGGTGAGTCTGTGGAATTCTCTGCCACAGAGGGCAGTGGATATTCACTGGATATTTTCGAGAGAGCTAGAGAGGGCTCTTAAAGATAGCGGTGTCAGGGGATATGTGGAGAAGGCAGGAACGGGGTGGATGATCAACCATGATCACATTGAATGGCGGTGCTGGCTCGAAGGGCCGAATGGCCTACTCCTGCACCTATATTCTATGTTTCTCTATTTTCTACTTAGGCCATTCGGCCCATCAGGTCTAATCCCCTATCCAATCATGGCTGATCTATCTCTCCCTCCTAACCCCATTCTCCTGCCTTCTCCCCATAACCCCTGACACCCGTACTAATCAAGAATCTATCTATCTCTGCCAGAAAAATATCCACTGACTTGTGGCCTCCACAGCCGTCTGTGGCAAAGAATTCCACAGATTCACCACCCTCTGACTGAAGAAATTCCTCCTCATCTCCTTCCTAAAGGAACATCCTTTAATTCTGAGACTGTGCCCTCTGGTCCTAGACTCTCCCACGAGACTCTCAACACATTTTATTCCCCAGGGTTGGGCAATCAGGAACCTTGGGTTACCAGAAGACGTGGGCGAAAATCTGGGCTGAAGGGCCTGTAGAGCATTAGAGGGCAGAGGCCTGGATAGAGTGGATGTGGTGAGGATGTTTCCACTAGTGGGAGAGTCTAGGACCAGAGGGCACAGCCTCAGAATTAAAGGACGTTCCTTTAGGAAGGAGATGAGGAGGAATTTCTGCTCATTCTACACAGCTTCCACTCTGTGTAAAGAAGTTCCCCCTCATTTTACTCCTCTCCCTCCCCCCCCCCCCCCATCACTCCTCTCCCTCCTCCCCCCCCCACCCCCATGAGTCTGGGCCTACCTGCCACTCGCTGGGCCACCAGACCCTCCAGGCTGTAGTCCTCTGGTTCCTGAGGCCCGTCCATCGCGTCCGTGAGGCTGGGGCTCGGTGTCGGGGCCTTCCACAGGCCGAGGGCGTGCGTCGGCGGCGATGGAGAGCCTGGGCCTGGGCTGGTCGTTCCCCGGCACCTGTCGGCGGTGTCGAGGCCCAGGCCCGAGAGGGAGCCTGGCTGCACTAGGCCCAGGAGTGAGGTCGACTGCCCCAGGGCCAGGCCTAAGGGAGAGGAAGCCTGCACTAGGCCCGGGCCTGAGAGTGATGAAGCCTGCACTAGGCCCGGGCTTGAGAGTGATGAAGCCTGCACTAGACCCGGGCCTGAGAGTGATGAAGCCAGCACTAGGCCCGGGCCTGAGAGAGATGGTGACTGCCCCAGGCCTGGGCCTGTGAAAGGGGGAGACTGAACTAGCCCTGGGCCTGACAGAGAAGGCGACTGCCCGAAGCCTGGGCCTGTGAAATGGGGAGCCTGCACTAGGAGTGGGGCGTGTTGGTGATGAAGCCTGGACTAGGCCCGGGAGTGAGGGTGACTGCCCCAGGTTTGGGCCTGAGAGCGATGAAGCCTGCACTAGGCCTGGGCCTGTGAAAGAGAGAGCTTGCGGTAGGACTGGGCCAGAGAGTGTTGAAGCCTGCATTAGGCCCGGTAGTGAGGGAGACTGCCCCAGGGCCGGCAGTGAGATGGGCTCCCCCAGGCCTAGCATCAGGGAGTCCAAGGCCTCGATTGATTCCCTGATCTCGTCCCGTGTGACGTGTGGGGCCTGTGCCAGGCTGGGCTCGGAGAGGCTGTGTTGTGGGCCTGTGGGGGCCTGCTGCTGCTGCCAGGCACTCAGGCCCCTCTGCACCGCCTGCCTGCTGCTGGTACTACGGGCCGGGGCCTGGGGCAGGGCGGGGGCCCGGGAGCCGCAGGAGAGGGAGCGGGGAACGCCAGGGGCCGCCTGGAGCCAGGGACCGCTCTCGGGCCCGGCCTGGGCCGCAGGCAGAGGCGCCGGGTACCCGGGGGAGGGCAGAGCCCCATCTGAAGACGACCGGCCCCCCAGGGCCACGGGCTCCATCTCCGGCAGCTCGTCGTCGAGGATGTCGGTCTCCCGCTCGGCCCTTCACCGTTGACGTGCACCTGGGCGGGCACCAGGATGTGGCGATGCTCCAGGCTCGGGCCTAGGCCTAGGCCATGCATCGGGCCTACCCCACCCAGGCCGAAGCCGCTGAGCAGCCGGTCCAGCTCGTGTTGCTCCTCCGGGGTTAGGCCCGGAGCCTGTACGGGCGGGTCCTCTGTACGAGCGGACGAGCTGGAGTTCCCGGAGTCACTGCTGACAGAGAGAGTGTGGTCTAGGTGGTTGGGGAGGACGGACAGAGGGGCCCCGTTAGTAGTCAGGCCCTTGGGCACAACCTCCGCAGAGCCCTTCTTCACTCGAGCGTACAGGCTCCCATCCAGTGGACCCTGAGTGTGGGCCACATCTAGAGAGAGGGGAGAGGGAGGGGGAGAGGAGAGAAAAGGGGAGAAGGGAGAGGGGAGAGGAAGAGGGGAGAGAGAGGGGGAGGGGGGAAAGGGAGAGGGGGAGAGGGAGGGAGGGGTAGAGAGAAGGAGGGGGAGAGGAGAGGGGAGAGGGGGGAGAGGAGAGGGAGGGGGAGAGAGAGGGAGGGGGAGAGAGAGGGGGAGAGAGAGAGGGGGAGAGAGAAGGAGATGGAGAGGGAGACGGGGAGAGAGCGAGGGAGAGAGGGGGAGATAGAGGGGAGAGGGGGAGAGAGGGGGGCAAGGGGGAGAGTGACGGAGAGGGGGAGGGGGGGGGTGAAGGGGAGAGGGGAGAGACTGTCAAGACTATGTAGAAAGGAACAGCAGAAGCTTACGGGTGGTCACGGTGGGTGGAGTTGCTGCCTCACAGCGCCAGAGACCCGGGTTCCATCCTGACTGTATCTCTAAGCTAAATTTCACAGAGTGCTGAGGTAAGTCAGCGGGTCAGGCAGCATCTGTGGAGAACATAGATAGGTGACGTTTCTGGTTGAGACCCTTCTACATACTGAAACTCACGGGAGAGGTCACAGCCTCAGAATTTAAGGACGTTCCTTTAGGAAGGAGATGAGGAGGAATTTCTTTAGTCAGAGGGGTGGTGAATCTGTGGAATTCTTTGCCACAGACGGCTGTGGAGGCCACAAGTCAGTGGATATAAGGCAGAGATAGATAGATTCTTGATTAGTACGGGTGTCAGGGGTTATGGGGAGAAGGCAGGAGAATGGGTTTGGGAGGGAGAGATAGATCAGCCATGATTGAATGGCGGAGTAGACTCGATGGGCCGAATGGCCTAATTCTGTTCGTAGAACTTAAGAACTTAAAAAGTTATGATGGGGAAATTAGAGACGTTAAGAGGTACAGAACATAGAATAAATATATACATGTAACGTATCTGCCTCCACCCCCACCCCTGGCAGCGCGTTCCAGGCACCCACCACCCTCTGTGTAAAAAAACATGCCCCACACATCTCCTTAAACTTTGCCCCTCTCACCTTAAAGCTGCGTCCTCTAGTCTTGGACATCTCCACCCTGGGGAAAAGGTTGTGACTGTCTAACCTATCTACGCCTCTCATCATTTTATAAACGTCTATCAGGTCTCCCCTCAACCTCTGACGTTCCCGAGAAAACAATGCAAGTCTGTCCAACCTCCCCCTGTAGCTGAAACCCTCTAATCCCGGCCGTTCTGGTAAACCTCCTCTGCACCGTCTCCAAAGCTCCCACATGCTTCTGTAATGGGGGCGACCAGAACTGCCCGCAATACTCCAAATGCGACCTGCAGTTCAGCTGGAAATATACTTTTAGTTCAGAGATACGGCGCGGAAACAGGCCCTTCGGCCCACCGAGTCCATGATGACAAGCGATCCCCGCGCACTAAAGGGCCTGTCCCACTTTCCCGAGTTACTCACGAATTCTCCCGTGTTTTCCCATTGCTTCAAACTCGGAGAATGTCCGTAGGAGGCCGTAGGAGTCCGTGGATATATCGTAGCGGCTCGTAATGTCAGCCGTAGGTACTCAGGGCATCAGGTAAGTTGGGACGTTTTTTCAGCATGTTGCAAAATGTCCACGAGTAAAAAAAATAGTCCCGAGTACCTACGGCTGGCTATTACCGTAATTCGCCCAGTTTGAATCAAGGGGAAAATTCGGGAGATTTCGTGAGTAACTCGGGAAAGTGGGACAGGTCCTTAACACTATCCGACACACACTAAGGACAGTTTACATTTACACCAAGCC
>JAXLNO010003126.1:0-60516 GCA_038087875.1 Malacoraja senta
TACGTTCTTCCCGTGACCTGCGTGGGTTTTCTCCGAGATCTTTGGTTTCCTCCCACACTCCAAAGAGTTTGTAGGTTCATTGGCTTGGTATGATTTGTAAGATTGTCCCTTGTGTGTAGGGTACTGTTAATGTGCGGGGATCGCTGGACGGCACGGACTCAGTGGGCCGAAGGGCCTGTTTCCGCACTGTATAAACTAAACTATGTGAAGGTGACGAGGAGATAGCAATTTAAATTGGGTAATTAGAACTAGATAAGAAAAAGGCAGCTGGGTGTGAGTGGGAATTCGGCCCATTGACGTTTGGCTGCATTCTGAAATAAGCTTGTAAAATATTTTAACATTTTCATGCTGGAAATCTGAAATTTAAAAAAAAACAGGATTGCTACAAATACTCAGCACGCCAAGCAGCATCTGTGCAGAAAGAGAAACAGCTGGTCCTTCATATTGGAGGCACATGAGACTGTAGGTGCTTGAATCTTGAGCAAAACAAAAAGTGCTGGAGGAATTCAGCGGGTCATTCAGCATCTGTGGAGGGAATGGACACATGACGTTTCGGGTCAGGATCCTTCTTCAGACGGTTTGCAGTAGAGCAAAGACAGCTGTAAAAGAGAGGTGGGTGGGGTAAAGCAGGGATACAGATGGGGGGGGGGGAGTTAATTGGCAAATGGGTGGAGATAGTGACAAAGGCTAGAGGTGAAAAGGAAACAAAAGGATGTAAGGTGAGGAGGAGAGAAGAAGAGGGGTGCAATGTAAAATTGGAGAGAGGGGTGCGAGTAGAAGAGAGATGGCTAGATTGATGACAGGTCTTCACTCTTCACAGATGCTATCTGAACTGTTTTTGTTGCATGGAATAGTCAGCCTACTTAGTTTAGTGGTAATCAGGGATGGGCAAACAAAAATAGCCCAACCATTAATGCCCACATCTATGAATGAGTCATAGACTCGGTGTCAAAGACCACAGTGTGTCAAAAGATTCCAGGCCAAAGTATCTGTCTATACTACTGCTATTCTATTAAGTCCTCCAGAGATGCTGCCTGACCCGCTGAGTTACCCCAACGCTTTGTGTTCTACCATTCTACAACATTCCAGAAGCCTTTTATGCCTTGGGGATTCAGGTGTATAAATAAATATATACTGCTACAGAAAGCAAGAGAGGAGATCGCTGCGGACCTGACAGGCATTTTTGCATCTTGGTTAACTACAGGTCAGATGCCTGAAGACTGGAAGATAGTTGATGTCCTTTATTTAAACAGGGCAGCGAGGACAAGACCGGTTCCTCCAGGCCAGCGAGCCTTGATTAGTGCTGGGGAAAATGACAGGAGGAAATTGCAAGGGATAAGATTTATATACATTTGAAAAGGCAGGGGGCTGATCAGGGATAGTCAGCTTGGCTTTGAGAGGGAATTCGTGCCTCAGTAATTTAATGGAGGCTTTTTTGAGGATGTAATCGAGAAGATTGATGTAGGCCGCCGGGCAGTAGATGTCGTCCACATGGATTTGGCAAGGCATCTGACAAGGTCCCGCTTGGTAGCTGATCCAGAAGGTTAGGGCCCAACTCTTTAACGTACACCTTTATGGTTTGAGGGAATACATTTCTCACTATCTACTCCATCCATTCACCTCTTTAGTATTCCTGCATTATGTTGTTCCCACCCCACCCCAGACCTCCTTCAGCCTTCTCTGCTGCAAAGAAAACATAGAGCATAAACATAAGACATAAGACCATAAAGAGAGCGGCACAGCGGTAGAGTTGCTGCCTCAGTGCCAGGGACACGGGTTTGATCCTGACTACGGGTGCTGTCTGCACGGAGTTTGTATATTCTTCCTGTACCTGCGTGGGTTTTCTCCGAGATCTCCGGTTTCTTCCCACACTCCAAAGACATACAGGTTTTAGGTCCATAAGTGATAGGAGCAGAATTAGGCCATATGGCACATCAAGACTACTCCGCCATTCAATCATGGCTGATTTATCTTTATCTCTTAACCCTATGCTCCTGCCTTCTTGCCATCAATATTTCCCTATCATTAATCAAGGCTCACAGGCCTGTAGGAACCTTTCTTGTCCTTGCTGCGCTGTTTAAATAAAGGACATCAACTATCTTCCAGTCTTCTGGCATCTGACCCGTGCTTAACCAAGATGTAAAAATGCCCGTCAGGGCCCCAGCTAGATTTGTAGGTTAATTGGTTTGGTATAATTGTAAATTGTCTCTAGTGTGTGTTGGATAGTGTAAGTGTGTGGGGATCGCTAGTGGGCGTGGACTCGGTGGGCCGAAGGGCCTGTTGCCGCGTTGTATCTCTAAACTAAACTATACTAAACTAAAAGGTACACAAAAATGCTGGAGAAACTCAACGGGTGCAGCAGCATCTATGGAGCGAAGGAAATAGGCAACGTTTCGGGCCGAAACCCTTCTTCAGACTCGTTTCCCGAAACATTGCCTATTTCCTTCGCTCCATAGATGCTGCTGCACCCGTTGAGTTTCTCCAGCATTTTTGTGTACCTTCGATTTTCCAGCATCTGCAGTTCCTTCTTTAACACTATACTAAACTAAACCGCACGTCTTTAAATCCGGAGCACCCACGTGGTCAAAGGAAGAACGGGCAATCGGCACACAGGCGGCACCCGAGGTCAGGATCAAACCTGGGTGGCTGGCGCTGTGAGGCAGCAGCTTTACAAGCTGTGCCACAGTACTGCCCAATTGCTTAGTCACCAGGCACCCTGGGTGGGGCTCACACCTGATGGCACATTGAGCAATGAATTGGGAAACACACACTAGGACTTTGTACGACACCCAAGTCCCGAGACGGATTAACTCACTGCGGCTGTTTATGCTCGCCACCGTCTACCCCACAACCCACCGATGTACTCAGAGACCACATAAAGAAACAGTGATACTTACTTAATGAGGTTCTCCAGGAAAAGACGTGCATTGCTCAAAATCTGTAACAAAATGAAAAATTGGTCACATAATACGTAGCGGCACGGTGGCGCAGCGGCAGAGTTGCTGCGTAAGAGTGCTGGAGATACGGGCTCGATCCCGACTATGGGTGCTGACTGTACGGAGTTTGTACGTTCTCCCCGTGACCACGTGGGTTTTCTCCGAGATCTTCGGTTTCCTCCCACACTCCAAAGATGTACAAGTTTGTCGGTTCATTAGCTTGGTATAAGTGTAAAACAAGTGTCCCTAGTGTGTGTAGGATGGTGTTAATGTGCGGGGATCGCTGGTTAGTGCAGACTTGGTGGGCTGAAGGGCATTTTTCCACGCTGTAAACTAAACTAATAATTCTCTTGCTGATTTGGTTTTTAATGACGTGACATTCTCATCTGCCGCATACGATCAATGCCGTAGACCCGATCATCCGATTTATCTAATTTGCGGACCTTGCACTTTAAAAAATCTGCTCTCTCTCTGTAACTGTCACGCTATAACACAATATTCTGAAGTCAGGTATTTTGTTCTTTTTACCTCCTGTTGTACTTGTTTATGACTTGATTGTACAGCACGATTTAACAGGATAGAATGCAAACAATGCTTTTCACTCTATCTTGGTACACATGATAATAATAAACAGTGCATTATAATACACGGACGTCTCCCAGTACGTTAACACTTCACTGCAGCTTCGCCCACTGTGAGCAGAGTCACTGTTTAGTAGACAGAGAGGTGAGGACAGATGAGAAGGGGGTAGAAAGGAAGAAGAAAATCAAGACGTCAAAGCTTCAGAATGTCACAGAATCCAAATCTTTAAACGACTAAATCAACAATGCACTCAACTGTTTCATTAAAATTAAAACAAATTCACTTTAGAAGGGTCCTGACCCAAAAACGTCACCCATCCATGTTCTTCAGAGATGTCTGACATGCTATGTATTTTGTGTCTATCTTTCATATAAACCAGCATCTGCAGCTCCTTTTTTATTACAATTTCATTTTAGGGCAGGGTCATTAGGTTGCTTTTGGGAGGGGTGTGGGGGGAGATGGTTTGACTCGAGTACAAAACCCAGAATAATTCTTTGGGAAATTCACAGGAAACACTTTATTATTCAGGGCGTTTGATTGTCATTTACACCAGGAACAGAACAATGACATTCTGACTTGCTGAGCTTTACTGGCGTTAACACAATAAGATAATAAAGACACTAGAGCTAACATTTTACTTGTGCTGCTGAACTTAGGCGATTTCTCAGGCGACTGCCGGCGACAGTGAAGTCGTAGCATGTCGCTCAAAAAACGGCAACTGACTGTCTGTCACACACACACACGCGCTTCCTTCACCAGCCAGCTATGCAGGCGGGGGACAGGGCAAACGGGGGGAGCACTGTCTGACTGTCAAACGGTGCAAAGCCAATGAGATACAGACACACACCGCGATGAACACAGTGTATGGGAAGGGTCACTTAAGTCCTTTAAAAGGGGGGGGGGGGGAGGAGAAAGGGGCGGGGAGACGGGGTGAGGAGAAGGTGTGGAGACAACCTTTAAGAAGCCAGAGATATACGGCTGTCAAGCTCGGGAGACATTAACATTACCCGGTCGGTTATCCTTGGTTCTGTAAACTACTGTTTACGTTTATTTTCATGTTGCAAAATTCACGGCGACCAGAATGAAGCCGCGGCTAGTTCTAAGAATACGGGAAACTACTCACGACCATGAAGGCGACTCCCCGGCAACCACCCGCGAACATGTGGCGACCGCATAGTCCCCTGTAGTAGCCTAAAAAGTTGCCTAAGTGGGACAGGCCCATATTGTGCCTTTTACTGTGTGGCCCAGTGTAAAACAAAACAGGCCCAAGCACTGCCCTGATCAGTCGTACTCACTTCAGCAAACTATGCAGCGCCAAAGGTCAGGGTAACTCAGCCCCAGGCTCTCTGAAGTCGCCTTGCTGGTTAATCCCTTTTTGTAGCTAACATGTGGAAATCTCAGACAGCCTGGTGCTGCTGAGGGCTATACCATTGCCCACGTGCAGGACAGGCGGGTGGATGCCTGCCTAGTCAGATTGGACCAAGAGAAGGCGTTCGACAGGATATCACACACGTACATGAGGGACGTGCTCGCCAAAATGGTGACATTGCCAGGCAGTGGGGGCACTCAAGTCAAAACCTCCCTGTACATGGACGATGTCGCCGACTTCTGCTCGGATCCAGGGTCGGTCCGCAGATTGAGGCCATGCTCTTTGGCAACTGGCCTGATCGATCTTCCGTTCCCCTCACCATCAAGCCCGACTTCTTGAAGGTTCTGGGATCTGGTTCGGGGGGGGGGGGGGGGCTGAGGCATGTGACAAGAATTGGTTGGAGCGGATAGCCAAGGTGGGAAAGAAACTGGAGCTGTGGAACCAGCGCTCCCTCTCGACCTCTCTATAACGGGGCAAATTTGGTCATCAGGTGTGAGGTGCTCTCGGGGCTGCTGTACTTGGCTCAAGTGTGGTTTATTCTGAACTGCTCTGTCACAGAGGACTCTGTGATTCATGGACTGGCAAGTGTGATTTACGGACTGCTCCCAGTGACACATTCAGAGACTGACATCGAGTGCTGCTGGAAGGACATCAACTCGGTGAAAGACGCTCTTTGGTCTGCTAGAGTATTGTTGACCTCCCAGCGGAGCAAGATATCCGTCGTGGAATGTTGCCGACTGGCCCGCTGCAGACTGCAGGAATACGCGCTGAGGGACGCACTGACGCTCGGTGCAGCCAAGGCTCGGTGGGGGAGGACCACAGTCTAGGGTCCTTCCGCTGTTGGACATGGGGGGGGGGCAGGGTGTGGTGGAGAAGCCCCTCAAAATAAGGAAGGGATTCCACGCCAGTGGGCCACATGACTGGCAAGGGTGGGGGTAAAATTGTGTAATTTGTGTAAACTGTATTGAATGTATGTACAGCCTCCGAGAATGTCAGATGGAGTTTTGTAAGGATCAAGTATTGTATATATTTATTTCTCAAATAAATTCTATTTTGAAATTAAAAAGATTTTAAAAATGTGTCAAAGCCAGGGGTGAGGCAGGAACAGGGGGTTCACCTTTGCTGGTGCGGGCAGGGGGGAGGGAGGCACCAGGTGTGATGCTACATCAAATCTTAAAAGGCAGGTTACATTACAGATTAGGAATAATCATAGCAGAGTTCATTTTTCTCCCCTGGGAAAGGTGGTGTTTATTACAATAGTGCCTAAACATCATTACAATAGTGAACATTAGTAAACATGATTACAATAGTGACTGAACATCAAGATTACTTGATTAACATCATGTGCTGTTCGAGTCACTGAAAGGCTTCTATGAAAGACATTGTGAAACTGCACTCTTGCCTTCCCCTCCCACCCTAAAATGGGTAGTTTATAAGGTCATAGGTGATAGCAGCAGAATTAGGCCATTCGGCCCATCAAGTCTACTCCGCCATTCAATCATGGCTGACCTATCCCTCCCTCCTAACCCCATTCTCCCGCCTTCTCCCCATAACCCCTGACACCCGTACTAATCAAGAATCTATCTATCTCTGCCGTAAAAATATCCGTTGACGGCCTCCAAAGCTTTCCGTGGCAAAAAGTTCCACAGATTCACCACGCTTTGACTAAAGAAATTCCTCCTCATCTCCTCCTTAAAGGAATGTCCTTTAATTCTGAGGCTATGACCTCTAGTCCTCAACTCTCCCACTCGTGGAAACATCCTCTCCACGTCCACTTTCACTATTTCCACTCCACAAGCCTTTCACTATTCGGCACATTTCAATGAGGTCCCCCCACCTCATCCTTCTAAACACCAGCAAGTATAGGCCCAGTGGCCGTCAAACGCTCATCATATGTTAACCGACTCATTCCTGGGATAATTCTTGTAAACCTCCTCTGGACCCTCTCCAGAGCCAGTACATCCCTCCTCAGATATGGTGCCCAAAATTACTCACACTACTCCAATGTGGCCTGACCTGTGCCTTATAGTGTCTCAGCATTACATCCCTGTTTTTGTATTCTAGTCGTCTTGATATAAATGCTAGCATTGTGTTAGCCTTCCTTACTACCGATTCGACTTGCAAATTAACTTCTGGGAATCCTGCACCAGCACTCCCAAGCACCTCCGATTTTTGGAATCTCTCTCCATTTCGAAAATAGTCTACGCCATTATTCCTACTACCAAAATGCATGACTCCACACTTTGCTACATTATATTCCATCTGCTACTTCTCTGCCCACTCTCCCAACTTGTCCAAGTCCTTCTGCAGAGTCCCTGCTTTCTCTACACTACCTGCCCCTCCACCTATTTTCGTATCATCCGCAAACTTGGCCACAAAGCCTTCAATCCCCCTCATCCAAATCATTATTGTACAATGTGATGAGTAGTGGTCCCAGCACCGACCCCTTTATTGCCATTCTTTGTCTTCTTCCATCCAGCCAACCTGCTATCCATGCTAGTATTTGCCCTTTGATACCATGAGCTCTCATCTTCTTTAACAGCCTCAAGTGTGGCACCTTACGTAAATCTAGGTAAACAACATCCACTGACTCTCCTTTGTCTGTCCTGCTATTTACTTCTTCAAAGAATTCCAGCAAATTCGTCAGGCAAGATCTCCCCCTCACAAAACCATGAAGGAAGTTAAACCCATTCATATGTATTTTACCTAATTATACATAGATGTTACACTGTGAACAGAACAATGAAATTCTGATGCTACAGGTTTGCAGGCTTTTAATGCAATAACATAATAAATAAATTAGTTAATATTACATTAAACTAACAGTAATAGACACAAAGCGCTGGAGTAACTCAGCCGTCAGTGAGCATCTCGGGAGAAAATGGATAGGTGACTTTTCGGGTCAGGACCCTTCTTCAGACTAAATGCAAAATTAGACTATAACCCTTCTGAAGAAGGGTCCTGACTTGAGACATCACCCGATCCATGTTCTCCAAAGTTGCTGCCTGACCAGCTGAGTTACTCCAGCACTTTGTGCCATTTTTGTAAACCAGCATCTGCAATTCTTCATTGAGGTATATTCCAACAGAGACAGAATAAGGCTGTTGGAACAGGCGATAACTATTGAAGTTTGAACATTGGTCGAGAAGAACTCCAGTCACACAATCCCATCTCCTATATTTAAGAAGAGGATGTGTTGGGGACCTCAGATAATGTAGTCATGACCATCCTCAAGAAAGGAAATACCAATTCCATCCTGACCACGGGTGCTGTCTATACGGAGTTTGTACATTCTCCCCGTGAGTTTTCTCCGAGATCTTCGGTTTCCTCCCACACTCCTTGGAGCACAGGAGGATGAGGGGTGACCTTATGGAGGTGTATAAGATTATGAGGGGAACAGATAGGGTTGACGCTCAGTCTTTTACCCAGAGTTGGGAAAATCAAAAACCGGAGGTCACAGGTTTAAGGTGAGAGGGGAAAGATTTAATAGGAACCCGAGGGGCAACTTTTTCACACAGAGGGTGGTGGGTATACGGAACGAGCTGCCTAAAGTGGTAGTTGAGGCAGGTACAATAAACAATATTTAAAAGACATTTAGACATGTACAGTACATGGATAGGAAAGGTTTAGAGAGATATGGGTCAACGCGAACAGGTGGGACTAGTATAGATGGGCCATCTTGATTGGCATCGGCAAGCTGGGCCGAAGGTCCTGTTTTCATGCTATATCACTCTACCTACTACTAATTCAGTCTCATGCAGTCAGATGTCTTACCGGCTCTGCTACTTTTTACGCTTAATCTTTTTTTTTTGCACAAGGCTGCATCCATCACACTAATGACATCAATCCTTTCATCACTCTTTCATATCTTTAGTAACACACCATTTACTCTCTTCATTATCTCCATCAATTATTAATTTAGCAATTAATTGCAACAAATGTGTGCCTTGCCCTTTGAATTGCTCTCATCTAACCAACATCGTGACCTCAGTAAGATGTCGAACAATTAACAAGTGATAATATTCCTCTCTTCTTTCACAATAATATGAGACATCAACAGATTCATTCTTCAGCTTTCATAATCGGACGAAGACATCTTTAACACCCAAACACAGTGGAGAAATACCACCCATGCTGCCTCCACAAATCCCCACAGCCCATTAGCAGAATAGGCCAAACGACTTCAGAGAATAGGCCAAACGATTTCAATGCCCGCGCTTTAGCCAACATTCCCAGCAACGTGACTCTTATTACACAGCCAGTTCTGTGCAACAGACTAAATCATTTACAAGAGGTGGTATAGAGGCCAGACCTACCTCATGTGGGCCTTGTACTTTTCCTCTGCAACTGTAACGCTATAACACTGTGACACACTATTTTGCACCCTGGTATTTGTTCTCCATGCACTACCTATTGCACCTGTGTATGGTTTAATTGTACTCATGTACAGTTTAATTTGACTGGAAAGCACACAAAACAAGCTTTAGACTATATTTTGGTACATATGACAATAATAAATCATAATTGGAGCACAGGAGGAAAATGGGTGATCTTATATTGGGATAAATGAATAGATAGGATAGGATCTTTTACACAGAGTAGAGGAATCAAGAACCATGGACATAGGTTTAATGTAAGAGGGGAAAGATTCAATAGGAACCTGATGGTCCTGTCCCACTTAGGCAATTTTTTCGGCGACTGTCATGGTCGTAGCAGGTCGCCGAAAAACTGGCGACTGACCCCACCCTACAACAATGTCTACGACAACCTACCACCTAGTCAACGTCCAGCTACAGCAAGCTACCGACAACCGACGACCCATTAGGACATCCACCTACGACAACCTACATTCCACCCACAACAAGCTACGACAAGGTAAGACAATTCAGTCGCCGGTACCTATTGATTGACGTAGGTGGTCGCCAATGGAATTCACCGAAATCAGCACCGGTGACAACCTATGTCATCCTGACGACAGCACCTACATCAGGCGAAGTCAAGCTATGCTCATTGGTGTCATGCTGCCTCGAAGGGCTGAATGGCCTACTCCTGCACCTATTGTCTATAAGCCAACTGTCGCCGAAAAGGTTTTAAACATTTCAAAATCCAGCGGCAACCAGAAAAACGCTACGATTCTTTGGGCGACTGAGGAGACTACTCACGACCATACAGGTGACAGCCTAGTCGCCTGTAGTCGCCTAAAAAAATCGCCTCAGTGGGACAGGGCCTAGGGGACAGTTTTTTTCCATACAGAGAGTGGTAAGTACATGGAATGAGCTGCCAGAGGAGGTAGTTGAGGTAGATACTATAACAATATTTAAAAGATATTTAGACGGCAAAGATTTAGAGGGCTATGGGCCAAATGAAGGGAGGTAGGATTAGTATTGGTCGGCATAAACAAGTTGGGCTAAAGGACTAGTTTCTGCGCTGTGTGACTAATTATTCAAAGATGTCCTTGAAGCTTCCTTGAAAAGTGTAACAGGCCCTCTCAATATGGACGAGGAGCATTTGGGATGGTACGAGGAACGTCAGCACTATGCTCCCACGTTACATGCGAACACCCTGCAATGTGGTACAGCAACCTTTCTTGTGATGTTTCAAAGCCTCTCCCTTATTGTGATACAATCGTCTTTTTAACACAGTTTTCTGCAACATGAGGTCTCTCGAGTCAGGAACGCAACTGTGGCAGAACTACCTGCGTGAAGTATTAGTTGGAGATTCATATCCTCTGAGAAAAATTAGTTCAGTCATATAACTAGCTTAAGTACTGAACAACAAAAACAAATTGAAAAATGACTCCTGTGCATATTTTGAACTCATTATAAACTCATTGCAGTTACTAGAAAGTTCAGAACACATTACTGTAAGTAGGCTCTCAAGCCTTTAAGCATCAAAACATCAATGCAATTCTCTCCCCCCCCCCGAGCCTGAGACTATTCTCAGACCACTATAATAATTAATAAACTATTAACATGTGATATAATTAAGAAAATAGCAACAATTAGTAATTATTGCACACGCTTAAAGTCATACATTATGACGTCCTTTCACAAGAAATGTCTTAAGCTAAGTTCTTGTGATTTAATAGCAAACTATATAAAGCGGTCATAGGCTGGATGGAAGAGAGACAGGGATAGGCGAGGAGTGAGAGAACTGAAGGACTTACAGTAAGTCTGGAGGCTGAAGCCACAGCTTCTAACGACGGAGAACATAGTGTCAAGATTTCAAGTCACAAGAGCAGGTGAAAGCAGCAGGAGTGGGCCACTTCGCCCCTCGAGCTTGCTCTGCTCTTCTCTCCAACTGTAACGCTCTCTGTATATTTCTCTGTAATGGGCCTGTCCCACTTACGCAATTTTTTAGGCGACTAGCCTGTCGCCACATGGTCGCTGGGGTGTCGCCTGCATGGTCGTGAATAGTCTCCCAAAGAGTCGTAGCGTCTTTCTGGTCGCTGCTGGATTTTCATCATGTTGAAAAAAAATTTGGAGACAGTCGGCGACAATGGGTTTGACGCCAATGAGCGTAGCTTGACTTCTCCTGACGTAGGTGCTGTCGTAGTTGTCGCCAGGTTAATGTAGGTTGTCAGCAGGTTAACATAGGTTGTCGCCGGTGCTGACATCGTTTTTTTTTGTTGGCAAAGTAAAAAATAAATTATTCTATTTCAAATTTTATGTGGTAGGGGGGTCCAGTCGCCGGTTTTTCGGCGACCTGCTACGACTATGACAGTCGCCGGCAGTTGCCTAAAAATAGCCTAAGTGGGACAGGCCCATAACTGTACCACTACAACAATAACACCATATTCTGCACTCTGTTATTCATCTCTTCACACTACCTGTTGTACTTGTGCATTGCGTGACTGTGGTCATGTATGATATAACTTGACTGCTTTTTTCACTGTACCTCAGTACATTTGACAATAATAAACCAATCCCAATTCTGATCATGTGTGGGAAGGAACTGCAGATGCAGGATTACATCGAAGATGTACACAAAATGCTGGAGTAACTCAGCAGGACAGGCAGCACCTCGTGATAGAAGGGTCTCGACCCGAAACGTCAGCCATTCCCTCTAACCAGAGATGCTGCCTGTCCCGCTGAGTTACTCCAGCATTTTGTATCTACCTCCAATATGATCATGGCGGATCCATGCTGGCTTCAACTCAATGGTACTTTATTGTCACGTGTATCTATGTTCAGTGAAATTATTTTTTTGCATACAGTTCAGTAATAATCTTACTATACAGGTAGTTTGGCATAATCATACTTGCGTACAAGAGTGTAAGATTGTATATTGCAGAGGCAGCACACAAGAGTCGTCATGTTTCTGGCACCATTTTGTACCCTTCAAGTTCAGAGATGCTAAAACTGTAAGTCTTAACAGCTATAAAATCCCAGTGTCCTGGCGGCAGCACTGGCTTGGAGTTGCAGGGGTCGGCCTGGTGGTAGCGAGGGGATTGTACTTAAACTTAGGGGAATAGAGAGGGGCAAGTGAGAGAAGTGTTTGTGCAGATCCCTTTGGGAACAGCGACCATAGCTCGGCCAGGCTCAAGTTACTCATGGAAAAGGATAAGGCCGGTTTTTGAGACAGGAGCCTAAACTGGCCGGGAAGGCAGATTTCGACCACGTAAGACAGGACCTGGTGGAAGTAGATTAGGAGCTGCTGAGAGAGGAAAACAACATCCGACAAGTGGGAGGGAGATGTCTAAAAGCGAGACAGAAGGAATTCGGAGTGGGCATGTCGTTGTTAAGCTAGGATGCATAGATGGCAAGAATAGGAAACCTTGGCCAACAAAGGATACTGAAGACAACAAAATGCAAATGCTGGAAGGTGCGTTTTTGTCACTTCCGTCCACAGATGCTATCTGATTCACTGAGTTCCTCCAACAGGTTTTTTTGTGCAAAGACTAGAAGGCATGGCTTTAAGATGAGAGGGACAAAGTTTAAAAGGGGATAAGCAGGGCAAATACTTTGCACAGAGAGTGGTTGGTGCCTGGAACGTGCTGCCGGGGGCGATGGTGGAAGCAGATACAAGAGCGGCGCTTAAGAGGCTTTGAAAGGCAGGGAGGGAATGGAGGGATATAGATCGCGTACAAGCAGATGAGATTGGTTTAACTTAGCATCATGCTCAGCATAGACATTGTGGGCCGAAGGGCCTGTTCCTGTGCTGTACTGTTCTGTGCTGTGCTGTGCTCTATGATACTGAAGGTTTGTTCAAGGAAAAGGAAAGTATGTCATCAAACAAAATTGTTATCAAACAACTCCTTGGAGGTGTATTAGAGATATTGGAGAGAACTTAAGAAATAAATTAATGTAGCGGCACCTGCTGGTGCCTTGGGGTAGTCAAACCCTCGGATTGGCTACTCCAGCCATGTGGGCGCGGGGAGCGGGTTTCGCGCGCCTTTTGTCGAGTTCATTCATTCGAGCGCCACACTTGTGGATGCAACACCGTATATTTAGCTGTCTTACAGACTCGCATTATTCTTTATTTTACTGCTCGTAATTAAAGTTCATCGAATTAACTCACGTTCTTGACTCCGCTACAACTGGTGATCCCGACAAGTCCAATCGTCATTGGACGCCGACAATGCAAGCCACCGCCACCGCTCCCGACGCCCCACAGAACGCCGTCGGCCTCAAGCTGCCGGTGTTCTGGGCCGAACAGCCACAGGTTTGGTTCGCCCACGTGGAGGCACAATAATAAAGTTCATGGAATTAACTCACGGTCTCGACTCCGCTAAATTAGGAGGGCCAAAAGGGACCATGAGATTACCCTGGCCAATAGGTTTAAGAAGACTTCTAAAACCCTTTAAGTATATTACAAGCAAGAAGGTTGCTAAGGACAGAGGATACCCCTTCAGTGAATGTGTGCGTGTGGAGTCAGGTGATGTCACTGAGGCCCTGAATGAATATTTCTCATTGGTATTTAAGAAAGCTGCAGAGACTGGAGAGATTATACTACAGTGATGCATCACAGCTTGGTTTGACAATAGCTCTGCCCAAGACCGCAAAAATTGCAGAGAGTTGTGGATATAGCCAAGTCCATCACACAGGCCGGGCTCACCATCTACACCACGCTGTTTCAGGAAAGCAGCCAAGGCAAACACATAATGCTGGAGTAACTCAGCGGACAGACAGCATCTCTGGAAGAAGGAATGGATGACGTTTCGGGTCGAGACCTTTCTTCAGACCCAAAACGTCACCCATTCCTTCTCTCCAGAGATGCTGCCTATCCCGCTGAGTTACTCCAGCATTTTGTGTCCACCTTCGATTTAAACCAGCATCTGCAGTTCTTTCCTACATAACATAATCAAGGACTGCCTTATAGGGCCAGAGGCCCCAGTTCGATCCTGACTAAAGGTAAGTCTGTATGGCGTTAGACACAAAATGCTGAACACAGCGTTTATATGGAGTTTGTACCTTCTCCCTGTGACCGCGTGGGGTTTCTCCAGGTGCTCCGGTTTCCTCCCACATTCCAAAGACGTGCAGGGTTTTGAGTTAATTAGCTTCTGTAAACAGTCACTACTGTGTAGGATAGTGCTAGTGTACGGGGTGATCGCTGGGCTGCACGGACCCGGTGGGCTGAAGGGCCTGTTTCTATGCTATATCTCTAAAAGACTGTTTTCATCCTGGTCATTCCATCTTCTCCCCTCTCCTATCGAATGAAGACAACAAAAGTTGAAAGCGGGTACCACACATTCAGGAAGTATTTTTTCCTGTTATCACAACCACTGAAAGGCCCTCTCATAGCCAACCTGCAGTTCTTTTCTTCCAGCCTATATCATTCTCTCAGCTGAATGACTCCTTGGGTGTCAAAGCCATTGATGATCTAGATAGTGCTGAATAATGAGTGCATGTTGTACTTGTGCACTCCCTGATTGTACTGATATATAGTATTATTTGACTGGATAGCATGCAAACAAAAGCTTCTCATTGTATTTCAGTAAACTTGTCTAATAAACCAACAAAGATCGACACTGGGTCGCTCACCAATTACCTTCTCTCCAGAGATGCTGCCTGACCCGCTGAGTTACTCCAGCATTGTGTACATCTTCGGCGTAAACCAGCATCTGCAGTGCCTTTCTTACACACGACCAATGAAGCTTCTTTATAAAGTTCCCATGTAAATCACTAAAGGGCCTGTCCCACTGTACGAGGTAATTCAAGAGTTCTCCCGAGTTTTCCCGATTCGAACTCGGAGAATGTCCATAGCGGGTCCGTAGGAGTGCGTGGATGTCTCGTAGCGGCTCGTAATGCTAACGGCAGGTACTCGGGAAATCCGGTAAACTCGTGAGGTTTTTTTCAACATTGTGAAAAATGTCCACCAGTTAAAACAATACTTGTGATGAAAAAAACTGTTACTTTTTACTGTTACGAGCCGCTACGAGACATCCACGAACTCTACGGACCCTTCGTTGCAACCTTCCAATGGTCTTTTAAGAATAAGAGGCAAGCCATTTAGAACAGAGACGAGGAAACACTTTTTCACACAGAGGGTTGGCAGTCTGTGGAATTCTCTGCCTCAGAGGGCGGTGGAGTCCGATTCTCTGGATACTTTCAAGAGAGAGCTAGATAGGGCTCTTAAAAGATAGCGGAGTCAGGGGATATGGAGAGAAGGCAGGAACGGGGAACGGATTGGGGATGATCAGCCATGATCACAGTGAATGGCGGTGCTGGCTCGAAGGGGCTGAATGGCCTATTACTGCACCTATTGTATTGTCTATTGACTCAGGGGTACAGGCAAAGAAACAAAATCCACCTAACAAAGCCCTAAGATATTGGAAGGTAGACACAAAAATGCTGGAGTAACTCAGCGGGACAGGCAGCATCTCTGGAGAGAAGGAATGGGTGATGTTTCGGGTCGAGACCGTTCTTCTAAGATATTGGTGTGGATTTGCCTACAATTTGAAATACTCCAATCCTTTCTACAGTGGCGCTGAGAAATAATTCCTGTATTTCCACTTAGTGATGAGGATCATAAGATACACCACAGAGCCAGGCCATTTGGCCCAAGCAGCCCGCGTCAGCCTCAATTATCAACTCAAATTCCACGATGGAAAGGCCAATACCAACGCCCCCCAAATCAGCAACGAAGGAATGTTAGCACACTGACTGTGTGATTTACTATACAAGCTTGGAGCTTCCATGCTCTGTGTGTTCTGGCATTCTTGGCGGTTGGGTGCAGAGACCCGAGGTAGGTCGTTAAAATAACATTGGGGAACAATATAACACAAAACCGCTACGCTATAGCTGAATCATATGAACTGCCAGCGAAATCTTCAAAGTGGCAAACTTTAAGGAGTGGAGGATAGCGGCAGGGGGAGAGGGAGCAGTGAAGAAGTTGAAGGATATACAGAAACAATATTCAGAAAGTTGTTGGGTATGTGGACACGGGGCCTGATTTTAGAGGCTTAATTGCAGCTGGAACTGACTGCACGTGATTTGTGATTTGTCTCGGTAAAGAAACATTTATGGATTGGGCTGGTGGACAAAAGTACTGGAGAAACTCAGCTGGTGTGGCAGCATCTATGGAGCGAAGGGAATAGGCAACGTTTCGGGCCAAAACCCTTCTTCAAACTGATGTAGGGTTGGGGGGGGGGGGGGCGGGAAGAAGAAAGGAAGAGGAGGAGCCAGAGGGCTGAGGGAGAGCTGAGAAGGGGAGGAGACAGCAAATGTCCCTTCTTGAACATAAGGATTGGGCTGGGCTGGGAAGTGGGAGGAAGAGGCAGGACGAGCATGCTCCATGCATTCGATCCACTGATTTATTCTGTAAAAGGAGTCACCAGCATTTTGTGTCTAATCTCTGGTATAAACCAGCATCCTTGGAGAAAAAGGACGGGTGACGTTTTGGGTCGTGGCCCTTCTTCAGTCTGAAAGTCGGGGAAGTGGGATGGGGGAAGGGGGGGAAGGCAACATCTGCAGTTCTTTCTTCCTACATTTTGTCTGCTCCACTGGGAAATCTCCTCAAGGTATGCCTACTTCCTTCTTCTCTCCGACTGTTCTGCAACATTTTCCTTGCCTTCACCCCACCCCCCTACTTTCAGACTGAAGAAGGGCCCGACCCAAAACATCACCCATCCTTTTTCCCCAGGGATGCTGCCTGACCCACTGAATTACTCCAGCATTTTCTGTCTATCTCTGGTATAAACCAGCACCTGCAGTTCTTTGTTTCTATGTAGAGAAGTATCTATCTGCTGCAGCTAGCTCATCATGCTGGCGAAAGTACAAAGCAGGTTCAATTGAGGAAGAGAGAAATTATTGCAGGATGTAGAGGCTGTTGTAATTCGAGCTGAACTTTGTGACTTGTGTAATCATTTATGGTGCCTCACTCCCAAAGTAATGATTCATCCGACAATGCACAGCAGCAGCTACTTCACCCAAATCTGTTCAAGCTGGATGCTGGAATCTTGAGCAAAACACAATGTTCTGGAGGAACTCAGCATATCAGGCAGCGACCTGGGAATGGACAGGCAACGTTTCAGTCTGACTGTTGCAGGGGTGAGAAAGCTGGAAAAGAGGTGCCCAGCAGGACAAAACCTGGCAAGCCCCTCCACCTGTATCCACCTATCACTTTAGACACAAAAAGCTGGAGTACCTCAGCGGGTAAGACAGCATCTCTGGGGAAAGGAATAGGTGACGTTGCTGGTTGCTGCTGCACTCTGAAGTCTGAAGAAAGGTCTCAATCCGCAACAGCGCCTATTCCTTTCCCCAGAGATGCTGTCTGACCTGCTGAGTTACTCCAGCTTTTTGTGTCTTTCTTCGGTTTAAACCAGCATCTGCAGTCCCTTCCTCCACCAAACACTTGCCACACTTTGTCTCGTCCCCACCTCTCTTTTCCAGCTTGCGCCTCCCACAATCAGTCTGAAGGGCCCCGGATGCAAAACGCAGCCTATCCACTCCCTCCACGGCCGCTGCTTGCCCCACTGAGTTACTTTGTGTTTCGCTGTTCACAGGTTAGCCCAGTGTCAGCACATCATCGACACGCCCCCCATACAAGGTGTTGCAGGAAAACTGCATGAGTTGTGGCCAGATGTTATGTGCTGCTCTGCACGTTTTCAGGTCATACTTTGTCAGATGAGTTGCGTTTTAAAACTTGGCTCACTTTCTGCAACTGTGCTCCAAATAGCTGTGGGCTTGGGGGAATTGAAATCCGCACAGTGTCACAGTCCCAGGCTCAATCTCTGCCTCAGTTGGTGTGTGGAGTTTGCATGTTCTCTTGTTCCAAGTCACAGATTGGAGGGTAGCTAATATAATCCCTAATTTTAATTTTGAAAGGAAGACAGAAAGAAAATTGGGAATTATAGACCAGACCAGTTAGGGTGGCACGGTGGCGCAGCAGTAGAGTTGCTGCCTTACAGCGCCAGCGCCCTAGGTCCCAGGTTCGATCCTGACTATGAGTGTTTCCTGAAAGGAGTGAGTACGTTCCTCCCCGTGACCGCTTGTTTTCTCCGAGATCTTCAGTTTCCTCCCACACTCCAAAGACGTACAAGGTTTGTAGGTTAATTGACATGGTATAAATATAAATTGTCCCTAGTGTGTGTAAGGTAGTGTTAATGTGTGGGGATTCCTGGTCGGTGGGCTGAAGGGCCTGTTTCCATGCTGAATCTGTAAACTAAACTGTCTGACAATCGGCTGTGGGGAATTAAGAATCCATTATTGGTATTGGTTTCTTAATTAAAGAGGCAATAGTCCAGCATTTGGAATACAGTGACACGATCAGTCACCACCAACATGGTCTTACAAAAGGGAAATCGTACTTTAGAAATGTATTGGAATTTGATGAGAATGGAATACTACTGTTGAAGGGAAGAACTGATAGTATATATGGACTTCCAGAGGTTTTTGACGAGGTCCCACATGAGAGATGCCTGTACAAAATTAAAGTTGAATTGGGATTAACCTACCGCCATAGGGAAACAAAACGTAGGAATAAACTGTGTAAGAAAGAACTGCAGATGCTGGTTAAAATCGAAGGTAGACACTGGTCCTTTTTCACACGGCAGGCAATGTCTTGTAGGGGTTCCATGCTTTGAACCCCGGCTATTCACGGTGTGCATTAATGATTCAGATATTAGGAAGTTAAATATGTAATCTCCAAATTTGCCGACAGCATTAAGCTGGGTGGGAGAAGGATGCGGGAGCGCTTTGGTCAGGTTGAGCGAGTGGGGGCAGACGCAGTATGTGGATAAATGTACGGTTGGCCACTTTGGTAACAAACACAGGAAGGCTGATGAGAAATGGGGGTGGGGTTTGCAGAGGTCAATGCATCCAGCGAGCATACAGATTAGGCGGCAGGTGATGTATAGCCCTTCAATGTGACGGGAATCGACTACAGGAGCAGGGATATCTTGCCGCAACTGTGTTGAGCCTTGGAGAGAGTGTACTTTGAATGCCGTGTGCAGTTTCATCCACGGATGGATATTTTGTGGGAAGCAGTTCAGTGAAGGGCCTGTCCTACTTAGGCGATTTTTTCGGAAACTGTCACAGTTGTAGCAGGTCGCCGAAATAGCGGCGACTGGATCCCCCCATGACAATGTCTACGACAACCTACCACCTAGTTGACGTCAAGCTACTGACAACCAGCGACCCATTAGGACGTCCACCTACGACCACACAGGCGACAACCAAAGTTAATCCATGTCCACCCGCGACAAGCTACGACAAACAACGACCCTGTTGGCGACAACTGAAGACAGTCGCCGGTTGACGTAGGTAGTCGCCAATGGAATTCACCAAAGTCAGCACCTGACGACAACCAACAGCAACTGCCGACAACCTGCCTCATCCTGGCGACAGCACCTAGGACAGGAGAAGACAAGTTGTGACAAGCCCACAGTCGCCGAAAAGTTTTGAACATTTCAAAATCTAGCGGCGACCAGAAAAACATTACGACTCTTTTGGCGACTTGAGGAGACTACTCACGACCATACAGGCGTCACGCCACGACAGCCTAGTTGACTGTAGTCGCCGAAAAAAATCGCCTAAGTGGGACAGGGGCTTGAGGGTACACCAGAATGGTTCTCGAGATGGCAGGGATCTTGCAGGAAGAGCAATTGGGATAAATGGGGGGTGGTGGGGGGGAAATGGGCTTCACGGGCTAATGATAAAGGGACTGGGATGAGGTGCCACTTCTTCACCGGTGCAATTCTCCACCAATGAAGGCAGTTGAGGCTATGACATTAAACAGAATACCATACATGACTCCTTGAATGAAGGCCAAAGAGATCAGGAGACATGGGAAGAATGGAGGAAAAGTGCAAAAGAGTTTTACAAATCATCACATTGAATGACAGAGCAGACTTGATAGGCTGAATGGCATTTTCTTGTTCCTAACTTCTATCCAAGCCTGTACTAACTATCAATGATTCTCATACAGAAGACCCGCTGTGTATCAATATTTTTCAATTTCATTTTTTTAAAATTTATTTTCTACCAAAGTATATGACCTCATATTTTTCTACATTTATCTGCCAAGCCTTGGACTATTAATTTCACTTGGTCTTCAAAATCCTCCCAGCACCCACCTCACTGTCGACACTACCGACATTGGCACCATCAGCAAACTTCACTTGATCCCATCCAAACCACTGCTGTACACAACAATGGAGGCTTCAACACATCAACCATTATCCCTTTGGGTTGTAGCCTTCTAAACAAAGAAGCTACCATTTTTCCTACTCTTTGGTCTTTGTTGGCTCACCACTCATCAATCCACACCAGTAAATTACTCAAGGTAGATAGACACAAAATGCTAGAGTAACTCAGCTGGACAGGCAGCATCTCTGGATAGAAGGAATGGGTGACGTTTCGGGTCGAGACCCTTTTTCAGGTCTGAAGAAGGGTCTTGACCTGAAATATCATCCATTCCTTCCATCCAGAGATGCTGCCTGTCCTGCTGAGTTACTCCAGCATTTTGTGTATATCTTCAGTGTAAACCAGCATCTGCAGTTCCTTCCTGCATATACTGTCTGATTCACAGCTACCCTTTTGCAGACACTGGACTTTGTCTCTGGAACTGATGTGCTACAATGCACAGAACAATATTCTGCACTCTGTATATTTTTCTTTGCTCTATCTATTTTACTTGAGTCTGGCTTGATTGTATCTAGGTGTAATATTATCCGATTTGATTGGAAAGCTTTTCACTGTATCAAAACCACCTTGAAAATCTTCTAAATGTCTAAGTATACCCCATTCACTGGTGTGTAGGGAGGCACTGCAGATGCTGGTTTAAACCGAAGATAGACACAAAATTCTGGGGTAACTCTGCGGGACAGGCAGCATCTCTGGAGGAAAGGAATGGGTGACGTTTTGGGTCGAGAACCTTCTTCAGACTGAAGAAGGGTCTCGACCCGAAACGTCACCCACTCCTTTTCTCCAGAGATGCTGCCTGTCCCGCTGAGTTATTCCAGCATTTTGTGTCTATCCCCATTCATTGGTTCCCATTTGCCCACCCTGCTGGATGTAATCTCAGAAACACAAACAGATCTGCCTGATACGATGATAACCCTTTCAGAAATCCATGACGACACTGCCAAATCCAAATAGAATTTCAAGTGAACCATAGCAATGGATGCAAAAATAATACATCTTAGAATAGATTTCCATGAGAAACACGCCTCCAGTTTACGCCGCCAACAAATCCTGGCTCACAAGACACCAGAATAGTCATTGGATTTATTTACAAAATCTATTTCCAATTCCCAAAGCAACCTCTCTAAAGAAAGGCTTTCTTTTCGATCAAAAACGCAAGATGTCAGGCAGTTGTCGGAGCAACTTATAAAACTCACAGTACTTGCTGTGGAAAAAAATATCTTTATAAAAAGTCCTACAATGCAACAGTCTTGGCACTTAGAACTCAGGCTAGTGTTCACAACTCCCTCTCAATGGGAGCAGTCCCAGGCATGGAACCACAACAACTGCATCAACATTTCCCACGGGAGCATTTGATGGGGAGGAATGCTAGCCGGCCAACCCAATTCATTATTTACAGAGCCATTTTATTGTCTACCATTAGCTCTGGTGGAGGAGGCTTTGGTGGGGAGGGTATAAATAGAAAAGGATTTAAGATGCCTTTGAAACTTGCCCAGTTAACCCTCGTTGAGCCGTTCTGATTGAAAAGTAATGGAATAGGGTGAAAAGGGATAATGGATACACCTCCAGATTCAGGGACAGTTTCTTCCCAGCTGGTTATCAAGCAACTGAACCATCCTACCAACAGCTGGAGAGCAGTCCAGAACTATTATCTATCTCATTGGAGGACCTTTGGACTATCTTTGATCGGACTTTACTTACTTTATCTTGTACTAAACATTATTACCGATTATTCCATTTATCGTGTATCTGCACACTTGGACGGCTCAATTGCAATCATGTATTGTTTTTTCGCTAACTGGTTAGCATGCAACAAAAGCTTTGCACTCGTACCTTGGTACACGTGACAATAAACTAAACTAGTATTAAACTTAACTGGTACTCCAGCATTTTGTGTCTATCTTCAATGTAAACCAGCATCGGCAGTTCCTTCCTAAACTAAAAGCTTGTTCGGCAGGTCTCAAACCAACTTCATCACTATACTAGCTAACATTTAGTGCACTTAAAGTCTCTTGTAACAGCTTTGATTCTTTTTCCAAATCAAACATGTGGATGCAATTATAGTTCTGTTCCACACCCGCCATTTCGTTTCAGCACTTAACTACACAGCCACAAGATGGGAATAGTGAAAATACAATATTAAAGAATTAGACTGCAATCACTACAAAAAAACAGACAACAATAAGAAGCAATTTGCCTCATGGTTCGAGGTATTTTTCCTATTGGCTTCTGGAAGTTGCTATTGAATTTGCTTCCATCCCCACTCTAATGCATTCCAGATTCTATCTACAGGATGTGCCCCCCCCCAAAATATCCTCCTACCATCCTAGATGTTTGCTAGATAAAATATTTTCTATGCCTGTGAAAATAGAACAAATAAGGAGACACCATCGAAATCCTTCATGAATTTTACAGCCCTTTGAAGAAGAAAATGAAACCAACGTCTAGAGTTACAATCCCGGTACTATTCCCAAGGAGTAGTGTCCTTCTCAATAAGGATCACTCAAAGAAACACCATAAGTAGATAATGGCCTACCCTGCTTCTCTGACTTTAGATTCACGACTTACATCGTGGAAACAGGCTCTTTTGTCCACCGAGACTGCCTGACCAGCGATCACTACACATACTAGGGACAATTTTTTTAAAATGGTTTACCGAAGCCAATTAACCTACAAATCTGTACATCTTTGGAATGTGGAAGGAAACCGGAGCACCTGGAGAAAACCCACGCGGTCACAGGAAGAATGTACAAGCTCCGAACAGACAGCACCCGTAGTCAGGATTGAACCCGGGTCTCTGGCGTGGTGAGGCAGCAACTCTACTGCTGCGCTACTGTGACCACCCTGATAACACAGCCACTGGATTTCCAAATTCTACTCCTGGCAACAGTGCACAGGGGAGGTAGTCCAAATTAAACACGGTCAAAAGCAAATTTCTCATCATTCACGAGGGGGGTGAGAAATACGTACTGAAGCAAGCACTTCAAGACAAGTACTGAGAGTTCTTAAAATCTCAGCAAAAGCAATTAATGTCCCAGGTGCTATTTGCTAAATAGCGGTAGGTACAATTTTATGCAAGTATAATGGTTTGACGGTGTAATCAGCACCAGTGATGAGGAACACAGAATCACCCAGTGTCATACAACGGGAAGCAAGGCTGAAAACCAGTTGATTAAGCACTTAGACAGGGGATAGAGCAGCATCAAACTGACAGCATAAAGCAAGAGGCATGCCTGTTATTTGCTCCTGAAATTTAAATAGTCCATGTGTTAAGGGGATGACAATGGTTAGGTACAAAATTGTTACATCAATATCACCTATTACTTGGGCTGCAAGTCATACTGGTACACAATGTCACAGCTGAAAGTTAACAGCTGCCTGACCTGCCGAGTGTTTCTAACATTTTCTGTTCCTATTTCAGTTTTCCAGCATATTTGTTTTCCATTCCAATAGATGTCTGATGCAATCACTGGCATTAAACTTAGTCCCTCTAACAAAACAGGCCAAGTTGCTTTCTGGAGAGATGCCAAATACTTGAGTCATACAAGGACCATTGGAGAACAGGGCAGGGTTTGGGGAGCAAAGGGAATCTCTGCAACTGCAGGTACAGTGCTATAGAGAAACAGGAATGACAAGACTGTGACGTTTGTAGGGTTGAAGAAATATACAGAGGAAAGAGGCAAGATCACAGAGGGACTTCAAAACAATGGCAAGCTTGGATGTTGGAAGCCCAACCAGGACAATGGAAGAGTCAAGGTCAGAAGTCATGAGGCAAGGATGAAGGTTTCTGCTGATGAACTGAAGCAAGGACCAGAGGCAATACAATCAATACAATCAGTTTTATTCGTCACTTGCACATAAAGTGCAAGTGAAATTAATTTGCCAGCAGCGGTACAATGAAAAAGAACACACAAAAACACAATTAAAATTTAACACAAACATCCACCACAGCATTCAGCACTGTGGTGGAAGGCACAAGATTTGGCCAGTCCTCCTCCATTTTCCCCCGTGGTCGGGACCTCAACCCTCCGCAGCCACCTCGGGCGTCCAGGTGTGCAGACAGGTCAAAGTCCAGGTAAGTCCTGAATCGGTGCCTCCCCCACCGGAGACTGTGGCTTCAATTTGGTGTAGACCGCAGGCCGGCGGTCGAAGATTTAAAGTTCCCGCCACGCCGCAGCCAGAAGCACCGCAGACCGCAGGGCCGGCAGTCGAAGCTCCCCTTCAGGGGTACCCGGCGAGGGACCCCGCTCCTGATGGCAAGTCCACGCCGCGCCCGCGGTAGAAGTAGGTGATGGTGGCTTCTTCTTCTCCCGGGTTCCCCACGAGGGATCCAAGGCTACGGACGCCACGCAAGCTGGAGCTCTGCAGACCGCGGCTTCAGGCTGCCGCGGGCCAGTGAAACGGAGCGCTCCCCTCCGGCGAGGGCTCGCCCACTCCACGCCGAGAGTCCGCGCTGCGTCCGCGGCTGAAGCCCCAGGCGTGTCTCCTGGAAAGGCCACGCCAATCCTCGATGTAAAAAGTCGCCTCTCCGTGGAGGCGACCGAAGCGGTTCCCCCTTACCTAAGAGGGAGCTAGATGTGGCCCTTGTGGCTAAAGGGATCAGAGGGTATGGAGAGAAGGCAGGTACGGGATACTGAGTTGGATGATCAGCCATGATCATATTGAATGGCGGTGCAGGCTCGAAGGGCCGAATAGCCTACTCCTGCACCTAATTTCTATGTTTCTATGTTTACCCCTCCCCCCCACACAAGACACAAAAAGAAACATTAAAAACATACATTAAAATATACTAAAAAAACAAAAAAAAGTAGGAAAAAACGGACACGCTGCTGACAGGGCTGCCGGCTTGCAGCGCCCCCACCGGCCAAGTTATGATAGGGGCTCGTGGGTAATGTCAGTCTTGGCACTGATGTGATCAAAAGCTCGCCCTGTGGAAAGCGTGACAGAGGTTGCAGAGACTTGCCTCTGGATAGCTTCCAAAGAGAGAAATGTGATTTGTGGCAAGATAAGAATTTGCCAGATGAAAAACACTTCAAATTTATCTGCATCAAACTAAAATAACGTTCGCTAATCAAAGCAATTGATCTCCACTATTTAGTCTACAGCAGAGGGTTGCAAATCATCAATTCAAAATCACCTGCTCTTCCCACGTTACACTTATCACACAGATCACGCCACATGGTATTCATACATAAACTATAGACCAGTACAGCACAGGAATAGGACCTTCGGTCTACAAAGTTTGTGCTGAACATGATGCCTAGTTAAACTGCCCGAGGAGAATCCATATCCTTCCATTCCCTGCATATCCATGTGCCTATCTAAAAGCCTCCTAAACACCACCATTGTGCCTGTTTCCACCAATACTGCTAGCAGTACATTCCAGGCACCCACCACTCTTTGTGAAAGAAAATATTCTCACATTTTTTTTGTTAAAAAGGTATTTAATTTTATTTTAAACAAATGACCACATTCTGTTTCTTTAGGCAAAAGATTCCACAGATTGACTACTTGTGCATGAGAACACCAATTTTCCCAATCGGGAGAGGAAGATGTCCTCTGTTCAGTTATCCTGGACAAGGTGAAGCAGCTTGCTCTCTCCACGGCAAGTGCGTCTTGCATCAAAGAGGAATTTTTTTTTAGAAACAGAACAGTTTATAAATAGCAGGGGCAACAAGAGCTCTGTGCTCCACTTCGACAAGATGGGAATTTTTATTCTGAGCTATCCAACGTCCTTGCCAGTTCCCTCTTGGTTAGGATGTTTCTCAGCTCAACATTATCAACCTCACTTCTGATAATCGCAAAGGTGTTTGTGAATGAATTTAGTAGATTCACACAAACCACAATAGAAATGAATCAGTAAATTCCTGACCAAAGGAGGTAAACTGAAACATTAACTGTTTCTTCCACTGGAGATGCTGACTGACCTGCCAAATATTTCTTGTACTGTCTATTTCTATTGCAGATTTATTGCTGGAAGAAGGTATAGAAGCTTGAAAGCACGCACCTCCAGACTCATGAACAGCTTCTTCCCTCCATTAACAGTCATCTGAACAGACCTTCCGTAAACTTGGGTATTGTCTGGCTTTACCTCGACCCAATTGATGACATTGGATTTATCTGTGGAACTGATGCACTACAACGCTGAGAACTATATTCTGCTCTGATTCTTCCCCTTTATCTAGCCATCGTACGAGTTTGAACTGATTGCATCTATGTACGGTATATCTGATCCATTTGGATAGCATGCAAAACAAAGCTTTTCACTGTACCTCAGTACTCAGCCTAAAATTTATTTTTCATGGTCTTACAGGAGAGAAAGACACCCACCTGCCCCACAAATAGTTTAATCTGTTAATATCCATTTGAGCTTTTGCTTGACCTGTATCCCAAGTAAAGAATGTTTAAGAAAGAACTGCAGATGCTGGAAAATCAAAGGTAGACAAAAATGCTGGAGAAACTCAGCGGGTGAGGCAGCATCTATGGAGCGCAGGAAATGGGCAACGTTTCGGATCGAAGCCCTTCTTCAAACTGATGTGAGGGTGGGGGGTGGGAAGAAGAAAGGAAGAGGTGGAGTAGGAAGAGGAAGAGTAGGGACTACCTGAAATTAGAGAAGTCAATGTTCATACCCCAGCGGTATGAACATTGACTTCTCTAATTTCAGGTAGTCCCTGCTTTCTCCTCCCCTTCTCAGCCCACTGGCTCCACCGCTTCCTTTCTTCTTCCCGCCCCCCCCCCACCCCCCACCACCCGCACATCAGTCTGAAGAAGGGTCTCGACCCAAAACGTTGCCTATTTCCTTCGCTCCATAGATGCTGTTGAGTTGAGTTTCTCCAGCATTTTTGTCGACCTCCCAAGTAAAGAATTCTGACAAACTGCAAAAACCCAGATTATCCACATTTACACAGAAGTACTTGAATCAACAACTTTTAGATTCAGACAAAAAAAAAAAACTCTATTGGAAGACATAAGTTTGGAAGACGTATGTATATAATTAGTGTGTTTGCCGTGTGTTTCAATATATACCATTGTGCAACTTAAGGCGTGTTTAACCAGATGACTTTGGCATTCAGTTCACAAGATATCCAGTTGTTATAGGGTGGGGTTACTCAAGGTTGTAGGTGCAGGAAGGCCATAAATTGACATGCTGTCAGTTGTGTAAATTTTCAGCATGGAGTCAGAAGGAAAGTTCCTTGGCATTGTATATTTCTAATTTTCCAAACTATTATTGTTAAATTATATTTACAGGTGAAAGCAATCCAAAAATGGTCGGGAATGGAAATTACTACATTTCTGAAAGATGGCCCAGTGATGCAGCTGGTTGGGCTGTTGCCGAACAGTGAGACCCTGGTTCAATCCTGACCTTGGATGCCGTCTGTGTGGCGTTTGCACGTTCTTCTGTGACCACGTGGGGTTCTGCCGGGTGCACCGTATCCCTCCCACAACCCAAAGACGTGCAGGTTAGTGGGTTAATTGGCCTCTGTAAATAGCAACTGGTGTGTCGGGGAGTGTATGAGAAAGTAAAATAACATAAAACTAACATGAATAGGTGATCAGTGGACTAACTGGGCTGAAGGGCCTGTTCCCATCATGTATGCATCTGTGAAAGTGGCTGGTAATTTTATCAAACCAGCGTCCAATTGTATAAAAACCAAAGGAAATGTTTGTGGTGGAACTAAAATCTCTCAGCAGCATTAACTTCATTGTATACTTGGCTTATGTGCTTCATTTCACTCAATTAGTTAATGAAACAGTTATTACAGGAATCAGTAATGCTTGGCTTGGCTTCTCGCAGTATCACATTACAAGGCACACGTGCAGCTTTATAAATACAGAGCCATCCTGCAGGGCTGGCTTATCACTGTACGGAGAATAAATTGATGAGCTGTGCAGCATTTTAGAAACTCCTTCAAACACATCTCATAACCAAATCACTCCTATTGCAAGGAACCTTCATGTATACCACCCAGCCAAAGGCGAGTGCAACGACGCTTTCATTAGCTCTATCCGAGCTTTTGCCAGCTAGGGTTCAGACTGACCTCAAATGGTTGAACACAGCAAATGTAGACAGGGTGGTGAAGGCGGCATTTGGCATTCTTGCCTTCGTCACTCAGGGTATTGAGTACAGGAGTTAGGACGCCATGTTACAGCTGTACCACACATGTGTTGAGGCCACATTAGGAGTACTATGTTCAGTTCTTGCTGGCCTGTTATAGGAAGGTAATTGTGAAACTAGAAAGGATTGAAAAGAGCTTTACAAGGATGTTACCAAGTCTGGAGGGTTTCAGCTACAAAGAGAGGCTGGGTCTTTTTTCCCTGGAGCACAGAGACTGAGGGATGACCTTGTCTCACACAGAGGGTGGAATGAGTTGCCAGAGAACATGATAGAGGTTTGTTTAAGAAAGAACTGCAGATGCGGGAAAAATCGAAGGTAGACAAAAATGCTGGAGAAACTCAGCGGGTGACGTTTTGGGTCGAGATCATTCTTCAGACTGATGTGGGTGTGGGGTGGGAAGAAGAAAGGAAGAGGTGGAGACAGTAGGCTGTGGGAGAGCTGGGAAAGAGGGAGAAAGCAAGGACTACCTGAAATTGGGGAAGTCAATGTTCATACCACTGGGGTGTAAACTACCCAAGCTAAATGTGAGGTGCTGCTCCTCCATTTGCGGTGGGACTCACTCTGGCCATGGAGGTGGCCCAGGACAGAAAGGTCGAATTCGGGATGGGAGGGGGAGTTGAAGTGCTGAGCCACTGGGAGATCAGGTTGGTTAATGCGAACTGAGCGGAGGTTTGTATGGTTGCGCCATTTAAAAGACACTTAGTATATGGGTAAGAATGGTTTGGAGGAATATGGGCCAAGTGCAGCCAGGTGGAACTAGCCCTGCCCCGTTAAGCAACCTTGCCAAACCGAAGGGCCTATTTCTGTATTGTACAACTCTATGACTTATTAACGATGACACAGCAGAATCAAGCAAAGCCAATGTAGTTTTGTGAAAGGTAAAATTGTGCCTGAGCAATATAATTGAATCTTTTTCAAGAAGCAACATGTTTGGTGGATAAAAGGAGCCGCTGCATTTACTGTACTGATTTCCAGAAGGCATTTGGTGTAGTGCCACAAAGGCTATAAAACTAAATGTGCATTGCCTATTGAATCGGTATGATGGCAAACAGACTGGCTAACAGCAAACAGTGGTCTAAACTTGTTATCATGATATAATGAGCTCAGTTCAGTTTGTACCAAGGTACAGTGTACCAAGGTACAGTGAAAAGCTTTCATTGCATGCTAACCAGTCAGCGAAAAGATTACAATTGAGCCATTTGCAGTATAGATACATAAGAGAATGACGTTTAGTGCAAGGTAAAGCCAGCAAAGTCCGATTGAGAATAGTCCGAGGGTACCAATGAGGTAGATAGTAGTTCAGCACTGATCTCTGGTTGTGGTAGGATGATTCAGTTGCCTGATAATAGCTGAGAAGAAACTGTTCCTGAATCTAGAGGTGTGTGTTTTCACACTTCTATATGTTTTGCCTGTTTGGGAGAGGGGGGAGGGGAGAGGAGAGAAGAGGGAATGGCCAGGGTGCGACTTGTCCTAATAAGTGATGTGCCGCTGCTATCGCTGCTGGAAGTGAAGATTTAAAAAAAAACGTTATATAAATGATTTGGATGAAGGAACTGTGGTAAATTTAGCTGATGACAAATATTACAGGTAGGAAGGTAACTCATGAAGGGGATATGATTCTCGACAGAGACAAAGATAGGTTATGGGTGTAGGAAAAGATCTGGTAAATGGTGGATAACTGTGAAATTGCCCAAGGAGGCAAGAAACAAAAAAACCCCAGCATATTATTTAAATGGTGGGAAACTGCACAGCTCCGAGATGCAGAAGGATGTGGTGTTCTAGTGTAAGATTTATGTTGAGGTTTATTACTGTCACATGTACCAAAGTACAGCAAAAAGCTATTTTATCCAAACAGATCAGATATACCAAACACAAATACAATAGAGTTAAACTCAAGTACTGTGTAAGAAAGAACTGCAGATGCTGGTTTAAATCGAAGGTAGACACAAAATGCTGGAGTAACTGAGCGGGTGAGGCAGCATCTCTGGAGAGAAGGAATGGGTGACGTTTCGGGTCGAGACCCTTCTTCAGACTGATCAGGGGAGGGGGCGGGACAAAGATTGAATGTAGACGGAGACAGTAAGACTAGTGGAGAACTGGGAAGGGGAAGGGGATGGAGAGAGAAAGCAATGTTAGAGAAGTCAATGTTCATACCGCTGGGGTGTAAACTACCCAAGCAAAATATGAGGTGCTGTTCCTCCAATTTGCGCTGGGCCTCAGTCTGACAATGGAGGAGGCCCAGGACAGTAAGGTCAGATTGGGAATGGGAGGGGGAGTTGACGTGCTGAGGCACTGGGAGATCAGGTAGGTCAAGACGGACTGCACGGTTCAGCGAAACCTCAAGTACAACAGGTCGAGCAAAAGGGAAGACACTGAGCACAGAATATTGTTTTCAGCATCAGTTTCATAGACAAAATCCAATGTCCACAATGGGGTAGAGGTGAATCAGATAGTCCGCAAGCTTATGAAAGGACGCTTCAGAAGCCTGATAACAGAGGGGGAGAAGCTGTTCATGAGCCTGGTGGTGTGCGCTTTCAGGTTTCCGTAACTTCTTCTGGATGGGAGAGGTGAAAGGAGGGAATGAACTGGGTGGGACTGGACTTTGATTATGTTGGCTGCTTTTCTGAGGCATTGTGAAAGTGTAGATGGAGGCAACAGTGAGAAGTCTGGTCTAGTCTGATGAATTGGGGAGTTTACTATAACCACCAACACAGAAGCTGGTCTACAGCACAAGAAGGAATTACAAAAGCCAACAAAATGTTATTTATTACTAGGGAGATTGAATACAAAGATAGGGAGGTTATGCTTCAGTTGCAGAGGATGTTTATGAGATCACATATGGAGCACAGGGCTGTTCATATAAAGAAGCATGTATTGGTTTATTGTCACATGCAGCAAGATAGTGAAAAACTGTTTCAGTCATATCATACCTTACACGAGTACAATCGACCCATACACAAGTACAACAGCTAGTGCAAAGAGAATACCAGAGTGGAGAATATAGTGTTACATGGCATTACAGCTACAGAGAAAGTGCAGAAAACAACAGGTCAAAGGCCACAATGAAGTTAGATTAAATGTTCAAAAAGATAACAGTGGATAACAATCATCCTTGAACCAACATCACGAATAGCAGCGATATAACAAACTACTTGCTGCTTTATGAGCTGGCCGTGTGAACCTGCATGCCAGTGAACGCACTTGAAATCGTTTTACCGTTCTGAATTACATGCTTTCTAAAAGTTGGAAAGAGGTGGGGGTAGGACAAAGCCTGGCAAGTGATAAGTGATAGGTGGATACAAGGAACTGTAGATGCTGGATTTTCTATTTTAAAAAAAGGCACAAAATGCTGAGTAACTCAGTGGGTCGGTGTCTTTTTTTGTAAACCTATCACTTGCCAGGCTTTATCCCCACTGAGTAACTCAGCGGGTCAGGCAACATCTCTGGAAAACATGGATAGGTGGCGTTTTGGGTCTTCAGAAGGGTTCAAACCCGAAACGTCACCCATTCATGTTCTCTAGAAGTCATAGATAGATGTAGATGAGGGTGTATCTTGACTGGCAGATGGGTGCATAAATGCTGGAGATGAAAAGGAGACAAAAGGGCATAAAAGATATGCAAAGCCAGAAGAGGGGTAGAGCTGGAAGGGGGCAGGGGTGGGTTAATGGGAGAAATAGCCCTAGAACAGATGAGAGTTGGACAATTTTGTTTTGCTACGGTCATGCATACAAGGCTTTGAAGCACAAATAACTCGGCTATCGGAGCGATCACATTTGAACCTCCCACATTCACATAGGCAGATTGGCTAAACCATCACTATCCGACTGCAGATTTATTACACAGAGTAGTTGGGACAATAATAATGTTGACAAACCACTGCTTTCAACATCTAGTAAGTTGAAACAGTGTTCTACTTCGAAGCTTTCATTTACAATTCCTTTGCTGGGAGAAGGTTTCGTACGTGCAGCTGAGAGAACAAAAACATAAATCTGTAAGCAGATCCACTGGGACTCACCAACATGACCACACACCAGTTGAGAATTCCTCTGTAATTGCTGTATCCACTTGCTGAGCTCAGTAAGGACTCCTGGAGCTTATGGCAACTAGAATAAATAAAAGGACAATCAGGAAACAATTTCTGCAACAATGTGCAGAACAGTACGATGTGTACAGCGCTGACAAGATGTTTACTGTTCATCCCGAGATGCCATTATATGTTGTCATCGTGTCTTTCTAATCTCCCTCCGAGATATAGACCTTTACACTGCTCCCCTCTCCCCATCGCAGCTCTCTGCCCCTGCATCTTCAGTCTTGTGTCACCCCCAACTCCAGACAGAAGGCACAGTGGTGTCGATGATAGAGCTGCTGCCTCAGTACTGGAGCCCCAACCTCAGATGCTGTCTGTGTGAGTTTACACCTTCTCCCTATGACCACTTGATTTTCCTACGGGGTGCTCAAATTTCCTCCCACATCCCAAAGACGTGCGGGTTTGTAGGTTAATTGGGCTCTTTAAATTGCACCAAGTGTGCAGGGAGTAGATGAAAAAGTGGGAAAACAGAACTAGTGTGAACGGGTGATCGATGGTCGGCATGGAGTTTTAGTTTTAAAGGTATCAAAGGTCTTTTATTGTCACGTACCAATTAAGGTACAGTGATAAGACGTCTTGGGTCGGGAGACTGATGGCGTGGCAAGGATAAAGAGATTTTCACGCTGATGAAGTGGGAAGGGTAAAGCAGCAATGGGGCAAACCTGGCAAGTGATAGGCGGGTACGAAGGAACTGCAGATGCTTTTACACCGACAATAGGCACAAAAATTGACTCTTTTTATAATTATGTATTATTATTTAAATTATTATTTAATATTTAATATGATTAAAAAATATTATATTGGGGACAATTTATAGAAGCCAATTAACCTACTAAAACGTGTAGGAAAGAACTGCAGATGCCCACTTAACCTACTAACATGTACATCTTTGGGGTGGGAGGCAACTAGAGCACACGGAGAAAGCCCACAAGGTCACAGGAAGAACAAACAAATTCCCTAGACAGCACCCAAAGTCATGGACGAACCCGGGTATCTGGCACAGTAAGGCAGCAACTCTACCGCTAGTTTCCCTGTCATCCTGTTGAGTTTCACTGCCGATATAACTTGTTACCACCTACCCCACTGCAAACAATGGACCATTGTGGGCTCTACCTTTCCTTGATCATCGTTGCTTTTTGCATATCGTTCATTCGATTGTCCTCGTGGACTTACCAGCCCCATAGCAGAAGCGTCCACGTCGCGGGGCTGGAAACTGGAAGTATCCTGAGCTAATTCTGCTACCACCATCATCAATTGCAACAAGTGATGGCTCCCACTGACTGTCGCCGGAAGCTTGCATCCTTTTCAGGACGGACGATGACAGCGATGTCAACATTGGAAACATGGAAGATGGACACGAAAGAAGAAGAGTGGATTTACCGTATTTACCTTCTATATCTCTCATTTCCCTATCCCCTGACTCTCAGCCTGAAGAAGGATCTCAACTCGAAACATCACCTACCCCTTTCCTCCAGAGACGCTGCCTGACCTGCTGAGTAACTCCAGCTTTTTGCATCTATCTTAAGTGATAGGTGGTTACAGGTGAGATGGGGTGATTGTCAAATAGGTGGATGAGCGAGTCTGGGTCTGAACTCAGGGCATGATAGGTGGGTCATTCATTGATTGCCTCTGCAGATGCTATATATATATATGAAAGAAAGACGGAAATAGCTAGAAAACGCAGCAGTTCAGGTAGCGTCTGTAGAAAGAGAAGCAGTCAATGTTTTAGTTCTGTGACCCTAAATCTAAACTGGAAAATCAGTTGTTGGTCGGAGAGAAGATGGGGGCGTAATATACAGAACCAAGAATGTCGGTAATAGTGAGAGTCAAAATGGTTTAATGGGAGCTCTTACTGGCACACGGTGGCGCAGCCGGTAGATCTGCTGCCTCGCAGCGCCAGCCACCGGGGTTCGATCCTCACCTCAGGTGCTGTCTGTGTGGAATTTGCACATTCTCCCGGTGACTGCATGGGTTTCAACCGCGTGCTCCGGTTTCCTCCCACGTCTCACAAAACGTGCGGGTTTGTAGGTTAATCAGCCTCGGCAAATTGCCCCTCATGTGTAGGCCTCTGTTTTAAAAAATGGCCTTGTGTGTCGGGAGTGGATGAGAAATTTGGATAACTTGAACTATTGTGAATGGGCGATCGATGGTCGGTGTGGACTCGTGTGCACTGAAGGGCCTGTTTCAGTGCTGTATCTTTAAACTGAGCATTAAGATTCACAGTCTATGTCGCATGTTTATAATGGCAATGTTGCGGGACTCACCCAGGAGGCCAGACTATTGAATAGAACAAGACCAACTGAGCCAACATGATTAAAACTAGAAAATGGAAAATGCTGGTAAAACTCATGGTCGACCCCTTACTTTTATTTTTTTAATTCTTATTTACCAGTCAGAAGTACCCTTAACCTAGAAGCTCAGATGAATACAGGTCTTGCCCATATTACCTGCCTCACAAACTTCATACGACTTCCATCTCTTTGTATTTGACAACTAAGATGGTCTATCATTTTCTGATCTTGCATACCTCAAAATGGCAGCATTTATTTTGCAAACAAAACAATCCTGTTGACTTGTTCAAAGATTAAAGATGTTAGATTATTACTGCAGTTACTGTCCCCCCTCGCCAATTGCTGAGTTTAGCCTGCCAAATAATCTGTACTTGGGTCCTTTTTAATCAGTTGTAAAAAAAATAAAAGGCTTGATCAGATCAGATACCACTCTCGACTTTGTCATCAAAACACGAAAATCCTGATAAAACTCATCTCTTAGATCAACGTGAGGGATTGCATTTTGACAATGGCGGGTCCATCGCAGTCCACAGGAGGGGTCTGGGGAGTGTGGTAGAGCAGAGGGTTTAGGAGTACAGGTACATGGTTCTCCGAAAGTGGCATTTGCAGGTCAGTAGGGCAGCAATGAAGGCTTTTTGCACACTGGCCTTCAGAAGTCGGGGTATTGAATGCAGAAGTTTTACTGTTATGTTACAATTATACAAAGCGTTGGCGAGGCCACACTACGGGTATTGAGTTTAGTTTGGGTCATCCCGCTAAACGAAAGAAATCATTTAGTTGGAAAGGGTGCAGAAAAGATTTACGAGACTGTTGCCAGGATTTGAGGGCCTGAATTATAGGGAGAGGACTTTACTCTAGGACTTTACTACTTGGAATGCAGGAGGCTGAAGGGTGATTTATTTTTATTAAGGTTTATTAAATCATTGGAGGAATAGATAGGATGAATGCACAGAATCTTTATCCCAGGATTGGGTAATCAAGAACTGAAAGGCATAGGTTTAAGATGAAAGGGGAAACTCCTTCCACACGGAGAGTGGTGGGTATGTGGAAAGCAGCCAACATAATCAAGGATCACCCACACCACGGCCATTCTCATTTTCCCCTCTCCGGTCGAGCAGGAGATACAAAAGCTCAGAAGTAAGCACCACCAAATTCAAGAACAGTTCCTTCTAACAACCAATCTAACAGTCCAAACGTAGACTGGGCGATAGTTTCACGGGAACACCTTCGCTCAGCCCACCTGAACCTACCTGATCTCCCGGTTGCTGGACACTTTAATTCTCCTTCCCATTTGCTACACAGACCTTTCTGTCCTAGGTCTCCTCCATTGTCAGTGAGGCTAATCACAAATTGGAGGAACAGCATCTCCTATTTCGCTTGGGCAGCTTAAAGCCCAGCGGTATGAATATTGATTTCTCTCACTTCAAGTAGCTCCGGGGGGTGGGAGATTGCAACCTTCACGTGGTCCGCCCTGTTTCGACGAATGCAATCAACCTGGTGTGCACAATCAAATACGATCAAATAGAACAAGTTGCCCTACAACTTTAGGCTGTGCACGCCATACGTAAGAAGAAGAAGGTAGCTCCGGCATTCCCTCTCTCTCCACCCCTTCCCCACCTAGGTCGCACTAGCTTCGCGTTTACACCCAACAGCTAACAATGGCCAGTTTCCATTATCATTGTTACTTTTTTGCATATCTTTTATTCATTGTTCTTTATCTCTCCATATCATCATCTATATCTCTCATTTCCATCATCCCTAACCAGTCTGAAGATGGGTCTCGACCCGAAACGTCCCCCATTCCTTCTCTCCAGAGATGCTGCCTGTCCCACTGAATTACTCCAGCTTTTTGTGCCTATCTTCAGTTTAAACCTGCATCTGCAGTTGCTTCCTAGACTGCTCGCTGGAAATTGCTGGCTCGAAGGGCCGAATGGCCTACTCCTGCACCTATTGTCTAGACGAAGGAGGAGAATTAGGCCATTCGGCCCATCGTGTCTGCTCTGCCATTTGACCATGGTTGATCTATTTTTTCTTCTCAACTCCATTCTCCTGCCTTCTCCCTATAACCTTTTGTTCCCTTCCCAATCAAAATCTCTGCTTTAAAAATTCCTAATGACTTGACATCCATAATAAGATTCCCCCCCTCCTCTCATCCATCAGTAAGTTCAGACCCAGAGACATCAAACGCTCCTCTTACATTAACCCAATCATCCCCGGGATCATTCTCGTAAATCTTCTCTGAACCCTCTCCAACGCCAGCACATCCTTCCTCAGATATGGGGCCTAAAAGTGCTCACAATATTCCAAGTGTGCTCTGACCTTAGAAAATCCCAGTATTATACCCTTGCTTTTATATTTTAGTCCTCTCGAAAACCATTCGATGCAGGATAAAGGGTCTAAATCCAGTAAAGACCAATTAAAGGTAGTTCGAGGGTCTCCAATGAGGTAGATGGGAGGTCAGGACCACTCTCTAGTTGGTGTGAGGATGGTTAAGTTGCCTGTTAACAGCAGGGAAAAAACTGTCCCTGAACCTGGAGGTGTGCATTTGGAAACTTCTGTACGTCTTTCCTGATGTAAGAGGTGAAAGCGACTGGGGTGAGACTCGTCATTGATAATGCTGGTGGCCTTGCCGAGGCAGATAAGGCCATATGGCCCCGTATACCTGCAATGCTGTTCAATTAAATCAAGGCAGTTCTTTGACCTATATCCACCAATTTGGTTAATATCTAGAAATCTACCAATGGATATACCTTGTCGACACCTTGACCATACTCATGACTCAGCCTCCACAGCCCTCTAGTGTAGTCAATTCTGAAAGCTCAATATACTGCAGAAGAATTTATTTTGAGAATATTTGGGCCTTGCCCAAATATTTCTAATCAGCAATTAGTGAGGTACCACATGAATTTGTGTTGGGGCTGCAAATATTTTCAATCTATATGAATGAATTAGATGAAAGGAATATCTATACAGCAGCCAACTTTACTGATGACACAAAGGCTGGTAGGTTGGCCAATTGTGAGGAGGTAAAGAGACTGTAAAAGGGTTAAAAAAAAAAAAATTAAGGTAAGAAAATCCAGTTTCCCTGCAATCAATATGGTGAACCTTGTCTGCATTCCCTCCACAAATATATCCTTCCCTGGGACGGGAGACCATTATTTTCCCTGCAGATTTCATTATAATTTAAGCTGTTTGGTATAAATGCTTAATTTGACAGCTTGATCAATACAAAGAAATATTTGTGCAGGAATTTCCCTGGTGTGGCAGGGCATTCTTCAACCACATGAAGTCAATGTGCAGAGACTTTTAGTGAAAAGCACCGTAGTGTGTGTGCGCAGAGGGGCCCACACAGCGAAATGCCTACACTTACTAAATTGGATCCAGATGTTGATCGGCTAGGCTATGTCGTGACCTTTAACTACTTACTCTGCAGTAAAGGAATCTGAGGATGAAGAATGGGAATGCAAGCACGCAGATCATTTTTCTTAGCTGTGACCTTGCATACAACGTGAAAGTTCCTCTTTTCCAACCTCCATTTCTGTCTGCAGAAACAAAGAACTCCAGATGCTGGTTTATAGCAAACAGACAAAAAGTGTTGGAGCAACTCAGTGGGTCAGACAGCATCTTTGGAGAAAAAGGGTGGATAATGTTTCGGGTCTGGACCGCTCTTCAGACTGCAGACGTTTGAAGAGACTGAAGAATGGGTCCAGACCTAAAACATCACCCATGATTTTTCTCCAGAGATGCTGCCTGACCCACTGAGTTACTCCTGCATTCTGTGTCTATCTTCCCTATCTATTTCTACTGTCCCAACTCCTCCCTTCAGGTCCAATGCAACATAATACTGGCCCCAAAGTCCGCTGGATTCTTGTTTTGGTTGGCAACTACAGGAAAAATGATTGCTTTATCCGTATTCATGCAATTTGAAGACACAGTTATAGAGCCATACAGCACAGAAACAGACCCTTCAGCCTAACTCATCCATGCCTGCTAAGGTGCCACATTGAAGTTAGTCCCATTTGCCCACGTGTGGCCCATTTCCCTACAAACCCTACATGTACCTTATACGACATGCAGAATTCCTTCAAGAGATCAAATAAGTGAGGAGAGAACAGTGGCAGAGTTTTGCTCTGCGTGGTTTGTATAACCCATGAATTCCCACACTGTGCTCCCAACATGCCTGCAGTGGGCTGATTTTATTTTCATCTGGTTGGCCTTTCTGTTGAAGCTGCTTTCCCAAGTGTCTGTCCACCCAACCCTCCCCAAATCAGCCAGGAACATGGGTTCAACGTTTTTCGATTAAATAACCACATTTGCATTTTGTTCGTATACCCGTTCACAAATTGTGAAGAGTGTTAGCAACACTAGTATTTCATTGTGAATCCCAATATTTATTCCGCTCCAAAAAAACCTCCACCTGAACCGGTGAGGTCCTCCAGCACTTTATTTTGCTCAAGATTTTTCAGCACCTGTATTTTATTGTATCTCAATGAGAATAACTTTATCTACGAGATTGGAAAAGGTTTAGTTTAGAGATGCAACGCTGTAACAGGCCCTTCGGCCCACCAAGTCCGCACCGACCAGCGGACCCGGACATTAACACTATCCAACACACACTAGGGACAATTTACATTTATACCAAGCCAATTAACCTACGAACCTGTACATCTTTGGAGTGTGCGAGGAAACCGGAGATCCCGGGGAAAACCCACGCATCCATGGGAAGAATGTACAAACTCCGTACAGACAGCACCCGTAGTCAGGATCGAACCCGGGTCTCTGGCAAGGCAGCAACTCTACCACTACGTCACCGTTCTGGAAACAACTTGAATCAGCAGGTCCTACACTAGCTGTTGCCTGTCAAAAGCTCCATGTGGGCATCAGGGCTCTCTTTCCAGTGTGGGTGGCACTGGCTGGGCTATTATTACTGCAATAAAGGTTAACCACAATTCAACAATGGGGTATTATGTAGCTGCCTAAATCAGCTACGATCGCAAGGTGTTTAAAAATCATTTCAGATGCTCTAATTATGGATGCTGAAACACTAATTCTGGGTTGCTAAATCCAAGATATAATCACCAACCATTACCACGAAGTTGAATTTAATCCATCCGCTGTCCATTAGTCAATCTGCATTTTGGTTGGCACAGATATGCAGCTGGTAGAGCTGCTGCCTCATAGTGCATAGTCCCTAGTGTGCGGGGATCGCTGGTCGGCATGGACTTGGTAGGTCGAAGTGGTTGTTTCCGCGCTGTATCTCTAAACTAGGCGACCAGAACTGCACACAATACTCCAAGTGTGATCTGACCGATGACTTGTAGATTTGCCACATGACGTCCCAACTCCTGAACTCAATGCCCTGGCTGATGAACCCAAACTTGCCAAATGCCTTCCGATAGGGAACGGGGGGGGGGCACTGACATCCTGCTCATCACAGACATTGTGGGCTGAAGAATGTGCTCCTGTGCTGTACTTTGCTATGTCAACTCAGTTTCCCCCCCCCCCCTATCCTTTACTCTCATGTAACATCATTAGTAGCAGTGAAGAATGTCACTTACCTTCTATGCCCTACATCTTGTGTCACTTGAACATCAACCTAGACCTCCCATTCACATTCATTCTCTCTCTCTCTCTCTCTCTCTGTCTCTCTCCAATTACTGCTGCATGGCGGCATGCATTAATATTCTTCTCTCTCGTTACTTTCTCCACACAGTTGCTAAGTTTCTTCTCTCACCTCATTTCCATTTGAGTCTGGCATGGTTATATTTTGCTTTTCTCTTCCACTCTCCGCTTTATAACTGTGGTACAGTATACAAACAGATAGATCAGTTTTCTGTGATAGTATACAGGCACATGCAATCACTATGCTAAGCAATATGAATAGCTTGTATTCCCAACACTTGAAATGCTCTTTCGTTTAGTTTTGAGGTACAGTGTGGAAACAGGCATTTCGGCCTGCCAAGTCCAGGCCGATCAACAAACACCTGTACACTAGTTGTATCCTACACACTAGGGACAATTTACAGAAGCCTATTAACCTACAAACCTGCACGTCTTTGCAGTGCGGGAGGAAACCAGAGCACCCAGAGAAAACGCAAGGGGTCACTGGGAGAACGTAAAGCAGCACCCGAGGTCAGGATCGAACCTGGGTCTGTGGCGCTGGAAGGCAGCAGCTCTACCATCATGCCACTGTTTTACAATTCCCAACTGGAGGTGTTTTCTGCCTCCTCTTGATGTATGACCTGTGACAAAAGTTGCTTTACCTGAACCAAACAATGTTGTATGTCGTAACTAAGACAACAACATTTGAAACTTGGTTATCGAATATCTGACTGCCATTTGGCCCATTGTGACAGTCTCTTGGTTACTGAGTTGATTTCATTCTCACAGCCTTGGAAAAACATTCCTTTGTTTTGAATCTGCCTTTCTGACAGAGCATTCCAAATCAGAACACCATCCTGTGGGGAAAGGATTTTGTTTATGCCTATTCCGATTTATTTAATTTTTATTGTTAATCTTAAATTTGTCATCTTTGTCCTCATCTTCCCATCAAACTTCATGTGCTTTGCTAAAATGATTCACGAGTTAAAGTGCTCAAGTGGGAACAATCGCCATTTCTTCACAAAGCACACGTTCATCATCCTGGAAGACACAATATATCTCTTCCACACCCTCACCAAGAGCTTGTGTTCCTTTTTTTAAATTTTTTATTTTTTTATTTTATTTATTAGAAGCACATTACGTTACAACCACATCCATTAGTACTCGTCACATATATTTTATTACAATTAATGTACTCCGGTTTTTTTTTTACATTGATAAAGGGAGAGGATAAGATTAAGAGAAAGAGGAAAGTGAAGGAAAAGATGAAAGAGTAAAAATAAAAAAATAAAAAACGTGACAACAAGAAAGAACAAAGACCCTATAAGAAAAAGAGTTAAGAAGTAGACCCTAGAAAAGAAGAAGAAAAAGAGAAAGGAAAAAGAGAAGAACAAATACCTTTTTTATCAGCATCCCGCAAATGGGACATACCAAATCTCCAATTTTCATCCCCCCCCCTACCCGACCTGTTTTTTTTTTAAAGTACCAGAGAGCTTGTGTTCCTAAGGTGCGCATCGCAAAACTAATCTTACACAAATTGAACGAAAAGCACTTCATATTACGCGTGGGTAACTTACAACCCAGCGGTATGAACGTTGATTTCTCTAATGTCAACTATTCAGGGGATTTATCGCAGACGCTGCCTCAAAAAGGCTGGCAGTATCATCAAAGACCCACACCATCCTGGCCACACACTCAGCTCCCTGCTACCTTCAGGTAGAAGGTACAGGAGCCTGAAGACTGCAACAACCAGGTTCAGGAATAGCTACTTCCCCACAGCCATCAGGCTATTAAACCTGGCTCGGACACAACTCTGATTATTAATAACCCATTATCTGTTATCTGCACTTTATCAGTTTGTTTATTCATATGTGTATATATTTATATTATGGTATATGGACACACTGATCTGTTTTGTAGTAAATGCCTACTATTTTCTGTGTGCTGAAGCAAAGCAAGAATTTCATTGTCCTATCAGGGACACATGACAATAAACTCACTTGACTTGACTATTCTCTCTCCCCCACCTTAGTCGCCCTACTAGTTCTACTGGTCGCATCCTTGTCTCCCTCTTGTTATCACACCTTTCCCAGCCAACAATGTGGCATTATGGGTTCCACCCTTCCTGTGGTCGGTCGCCTGTTGCAGTATCGGATTTGTCTTGCCTCCAGTTTATTTCTCGCATCTCGTTCATTTCCACCCCCCACCACTTCCAGTCTGATGAAGCGTTCCGATCCCAAAACGTCACCCACTCCTTTTCTACTGAAATGTTGCCTGTCCCGTTGAGTTACTCCAGCATTTTGTGTCTATCTTCAGTGTAAACCAGCATCTGCAGTTCCTTCCTACACATAACTCAACAAGATACACACAAAACCCAATAGCCCAGGCATATCGTGGAAACAAGTCCTTCAGAACAACTTCTTCCATGCCGATCATGTCCCTTAACTGCACTGATCCATAGCCTTCCACACCTTTCTCATCCACATACCTATTTAAGTGTCTTTTAAATGTTGTGATTGCAGCCATCTTTATTAATTCCTTTGGCAGATCCTTCCACCTATACACCACCCTCTGTGTGAAAAATTGATCCCTTTTAAATCTTTCCCTTCTTTACATAAATCTAGGACCTCCAGTAAAAGATTTCCCCCAACCCCAAGGAAAAGATTGTTGCTATTCACTGTATATATGCCCCTAATTATTCTACAAACTTCAATCAACTCATCCCTCAGCCTCTTACGTTCTAAGGATAAAATTCTCAGCCTAACCAGACCCTTTTAATAACTCAAACCCTCCCCAGACCAGTAACATCCTCAAACCTTTTTTTGGCCCCTTTCCAGTTTAATGATATCCTCGTTATAGGACGTTGGCCAGAACTGTACTCTGTACTCCAAATGTGGCTTTACCAATGTGTTGTAATGCTGTAACATGATGTTCCAATGACTGCACTCAGTGCCCTGACCGATGAAGGCAAGCGTGCCAAATGCTTCTCCACAACCCTGTCCAACTGCTTCGAGTCCTTCAACAGGGCCCTACAACTTAACTGTGTAAGCACTGCCCTGGTTTGTCCTCCCGAAAAACACGTCTTAACTCTTCACTTCAGTCTGAAGAAGGGTCCCAACCCGAAACGGCACACATCCTTTTTCAACAAAGACGCTGCATGACTTGCGGAGTTACTCCAGCACTTTGTGTCAGTGTTAGTAATCCAGGTATTGTTGGGGAGAGCAGTAGGATTAACTCAGGTTATGGGAGGTAGGGGAGTGTTTACACCAGAAGGGAGCAGGTTGTGAAAGTGAGAGTTAGTAGCAAGATTACTCCAGGTTAAAGGAGGGGGAGAGGGGGAGAGGGGGGGGGGGGGGGGAGAAGGGAGGGAGAACGGGGGGGGGGGGGGGGGGGGAGCAGAGTTCCTTCCAGAGGAGGGGAGAGCGCTAAACCCAGGAGTAGGGTGGGGAGCTTTTAACATCAAAGGGTATCAGGGCGCTGGAGAGAGCCTTAGTTGCAGGATTACCCTGGGTTATGGCGGCGGCGGGCGGGGGAGAGATGAGAGTTTACACAGTTAGCTGTGGGATTACCCCAAATTGTAGAGCAAGGGGGGCAGGGGAAGGGGATTGAGGATTCCGTGAGGGGGAGGAGTGTTTATGCCGGGGATAGGAGTGGGGATTTTCACCAGGTGTGGGAGAGGGGAGAGTTTCCCCATGGGACCGGGGGGAGGGGAGGATTTCCCCCAGGGATTGGGGGTGGGTTTCCACAGGGGGCTGGGGGGAGGAGAGGGTTTCCCTGGGGACTGGGGGAGAGGGGAGAGTTTCTCTGGGGAGAGGGGAGTTTCTTCGGGGAGTGGGAGAATTTCTCCGGGGAGGGGGAGGGGGGAGGGTTTCCCCAGGGGGCTGGGGAGGGGAGGGTTTCCCTGGGAACTGGGGGGAGGGGATGGATTCCCCCAGGGTTTCGGGGAGGGGAGGGTTTTCCCAGGACGGGGGCAGGTTTCCCCGCTGGAGGGATTAGCAGGGGAGTGGAGAGGGGAAGGGGGAGCACTAACCCCGGCAGGGGGGGGGGGGTTACACCGTGATGGGGGGCGCGGACGCTACCAAGGAGCGGGCTCACAGCCGGCGGCCCCTCAAGCCCCGCTGGTCAAGGTGGGTGGGTGAGGGGGGTGAGGGGTGTTACCTGAAGCCGGCGGAGTCGCGGCTCTCCCTCTCCTCCTCCACCTTCTCCTTCATTTCTTTCAGATCCTTGTGGCTGAGGGTCCGCGACGCCTTCCCGCCACCGCCGCCACTGTGAAGCCGCCGTCTCATCCCGTCGCCGCCGCCGCCACCAGCCGGTTGCCCTGGAGACATGGGGGTTGGGTGGTCAGGGTCAGGGGTCAGTGAACTCGGGCTTGACCCGGGCTCGCGCTCAGCCTCCAACCGCCGCTCCCACCGCCGGCTGTCATGGGCATGGCCGTGACGTCACGCCCAACAGACCCCGCCCCTCCCCCCCACCATCTACTGCGCGTGCGCGGGGTGGGTCCAGGAGGCCTTTGGGAGATGTAGTTCTTTTGAGCAAAGATCCTACAGCGGAGCAAGATAGACCACTTGGCGATCGTTTCGTCGAACACCTCCGCTCGGTCCGCAATAACCAACCTGACCTCCCCGTGGCTCAGCACTTCAACTCCCCCTCCCATTCCGTATCCGACCTCTCTGTCCTGGGTCTCCTCCATGGCCAGAGTGAGCAACACTGGAAATTGGAGGAACAGCACCTCATATTCCGCTTAAGGGAGTCTGCATCCTGGGGGCATGAGCATTGAATTCTCCCAATTCTCCCTATTCTGTTAGCCCTTGCTGTCTCCTCCCATCCCTCAGCCCTCGGGCTCCTCCTCCGCCTTTTTCCTTTCTTCTCCCCACCCCCCCATCAGTCGGAAGAAGGGTTTCGGCCCGAAACGTTGCCTATTTCCTTCGCTCCATAGATGCTGCTGCACCCGCTGAGTTTCTCCAGCATTTTTGTGTACCTTCGATTTTCCAGCATCTGCAGTTCCTTCTTAAACAAGATAGACCACTCCTTCTAAATGTAATGGGCTGACGTGTAGTACGCAACGGAGCGGAACGTGGGCCTTTTTTTCATCCATTTCAGTAACCCGACCCGCAGTGTAATCAACGTTGCGGGGGAACAGTTTGTGTTAATAAATTATAATTCTGAAAACGAGGAGAAGATTTTTACCAAAGAACTTATATTTTTACGAGGATGTTTCTGTAACCGGCTTCCGTCTCCGTACTAGTATCTTTGCTCCGCTATGGGATCTTTGGTGCGGAGACGGAAGCCGGTTACGGAAATGGGGCCGAAAATTACCCATGAATCTGCCCATGACCGTACTACGTCTTTTTCGTCGAGTGATATATCTTGCTTGCTATAGGATCTTTGCTTTTGAGTGTCGAAGCGGGAAGAGGATGGGTGATGGACCACCGTCAACACCAACCCCATTGTGGACATTGGACTCTGTCTGCTTCGTTGTCACCTTCCCCTGGCCAACAATGATCTATTCTACATTTTCCTTGAACTGTGTCCCCTTTAATTTCTCATTTTCACATCTTACCCTTCCGTATCTTAGTGTCTCCCTCTCCCCTGACTCTCAGTCTGAAGAAGGGTCTTGACCCGAAACATCACTCATTCCTTCTCTCCAGAGATGCTGCCTGACCCGATGAGTTACTCCAGCATTTTGTGTCTATCTTCGGTGTAAATCAGCATCTGCAGTTCCTTCCGACACAGACGAATATCATTGATCCTCAATGATTGATCCTTGATTCATTAAACTTTGATCATTGATCCTTGATTCTCGATCATTGATCTTTGATTATTGATTCTTGATCATTGATCCTCGATCCTTGACCAGTTTCCCTTTCCCCTGACTTTCAGTGTGAAGAAGGATCTCGACCCGAAACGTCACCTATTCCATTTCTACAGAGATGCTGCCTGATCCACTGAGTTACTCCAGCTCTTTGTGTGTATCTTTGGTTTAAACCAGCATCTGCAGTTCCTTCCTACACATCATTGATGAAGTATCTGGAGATGGGTAAATCTCAGAACAGCCCTGTGGATCAGCTGCAGCGATGTCCTGGACATGGGATGATGGAACTCCGTCAACATCAACCCTATTGTGGTCTTTGGAATCTGTCTCTGGAACAGGTATGCTATAATGCTGAGAACTATATTCTACACTCAGTACCTTTCTATTTAGTCTACCTATTGTCTTTGTGTTTGGCTTGATTGTATTTGTGTATAGTCATAGAATTCTATGGCACAGAAACAAGCCCTTCGGCTCAACCTGCCCATGCTAACCAAGATGCCCCATCTAAGCTAGTCCCACCTAGCTGCATTTGTCCCATGTCCCTCTCAACCTTTCCTATCTATTTACCTTTCCAATTTTTTAAAAATGTTTTTATAGTAGCTGCCTCAACTGCCATATATCCATCACCCGCTGTGTGAAAAAATTGCTTCTCAAGTTCCTATTAAATCTTTTTCCTCTCAAACGATGTCATCTGGTTCTTGATTCTCCCACTCTCGGTAAAAGACTGCATTCACCCTATTTATTCCCTTTGTGATTTTATATTCTCCGATAAGATTACCACTGAGCCTCCTACACACCAAGGAATAAAGTCTTGGCCTGTTCAACCTCTCCCTATAGGTGAGACCCCCAAGTCATTGTAACTTCTTAGTGAATCTTCTCTGCATTCTTTCCAGCTTAACAACAGCCAAAATTGAACACAATACTCCAAATGTCACCTCACCAACGTCTTGTACAACTGTAACATAGCATCCCAACTTCTATACTCAATCAGGGCTGCCAACATTGGGTGAGAGTTGAAAGTGATAAATTGCGAGGGAGCGCAGCGACCAAGCCCGAGAGAACGTACCGACCGAGGAGGGGAGGGAGCTTTTGCATTTTTCAGCTTGAAATTGTGCAATTTGGTGCATACTGTAGCGAGTCTTTTAACTTACACTTGAATGCCTTAACCCGAGATTCATCCCCGCGGCTCCGGAGATGGCACCGACGCCCCCAATCACCCGTTCCGCTCCTGGCTCTGGGCCGGGTTAAAACTCCATGGGGTGTGGACAGAGCGGCCGACGGACACAGAGCTGCCGGAGGTGAGGGTGAGGGTGGGAGGTGTGAGCAGTGCCTCAGGGGTCGGTGCTGGGACCACCGCCGTGTCTCACCTATCACACCATCTGCACGGGAGAAACTAAACTACTTTTTCCCCCCCAAAATCATCCTGCTGGCCGGTAGTTTGACAGCCCTGCTTTAAAACAATGCCTTATAGTTTTTGAATCACACATCCCGGGAAAAAGACTATGCATTCACCTTATATATTCCCCTCATGGGTTTTACTAACCTCTAAAAAATGTTTTGCTTTATTTTGAATTTCCAGCACCTGCAGATTTTGGTTCCATGAATGTCAAATGTACTGCAGTTTGCCATTTTAAATAGTGTGCTTCAGAGTCTAAGACAATCAAATTGCCCACCGACAGAAAACTATTCTCATTGGTGAGTGTGGACGAGATCTGGAAGCCTTGGGCGAATTGAAGTGTCCGTGACTTTATTTATTTATTTATTTTTAAAAAGAGAGAGAATTGAGCGTGAGAAATTTGTGATCAGCGTGAGGTCGTGAGAATTTCGTGAAATGCGTGAGTCTCACGCTCAATGCGTGAGAGTTGGCAGCCCTGACTCAGTACCCTGACTAATGAAGGACAAAGTACCAAAGGCATTCTTGACCACCCAGATATTTGCTGGAGCGGTCAAAACCCACACGTTGACACAAGAGAGCTAGTAGAGCCACTGCCTCACAGAACCACAGACCCGGGTTTGATCCTGACATTGGGTGCTGTCTGCGCAGAGTTTGCACGTTCTCCCAGTGACCGCATGGTTTTCCTCCGGGTGCTCCATTTTCCTCCCACTTCCCATAGACGTGCGGGTTTTTAGGTTAATTGGCCTCTGTACATTACCCCTAGTGTGCAGGAGGTAGATGAGAGAGTGGGTAAGCATAGAACTAGTATGTAACTTCAAGTAACCCTTGCTTTCCCTCTCTCTCCATCCCCTCCCCCTTCCCAGTTCTCTGATCAGTCTTACTGTCTCAGACTACATTTTATCTCCGTTTGCTTTGTTGTTACCATCTCCAAACGAACAACGATCTATTCTACATTTTCCTTGAACTCCATCCCCTTTGTCCTGCTTTCACACCTTACACTTCCTTATCTATACACTTCCTTTTCTACGTACCTCCCACTCCCCTGACCTCCGTCTGAAGAAGGGTCTGGACCCAAAACGTCACTCATTCCCTCTCCACACAGATGCTGCCTGTCCCGCTGAGTTACCCTAGCATTATCTTCGATTTAAACCAGCATCTGCAGTTCCTTCCTTCACAGAGAACTGGTATGAACAGGTTTAGGTTTATTATTGTCGCACATACCGAGTTTCAGTGCAAAGCCTTCGTTGCTATCCAAACAGATCAGATAATAACATACATAGATAAAATTGGTTCAAACTCATGTACGTTAGATAGAGCAATGGGGAACAGTGATTGTTTGCCAGCGTGGACTCGATCGGATGAAGGGTCTGTTTCCATCCTGAAGAAATAGACGGAGACGTCAGTTGAATATTCCATCTGAAAGGCAGCAACTGATTGACAGTATTGCGTTGACAGAATCAACCCCAGGATGACATGCCCTGGAATAGTATTCGATCCCACAACCTAATGTCTGACAGGCAAATGGACTGTCAATTCAGCAGTGGCTGACAAATTTTAACCAGCTGTTTGAGTATGTCCACCGGCCGCTCGATGTCCACTTATATTAGTCAAGTGAGCACCATTATATAATGGGAAGGCTGCTACATGAATATTATTATTATTGCACTATATATGTGTTTATTTATTTAGTGTGTGCATGTGTATATATACACACTGAGCTTTTTTTCTCCCGTTATGTACTATGTTTACATATTCTGTTGTGCTGCCGCAAGCAAGAATTTCATCGTCCTATCTGGGACATATGACAATAAAACACTCTTGACATTTGATGTTGCTGGTGAACCGAGAGCCATTTCACTGCTTCCACGCATGCTGTGACTTTGATGATACTGCCACCTATTGGCTCAGATACACGGAGACACCAGGAACTGCAGATGCTGGTCGACCAAAAAAACACACGATGTGGTGGAGTAACTCGGCGAGTCAGGCAGCATCTCTGGAGAACATGGATAGGCGATGTTTGGGGTCGGGACCTTTCTTCAGACCGATTGTCTCCTAATCTAACTGTTTCCCATCGTTTAAGAGACAGGTAGACAGGTACATGGATAGGACAAGTTTGGAGGGATATGGACCAAGCGCAGGCAGGTGGGACTCGCGTAGCTGGGACATTGTTGGCCGGTGTGGGCAAGTTGGGCCGAAGGGCCTGTTTCCACACTGTATCACTCTAAAGTGGTGGGTGACTTCATTGTCCGAGGTGCGGACTGGAGATTCCATGGCGGCAGGCAAGACTCGAGGATGGTCTGTTGCCTCCCTGGTGCCAGGGTTCAAGATATCACAAACCAACTTCAGAACATCCTTGAGAGGGAAGGTGAACAGCCGGAAGTAGTTGTGCACGTGGGCACAAACGATGTCGGGAAGAAGAGGAAGGAGGTTCTGCAATGCGAGTTTAGAGAGTTAGGAAGAGGACTGAAAAGCAGGACTTCTCGGGTGGTTTTCTCTGGATTGCTTCCAGTACCTCGTGCTAGTGAGGACAGGAACAGGGAGATAGGGGATCTGAATGTGTGGCTGGTGCAGGGAGCAAGGATTTAAATTTGTAGACCACTGGGATCTCTTCTGGGGTAGGGGTGACCTGTACAAAAGGGACGGGTTACACCGTAACCGGAGGGGGACCAACGTTCTGGCAGGCAGGTTTGCTAGTGCTACACGTGTGGGTTTAAACTAAATAGTGGGGGGGAGGGGTTGACAAATTGGGAGTATAAAGATGGAGCTAAAGGGGAAGTGAGTACAGGAAAAGTTACAAAAAGACTCCCAAATTAATGGGAAGGAAAGTTCGAGAAGGGAAGCCAATTGTGAGCGGTGCGAGAGGGGAGGTGAATACCGAGGTCAAAGTGTTGTATATGAATGCGCGAAGTATAAAAAAGAAAGTGGATGAGCTTGAGGCTCAGTTAGAAATTGGCAAGTATGATGTTGTGGGAATTACAGAGACATGTCTGCAAGAGGACCAGGGCTGGGAACTGAATATTCAAGGGTGTTTGTCCTATCGAAAAGACAGACAGGTGGGCAGAGAGGGTGGGGTAGCACTGTTGGTGAGGAATGAAATTCAGTCCCTTGCAAGGGGTGACATAGAATCAGGAGATGTAGAGTCAGTATGGATAGAACTGAGGAATTGTAAGGGTAAAAAGACCCTAATGGGAGTTATCGACAGGCCCCCAAACAGTAGCCTGGATATAGGGTGCAAGTTGAATCAAGAGTTAAAATTGGCATGTCGCAAAGGTAATGCTACGATTGTTATGGGAGATTTCAACATGCAGGTAGACTGGGAAAATCAGGTTGGTACTGGACCCCAAGAAAGGGAGTTTGTGGAGTGCATCCGAGGGATTCGTAGAGCAGCTTGTATTGGAGCCTACCAGGGAGAAGGCAATTCTGGATTTAGTGTTGTGTAATGAACCGGATTTGATAAGGGAACTTGAGGTAAAGGAGCCATTTTGACGTTGTGACCATAATATAATAAGTTTTAATGTACAATTTGAGAGGGAGAAGGGAAAATCAGAAGTGTCAATATTACAATTGAACAAAGGGGACTATGGAGCCATGAGGGAGGAGCTCGCTAAAGTTGACTGGAAAGATACCAGAGCAGGGATGACAGTGGAACAACAATGGCAGGTATTTCTGGGAATAATTCAGAAGGTGCAGGATCAGTTCATTCCAAAGAGGAAGAAAGATTCCAAGGGGAGTAGGGGGTGACCGTGGCTGACAAGGGAAGTCAGGGACAGTATAAAAATAAAAGAGAAGTATAACATAGCAAAGATGAGCGGGAAGCCAGAGGATTGTGAAACGTTTAAAGAGCAACAGAAGATAACTAAGCTAGCTAAGAATATAAAGGAGGATAGTAAAAGCTTCTTTAGGTATGTGAAGAGGAAAAACATAATTAAGACCAAAGTTGGACCCTTGAAGACTGAAACAGGTGAATTTATTATGGGGAACAAGGAAATGGCAGTCGAGTTGAACAGGTACTTTGGATCCGTCTTCACTAAGGAAGACACAAACAATCTCCCTGATGTACTAGTGGCCAGAGGATCTAGGGTGACGGAGGAACTGAAGGAAATTCACATTAGGCAGGAAATGGTGTTGGGTAGACTGATGGGATTGAAGGCTAATAAAGCCCCAGGGCCTGATGGTCTGCATCCCAGGGTAGTTAAGGAAGTGGTTCTAGGAATTGTGGACGCGTTGGTGATCATTATCCATTGTTCTATAGATTCAGGATCAGTTCCTGTGGATTGGAGGGTAGCTAATGTTATCCCACGTTTTAAGAAAGGCGGGAGAGAGAAAACAGGGAATTATAGACCCGTTAGCCTGATATCGGTGGTGGGGAAGATGCTGGAGTCAATTATAAAAGATGAAATAGCGGCACATTTGGATAGCAGTAACAGGATCGGTCCGAGTCAGCATGGATTTATGAAGGGGAAATCATACTTGACTAATCTTCTGGAATTTTTTGAAGATGTAACTAGGAAAATGGACAAGGGAGAGCTAGTGGATGTAGTGTACCTGGACTTTCAGAAAGCATTTGATAAGGACCCACATAGGAGATTAGTGGGCAAAATTAGAGCACATGGTATTGGGGGTAGGGTACTGACATGGATATAAAATTGGTTGGCAGACAGGAAAGAAAGAGTAGGGATTAACGGGCCACTTTCAGAATGGCAGGCAGTGACTAGTGGGGTACCGCAAGGCTTGGTGCTGGGACTGCAGATATTTACAATATACATTAATGATTTAGATGAAGGGATTAAAAGTAACATTAGCAAATTTGCAGATGACACGAAGCTGGGTGGCAGTGTGAACTGTGAGGAGGATGCTATGAGGATGCAGGGTGACTTGGGCAGGTTGGGTGAGTGGGCAGATGCAAGGCAGATTATTATCTGAATGGTGTCAAGTAGGGAAAAGGGGTAGTACAACGAGATCTGGGGGTCCTTGTTCATCAGTCACTGAAAGTAAGCATGCGGGTACAGCAGGCAGTGAAGAAAGCTAATGGCATGTTGGCCTTCATAACAAGAAGAGTTGTGTATAGGAGCAAAGAGATCGTTCTGCAGTTGTACAGGGCCCTACTGAGACCACACCTGGAGCATTGTGTGCCGTTTTGGTCTCCAAATTTGAGGAAGGACATTCCTGCTATTGAGGTGGTACAGCGTAGGTTCACGAGGTTAAATCCTGGGATGGCGGGACTGTGATATGTTGATAGAATGGAGCGGCTGGGCTTGTATACTCTGGAATTTAGAAGGATGAGAGGGGATCTTAATGAAACATATAAGATTATTAAGGGTTTGGACATGCTAGAGGCAGTAAACATGTTCCCGATGTTGGGGGAGTCCAGAACCAGGGGCCACAGTTTAAGAAAGCCAGTTAGAACGGAGCTGGGGAAAAACCTTTTCACACAGAGGGTTGTGAATCCGTGGAATGTTCTGCCTCAGAAGGCAGTGGAGGCCAATTCTCTGGATGCTTTCAAGAGAGTTAGATGGAGCTCTTAATGATAGCGGAGTCAGGGGATATGGCGAGAAGGCAGGAACGCGGTACTGATTGTGGATGATCAGCCATGATCACAGTGAATGGCGGTGCTGGCTCGAAGGGCCGAATGGCCTACTCCTGCACCTATTGTCTATGACACTGTATGACTCCATGACTCTAATTGTGGTGGGGTGGGCGGGGAAGAAAGTTGGAAGAGAGGAGGGGCAGGGCAAAGCCTGGTGAGTGAAAGGAGGAGAGACAAGGAGCTGCAGATGCTGGTTTACGAAAAAAGGACACAAAGGACTGGAGTAACTCAGCGGGTAAAGCAGCACCTGTAGAAGACTCCGGACCTGAAACATCACCTATCCATGTTCTCCAGAGTTGTTGCCTGATCCGCTGGGTTGCTCCAGTACTTTGTGTCTTTGACAGTGATAGGTGGATACAAGTGATTGGCAGATGGTGGGACAAAGGTCAGAGATGAAAAGACAAAAAATGTGATATAAGGAAATAAGAGTTGTGAATTGAGAAGCCAGAGGAAGGAATATAGGTGGAGGCGGCAAGGTGGGGAGGGGAAATTGGGAAATGGGTGTGAAACCAGGTGGGCCACAGGGAAGAAAGGGGGAGAGGGGAAGAAGCGGGGGGGGGGGGGTGTTGTTTGTTGGTTAGTTACATAAAATTGGAGAATTCAATATTCACGCCGTTAAGTTGTAAGTTACCCAAGCAGAATATGAGGTGCGGTTCCTCCAGTTTGTGTGTGGCCTCACTCTGGCAACTGAGGAGGCCCACGACAGAAAGGTCAGTGTGGGAATGGGAAGGGGAGTTAAAGTAGTTAGCAACAGGGAGATCCAGCAGGCCTTGGTGGGACGAGCGCAAGTGTTCGGCAAAACGGCGGCCGAGTCTGCACTCTGATATACTGTACGAGCAGACTTGGCTTGTTTCAGCATACTGATATGCAATCCATGGTGAATGGGAATTCAGAACAAATGTCAGTAATGCTGGAAACACTCAGCAAGCCACTCGGCATCAGTGGAGAATGAATGAATGAATGATACTTTTTCATCACGTGACATGTTGCAGTGAGATTCATTGTTTTGCATACCCAAGGTATGCAAAGAGTCACCACTTATAGGACGCCGACAAATAGACAATAGACAATGGACAATAGGTGCAGGAGTAGGCCATTCCGCCCTTCGAGCCAGCACCGCCATTCAATGTGATCATGGCTGATTATCCCCAATCAGTACCCCGTTCCTGCGTTCTCCCCATATCCCTTGACTCCGCTATCTTTAAGAGCCCTATCTAGCTCTCGTGAAAGTATCCAAAGAACCGGCCTCCACTGCACTCTGATGCAGAGAATTCCACAGACTCCCAATTCACTGTGTGAAAAAGTATTTCCTCATCTCCGTTCTAAATGGCTTACCCCTTATTCTTAAGCTGTGGCCCCTGGTTCTGAACAGCCCCAACATCGGGAACATGTTTCCTACCTCTAGCGTGTCCAAACCCTTAACAATCTTATATGTTTCAATAAGATCCCCTCTCATCCTTCTAAACTCCACAGAGTGTACAAGCCCAGCCGCTCCATTCTCTCAGCATATGACAGTCCCGCCATCCCGGGAATTAACCTTGTAAACCTACGCTGCACTCTCTCAATAGCAAGAATGTCCTTCCTCAAATTAGGGGACCAAAACGGCACACAATACACCAGGTGTGGTTACAAACTATTCCATTTAGGCCCCAATGAATGAATGAATGAATGAATGAATAAGTAGGTTTATTGGCCAAGTGTGTACACATACAAGGAATTTGCCTTGGTGCAATAGTCTCCCTTTGTGCTCTCGGCAGACCCCCCACGCCGGGTTCCTCTTTATTCTCGGTGGTTAGATTTAGATTTTAGTTTTAGTTTTGTAGTTTTGGCGATACAGTGCGTGAAACTGGCCCTTCGGCACTCCGAGTCCACATCCACCAGCGATCCCCGCACACTAACACTATCCTACACACACACGACGGACAATTTTACATTTATACCAAGCCAATAAACCTGCAAACCTGTTCGTCTTTGGAGTGTGGGAGGAAACATAAGATCTCGGTGAAAACCCACGCAGGTTACGGGAAAACGTACAAACTCCTTACAGACAGCACCCATAGTCAGGATCGAACCTGGGTCTCGGGCGCTGTGAGGCAGTAGCTCTACCACTACGCCACCGTGCCCCCCTAATAGTTAACGATTACTTTATTTCTCTTTCAAGAAATCAAGAGTGTTTAATTGTTGAATGTCACAAGGAATTGCAGATGCTGAAGTAACGTAATGGGTCAGGCAACATCAATGGAGAACGTTTCGGGTCGGGATTAATTGTCATGTGTACCGACAATGGAACAATAAGATTTTTACTTGCTGCTCCTTAACAGGTACACAAATGCAACATCACTTGGATGAAAAGACACAAAATGCTGGACTAACTCAGCGCATCAGGTAGCATCTCCATGTTCTCCAGAGATGCTGCTTGACCTGCTGAATTACTACAGCACTTTGCATCTTTTTTTGGGAAACCAGCATCTGCAGTTGCTTATACCAACACATGGATAAATATACAATAAACAAAGAAACAATAAATTAATAACAGTAACACTAGATAACCATTATACTGGAAAAATCCGAAGTCCATGTGCAATCAAAGACACAGTCCATTGAAGAATATAGTTAGCGAGCTTAGTGTTGTGCAGAGTGGTTCAAAAGTCCGATGATTTACATGATAAAGCTGTACCTGAACACGGAGGTCACAGTTTTCAGGCTTCTGTACCGTCTTCCTGATGGTAGGAGCAAAATGGGAGCGTGGCCAGTGTGGTGTGGGTCTTTGATGATCCTTTTCTTCTTCTTGCGTATGGCGTGCATAGCCTAAAGTTGCAGATCAAGTGGCATGGAAAACGACATCTATTTGTTTGTGCACGCCGGGTTGATTACATTAGTCGAAACAGGGTGGACCACGTGAAGGTGGCAATCTCCCACCCCTTTGATGATACTGACGGCCTTCTTGAGGCAGTGCCTCCGAAAGATCCCTTCGATGATGGGCTGGTCAGTCCCCGGGATGGACATGGCTGTATCCACCGCTCTCTTTAATCTCCTTCATTTTTGGGCGATCGAGTTTGTGATGCAAATATTCCGTTTGCTCACTACTGAACACCTGTAGGAGTTTCTCCTCTTGAAATCATCGATCCCGCCTGATCTGCTGACAATTTTATAATTTACAAATTATATTTTAATATTTACATCATTTGCAACTTTTTTCATTTCTTCTTGAACAATAGTGTTTTGTTGTTTGTTCTTAAGGCGTGGCACAGTGCCGCAGCAGTAGAATTCCTGCCTTACAGTGCCAGAAACCCGGGTTTGACACCGACTACAGATACTGTCAACCTGGTGTTTGTACGTTCTCCCTGTGACCGCGTGGGTTTTCTCCGGGTGCTCCGGTTTCCTCTCACACTCCAAAGACGTAAAGGATTCTAAGTTAATTGGCTTCAGTAAAATAAATTGTAAATTGATCCTACTATGTAGGATAGTATGTTGTATGTTCCTAGTATGTAGGTGTTTGAGCCGCGGGACTGATTATAACATCGCCCGGGGGGTATCGCCGCAGCGCAGAGGGAGAAGAGGAGGGAGGAGACTGCAGACCTAAGACTTTTGCCTCCATCACAGTGAGGAGATGCTGGGTGGACTCACTGTGGTGGATGTTAATATGTGTTTATTGTTGTTTTTATTGTATTATATGTATGACTGCTGCAATTTCGTCCAGACTTTGGTCTGAATGACAATAAAGGCATATCTAATCTAATAGTACTAGTGTACGGGGTGATCGCTGGTCGGCGCAGACTCAGTGGGCAGAAGGGCCTGTTTTCGCGCTGTATCTATAAAGATAGCTGTACCCATCAGAAACATCTTCAGTCATAAAGTCTATTTTTGTTGTTCTCCGAGGAGTTGTTTGCTGTGCCATAGTCATAGAGTCATAGAGTGATACAGCGTGGAAACAGGTCCCTCGACCCAACTTGCCCACATCAGTCAACATGTCCCAGCTACACGTCCCACCTGCCTGAATTTGGTCCATATCCCTCCAAACCTGTCATCTATGTATCTGTCTACCGTATCTTAAATGTTGGGATAGTGCCAGCCTCAACTACCTCTTCTGGCAGCTTGTTCCATACACCAACCACCCATTGTGTGAAAATGTTACCCCTCAGATTCCAATTAAATTGCTTCCCCTTCACCTTAAACCTATGCCCTCTGGTCTTCGATTCACCTACTCTGGGCAAGAGACTCTGCATCTACCCGATCTATTCCTCTCATGATTTTGTGCATCTCTATAAGATCACCCCCATCCTCCTGCGCTCCAAGGAATAGAGTTCCAGCCAACTCAACCCCTCCCCATAGGTCAGACCCTCTAATACTGGCAACATCTTCATGAATCTTCTCTGTACCCTTTCCAGCTTGACAACATCTTTCCTATAACATGGCGCCCAGAACTGAACACAATAATCTAAATGTGCTTCACCAGCATCTTATACAACTGCAACATGACCTCCCAACTTCTATACTCAATACTCTTATTGATGAAGGCCAATGTGCAAAAAGCCTTTTTTGACCACTCTATCTCCATGTGACTCTACCTTCAAGGAACCGTGCACCTGCACTCCTAGATCCCCTCTGCTCTACAACACTCCCAGAGCCCTGAGCCCTGCCTTTCACTGTGTAGGTCCTGCCCATGTTAAACTTCTCAAAATGCAACACCTCACATTTCTCTGTATTAAATTCCATCAACCATTTCTCAGCCCACCTGGCCAATTGATCAAGATCCTGCTGCAATCTTTCACAACCATCTTTACTATCTGCAAACTTGCCAATCTTGCCATGTACGTTCTCATCCAAATCATTGATATAGATGACAAACAGTAACGGACCCAGCACCGAACCCTGAGGCACACCACTAGTCACAGGCCAGTCCAAGTAGCAACCTTCCACATCACCCTCTGCTTCCTTCCATGAAGCCAATTTTCTATCCATTCAGCTATCTCTCCTTGGAACCCATGCAATCTAATCCTCCAAAGCAGCCTACCATGTGGAACCTTGTTGAATGCCTTACTGAAATCCATGTATACAACTTCTCCTTTGACTCCTCCCACTTCCTCCAAGGCATAGCTATGGGCACCGGCATGGGCCCCAGCTATGCCTGCCTCTTTCTAGGGTACGTTGAATAATCCCTGTTCCATGCGTACACTGGCCCTATCCCCGAACTCTATCTCCGTTACATTGACGACTGCATCGGTGCTACCTCCTGCACCCATGCAGAACTCATGGACTTCATCAACTTCACCACCAATTTTCATCCTGCACTCAAATTTACTTGGACCATCTCCGACACCTCCCTCCCCTTTCTTGATCTCACCATCTACATCATGGGAAATAGACTATTGACTATTTGAAGCATATAAGATTGTTAAGGGCTTGGACACACTAGAGGCAGGAAAAATGTTCCCGATGTTGGGGGAGTCCAGAACCAGGGTCCACAGTTTAAGAATAAGGAGTAAGCCATTTAGAACAGAGACGAGGAAACACTTTTTCTCACAGAGAGTGGTGAGTCTGTGGAATTCTCTCCCTCAGAGGGCGGTGGAGGCAGGTTCTCTGGATGCTTTCAAGAGAGAGCTAGATAGGGCTCTTAAAAATAGCGGTCAGGGGATATGGGGAGAAGGCAGGAACAATAGACTCACAACTCTCTGGGTGAAAAAGTTTCCTCATCTCCGTTCTAAATGGCTGGCTCCTGGTTCTAGACTCCCCCAACATCGGGAACATGTTTCCTGCCTCTAGCGTGTCCAAACCCTTAATAATCTTGCATGTTTCAAAAAGATGTCCTCTCATCCTTCTAAATTCCAGAGTATACAAGCCTAGCCGCTCTATTCTCTCAGCATATGACAGTCCCGCCATCCCGGGAATTAACCCTGCTGCACTCCCTCAATAGCAAGAATGTCCTTCCGTGAATTTGGAGACCAAAACTGCACACAATACTCCAGTGGTCTCACTAGGGCCCTATACAACTGCGGAAGGACATCTTTCCTCCTATACTCAACTCCTCTTGTTATGAAGGCCATTCGCTTTCTTTACTGCCTGCTGTACCTGCATGCTGTACCTGCTTTCTACATTTCCTCAGTGAATGCAATTGTCACTTCTTGCGTAGGAAGGATCTGCAGATGCTGGTTTACACCAAAGATAGACACAAAAAGCTGGAGTAACTCAGTGGGTCAGGCAGGATCTCTGGAGAAAAGGAATAGGTGACGTTCCTTGCAACTGACTTTTCACTTTCCACTGGGTCGGTTTTCCAGGATATAATCTGGGTGCTGTGTAATGAAGAGCAATGCAAAGTTATTTTGCATTGTTTAATCATAAATCTCCTGTGGCTGCGTGATTTGCCCCAGTTCCTTCTGCATGGGACCCAGGCTGACTTGCTGACACGCATCGCCAAGCGGTGGGCGGGTCGGACGCGGGAGACTGACAGCGGCGTGAAGGAAATCAGAGGCGGGCCTGCATGTTGATGGGCAGGTCCATACACCAATGGGCGTGGGTTGACGGACGGGTGTTTCTCCAATGGGAGAGCGCAGGAGGCGGGACATGGCCGGCCCTCCACCAATGGGGGAGAGCAGGGGGCGGGCCCTCCACCAATGGGGGAGCGCGTGGGGGGGGGCTGGGCAAAGCGGCCCCTCCATCAATGGGGGGAGTAGGAGGCGGGACATGGGGGCTTCTCCACCAATGGGTGCGAGTAGGGGGCGGGACATGGCGCGCCCTCCACCAATGGGGGAGAGTAGGGGGCGGGACATGGCGGCCCCTTCACCAATGGGAGAGCGCGGGGGCGGGACATGGCGGGCCCTCCACCAATGGGAGAGCGCGGGGCGGGACATGGTGGGCCCTCCACCAATGGGAGCGAGTAGGGGGCGGGTCATGGCGGGCCCTCCACCAATGGGGGCGAGCAGGGGGCGGGACATGGCGGGCCCTCCACCAATGGGGGAGAGTAGGGAGGGGCGGGACATGGCTGGTGCCGGCCGGCAGGCGGGGAGTGGGGAGATGGCGGCCCCGGTGCCGGTTGACAGCGCATGGCTCTCCGGCTGTTAATTCACCATAGCGGCGGGCGGGGATCCGGCGGCGGCAGCAGGAGGAGGAGGATGAGCGGCCGCAGGAGCCGGCGGAACAGTTTAACGGCGG
>JAXLNO010003127.1:0-25612 GCA_038087875.1 Malacoraja senta
TTGCATATTTCTGTTTGAAATTGTGGAATCTGGTGCATACTTTTAATTTACACTTGATGCAACATTTATGCTTCAAATTGGATTAGGTGTGAATAAGGTTAGGCTAAATTACAGTCCTAATTACATTCCACAGTAGAGCCAGGTGCAGCACATGAATGACCTTAGTATATTCACGTATGGAAATCAGATTATAATTCACTGTTATGCATATATAGAGAAACAAAAACATAGATACAAGGCAAGAGGAGTCGGACTTCCATCACTGACCTGCACAAATAAATCAATTAACCTTACCCTTTGACTATAGAAACAAGATGAAAATAATGCCACGTATTCAACCATATATGGAAACAGGCCCTTCGGCCCACCAAGTCGACACCGCCGCAATCTATCATACACCAGTTGTATCCTACACGCCAGGAACAATTTACAGAAGCCAAATAACCTACAAACCTGCACTTCTTTCAGATGTGGGAGAAACCGGAATTTCCACAGAAAACCATGTGGTCGTCAGGAGAATGTACAAATACTGTACAGACAGCACCCGTAGTCAGGAGCAAATCTGGGTCTGTGGTGCTGTAAGGCAGCAACTCTACCGATGCGCCACCGTGCCACCCCATTTTGTTTTCTGTAATATATTTATAATGGTGTCACGTCAATAAAGATGAACACATGATTCTGATTTCTGCCCTGAGTTGGATAACACACATCTCCAGTCATTGTGTTTTATGGCTGGTTTTCAACCTCTTCAGTCTGAATGTCTCGACCCGAAACATCACCTATTCTTTCTCTCCAGGGATGCTGCCTGTCCTGCTGAGTTATTCCAGCTTTTAGTAACTATCTTCAGTTTAAACCACCATCTGCAGTTCTTTCTTACACTCTTTATTAAGCGAAACAGGTCCTATTCTCATTGTATTATTCACCTCATCTAAGTCTCTTCTTCACCTCCGTTGCTGCAGAGAATACATTTCCAGTTATCAAATCTTTCTTCAAAGTGAAACAAAAATTCCAGCCCTGTCAATATGTTCATAAATCGCCCCTGGATCCTCTCTCGAGCAATTGCACCCTTTCTACAATGTGTCATAGTCTTAAAGGCCTGTCTCACGAGTCTGCGGTCATTGGCGGCGAAACGGGAAGAATCTGCCGCCATAGACCGCGCACTCGTGAGAACGTACAATTCCGGGGCCGTGCGGCGGTGTTCCCAACACCGCACGGTGCTAAAATAAAACCTACACTGTTTAAAACTATATTCTTACCGCACAACCTCCACCAGTGATGCACGAGTGCGGCACGGTCGCCCGCACGGCCGCCGCCAGTGTGGCTCGAGCGCCGTGCGTCAAACTTCCACTGCCACAGCCTCCGCCAGTGAGGCACGTGTGCGGCACGGCTGCAGGCACAGCCACCGCTACAGCGCCGCGATCAGGACGGCCGCCGCCACAACCGCCGCTAGTGAGTCACTTACCGCAAGCACATGGGACCCGCCGTATTTGAATCACTCGGCCCCCGCGCAGCATCCGTGCGGCGCTCCAGTGGATAGGCTCGGCGCTCTCGCCGTTGCCGTGCGGTCCCCGCTACCGGCGACGCCGCACTTCACCGCCGATGACCGCAAACAGGTAAGACAGAGCCTTTACAGCATGGAAACAGGCCCTTCATCCCAACTTGTTCATGCTGATCAAGATGCCCCATCTAAACTAGTCCCATTTATACGCATTTGGCCCAAATCCCTTTAAGCCTTGTGTGTTCCAGTGTGTGTGTAAGGGTGTGTGTTAGGTTGTGTGTGAGAGTGTGGGTCAGTGAAGCAGCGACAACACCCGGAGTGAGCAGAGACTTGGCGATGTCCGGGGAGCATTTCCCCCTCTCCCCCCCCCTCCCCGGGAATGCGGGCTAGCCCAGGTGCTCTGTGTCCAGCTGGAGTCCGAGGGAGGTGAGGGTCAGTGACCCAGGGGTCGGGCATCGGAGCGGAGCCTGAGCCCGAGATTCATGCCCGCGGCTCCGGAGGCAGCACCGACGCCCCCACTCACCCGGTCTGCCGGAGGTGAGGGTGGGAGGTGTGAGCAGTGCCTCAGGGGGGAGGGTGGAGGGTCAGTGCTGGGACCACCGCCGTGTATCATCTATCACGCCATCTGCACGGGAATGTGAATGCAGCATCTATAGAGCGGTGGACAAAAATGCTGGAGAAATGCTTGAGTCTGAAGAAGGGTTAAAGTCAGACATAGATGCTGCCTCACCTGCTGAGTTTCTCCAGCATTTTTGTCTACATTGCCATGTTCTTTACGGGGAACCCGCCGACAAAAAACTATTCTCATTGGTGAGTGTGGAGGAGTGTGACTTTATTTATTTATTCATATATTTTTTAAAATATTTTTTTGAGCGTGAGAACTTCTGTCATCAGCGTGAGAGCGTGAGAATTTCCTCAAATGCGTTAGTCTCACGCTCAATGCGTGAGAGTTGGCAGCCCTGCGTTCCTTCCTGCACAATTCTCCAGATAATATTTTTTCAGAGTTGTTGATTGAGAAATTCATACTGGTTAAGAAACTGGAGATATGATTGCAGCTCTCTGAATTATAGAATGGTTATTCTGCAGAAGAAGGCTAGGATTTGTGGGCTTGAGTTTAGTTTGGTTTAGAGATACAGCACGGAAACAGGCTTCTCGGCCCACCAAGTCCATGCCGACCTGTGAATCCCGTACACTAGCACTATCCTACACACTAGGGACAATTTACAATCTTTACCGAAGCCAATTAACCTACAAACCAGTACGTCTTTGGAGTATGGGAAGAAACTGTAGCACATGGAGAAAAACCCACAAGGTCACGGGGAGAATGTACAAACTCCATACAGACAGAACCCATAGTCAGGAAGCAAAGAGTAGGAGTAGGAAGCAAAGAGTAGGAGTAAACGGGTCCTTTTCAGAATGGCAGGCTCAGTGCTGGGGCCCCAGCTATTTACAATATATATTAATGATCTGGACGAGGGAATTGAAGGCAACATCTCCAAGTTTGCGGATGACACTAAGCTGGGGGGCAGTGTTAGCTGTGAGGAGGATGCTAGGAGGCTGCAAGGTGACTTGGATAGGCTGGGTGAGTGGGCAAATGCTTGGCAGATGCAGTATAATGTGGATAAATGTGAGGTTATCCACTTTGGTGGCAAAAACAGGAAAGTAGACTATTATCTAAATGGTGGCCGATTAGGAAAAGGGGAGATGCAACGAGACCTGGGTGTCATGGTACACCAGTCATTGAAAGTAGGCATGCAGGTGCAGCAGGCAGTGAAGAAAGCGAATGGTATGTTAACATTCATAGCAAAAGGATTTGAGTATAGGAGCAGGGAGGTTCTACTGCAGTTGTACAGGGTCTTGGTGAGACCACACCTGGAGTATTGCGTACAGTTTTGGTCTCCAAATCTGAGGAAAGACATTCTTGCCATAGAGGGAGTACAGAGAAGGTTCACCAGATTGATTCCTGGGATGTCAGGACTTTCATATGAAGAAAGACTGGATAGACTTGGCTTATACTCGCTAGAATTTAGAAGATTGAGGGGGGATCTTATTGAAACTTACACAATTCTTAAGGGGTTGGACAGGCTAGATGCAGGAAGATTGTTCCCGATGTTGGGGAAGTCCAGAACAAGGGGTCACAGTTTAAGGATAAGGGGGAAATCCTTTAGGACCGAGATGAGAAAAACATTTTACACACAGAGAGTGGTGAATCTGTGGAACTCTCTACCACAGAAGGTAGTTGAGGCCAGTTCATTGGCTATATTTAAGAGGGAGTTAGATCTGGCCCTTGGGGCTAAAGGGATCAGGGGGGTATGGAGAGAAAGCAGGTACAGGATACTGAGTTGGATGATCAGCCATGATCATATTGAATGGCGGTGCAGGCTCGAAGGGCCGAATGGCCTACTCCTGCACCTATTTTCTATGTTTCTATGTTTCTAAACCTGGGTCTTTGGTGCTGTAAGGCAGCATCTCTACCGCTGCGCCACTGTGCCGCTATAGGGACAGGCTGGATAGGCTGGGACTTTATTCTCTTGGGAGTGAGAAGCAGGGGTTAACTTACCAGGGGTTATCAGGGGGTTATCTCTGCCTCTGCAAGGCCACCAGCATAATCAAGGACGGGTCGCACCCCGGCCACTCCCTCCTCCCCTCTCCCATCAAAGCGCACACCTTCAGCTTTAGGGCCAGTTTCTTCCCAGCTGTTATCAGGCAACTGAACCATCCTACTAACAACTAGAGAGCAGTCTTGAGCTACTATCTACCTCAATGGAGACCCTCAGACTATCTTTGATCAGACTTTATCTTGCACTAAATGTTATGCACACTATTCCCTTTATCATGCATCTGCGCACTGTGGGTGGCTCTATTGTAATAATGTACGGTCTTTCTGCTGACTGGTTAGCACGCAACATAAGCTTTTCACTGTACCTCGGTACACGCGACAATAAACTAAACTAAACTTATTGAAGTGTACAAAATTGTGAGGGGCATGGATAAAGTGAAGACTCTGTCTTTGTTGCAGGGTAATGGATTCTTTCCCAGGAAAGTACTTCAGATTGTACAAGCAGTTAAATAGTATGTGGATGGAGGAATCTCGTATAGTTTAGTTTAGTTTAACAATATGGCATGGAGACAGCCTGTTCAAGATTCAAGAATCAAGAGAGTTTATTGTCATGTGTCCCTGATAGGACAATGAAATTCTTGCTTTGCTTCAGCACAACGGAACATAGTAGGCATGACTACAGAACAGATCAGTGTGTCCATATACCATTATATAAATATATACACACATGAATAAATAAACTGATCAAGTGCAAATAACAGATAATGGGATATTAATGTTCAGAGTTTTGTCCGAGCCAAGTTTAATAGCCTGATGGCTGTGGGGAAGTAGCTATTCCTGAACCTGGTTGTTGCAGTCTTCAGGCTCCTGCACCTTCTACCTGAAGGTAGCGGGGAGATGAGTGTGTGGCCAGGATGGTGTGGGTCCTTGATGATACTGCCAGCCTTTTTGAGGTAGCGACTGCGATAGATCCCCTTGATGGAAGGGAGGTCAGAGCCAATGATGGAATGGGCAATGTTTACTACTTTTTGTAGTCTTTTCCGCTCCAGGGCGCTCAAGTTGCCAAACCAAGCCACGATGCAACCGGTCAGCATGCTCTCTACCATGCACCTGTAGAAGTTAGAGAGAGTCCTCCTTGACAAACTGACTCTCCGTAATCTTCTCAGGAAGTAGAGGCGCTGATGTGTTTTCTTTATGATTGCATCAGTGTTCTCGGACCAGGAAAGTCCACTGAGTCCAGACCAACCATCAACTACCATTTCAGTTCCAAAGATAGACCCAGAATGCTTGGAATGGGTCCAAATTCATTTTGAATCACAGACTTCCATCTCATTTAGTGCCCAGTCTTTAATTGCAAGCAAACTGCAAGTATTGTTTTCGCTGTTGGAAGATTATGTTGTATTGGAACAAGATATAAAATTCCTCTCCAACCACTGCTGCTCATCTTCACATCAAACCCACACACTTGAATAAATATGATTCCTTTATAAATTGTTCCAGAGGAAGAAAATATAAATCCCTGAGTTCCGCGGCAATGGTTTTAAGGACTTCTTGTGTATTCAGCTCAAAGTTCAGAAACTCCGCGAATTTCCTCAGTGAGGTAGGAATTCATGTCCCCAGATGCATGTTGTTTATTCTGCTGAATAAAACATCGTGTTGCATGCAAAGCAGGTCTCCAGAATCTTTAGCAAGATAGAGCACTGAGATATGTTAGAAAATTGCTGCTGGCATATAGTTGCATAAAAGATGACTTGGCGTTTTGTATGAATACTTGGACTGCAACCCAAACTACGATAACTCAGACAAAGTCAATGGGAAAGGTTTCTTTGGAAACTAGTAGACATGAAGGATCCTTCCTGCAAATAGAAGTTTCCATCTGTTACTCACGGGGCTTTAATAATTTGTTCAATTCAAGAAGAAGAGCAAAAAATCAGAATTAAAATAAAATGAATACAACGTTTTTATTTGAGGCATTGGGTCTAAAAGTTGACAAGTTGCAGCTGTATAGATCATTGGTTAGGCCACATTTGGAGTACTGTCTTCAATTTTGGTCACCACATTGCAGGAAGGAGGTTGGAGATTCGAAGTGTCGAAGAGATTCACGAGAATGTTGAAACAAGCAACAGTGGACCAAAGATCCTATAGCGAGCAAAGATAGATCACTCGACGAAAAAGACGTAGTACGGTCATGGGCAGATTCATGGGTAATTTTCGGCCCCATTTCGGTAACCGGCTTCCGTCTCCGCACCAAAGATCCCATAGCGGAGCAAAGATACTAGTGCGGAGACGGAAGCCGGTTACGGAAACGTCCTCGTAAAAATATAAGTTATTTGGAAAAAATCTTCTCCTCATTTTCAGAATTATAATTTATTAACACAAACTGTTCCCCCGCAACGTTGATTACACTGCGAGTCGGGTCAGGTCGGGTCGGGTTACTGAAATGGATGAAAAAAAGGCCCACGTTCCGCTCCGTTGCGTACTACACATCAGCCCATTGCATTTAGAAGGAGTGGCCTATCTTGCTTCGCTATAGGATCTTTGCTGTGGACGCTGGTTTAAACAGAAGGACACATATTAGCCAAGTAACTCAGTGGGCCAGGCAGCATCTCTGGAGAGGTAACATTTTAAGACAATAGACAATAGGTGCAGGAGTAGGCCATTCGGCCCTTCGAGGCCATTCAATGTGATCATGGCTGACCATCCCTAATCAGTACCCCGTTCCAGCCTTCTCCCCATATCCCCCGACTCCACTATTTGAGACTTTTCTTAACCTAGTGGGTTAGGCAGCATCTCTGGAGAACATGGATGGGTGACATTTCGGGTTGAGACGCTTCTTAACTCAGTGGGTTAGGCAGCATCTCTGGAGAACATGAATAGGTGACATTTGAGATCGGGGTCTCGAACTGAAACTTCACCTATCCATGTTCTCCAGAGATACAGCCTGACCCGTTGAGTTACTCCAGCACTTGGTGCCCTTCACCAGAAATATTGGCTGGATTACAGGCTATTAGCTATGACTGAGGTTGAACAAACCTGGATTGTTTTCTCTACTGAGGCGAGACCTGTGTATATATAATTGAGAAGTGTAGATAGGGTAAAAAGTCAGAGTCTTTTTTTTCCACTGGGTAGAAATGTCTAATTCTTGAGGACATAGCTTTCAGCGGAGAGGGGGGGAACATTTAAAGGAGATTTATGAAGCAAGTTTTTTTTTAAGCAGAGATTAATAGATGCTCAGTCAAGAGTGTTTTATTGTCATATGTCCCAGACAGAACAATGAAATTCTTACTTGCGACAGCATTACAGAATATGTATTACTGTAAACAATATACTGTAAGAAAAAAAAGTTCAGTGTGTATGTGTGTAGATATACACATTTTTTACCCCTTTAATTAATAATGTGGGACCTTCTTACAGAAGGTAGCTGAGGTCCCTTTAAGGGCAAGCTCGACACGGTCACGATTGAGAAGGAAAATTAAGATAAGTGTAAGATGGAATCACAATGAACTGAAGATGCTGGAATATTGAGCAAAACATAAGCTGCTGGAGGAATTCAATGGGTGAGGCAGCACCTGTGTAGGAAATGGACAGGCAATGTTTTTGGGTCAGAACCCTTCTTACAACTAACCCATGGGATGAACTCACATTCTCAAATGTTCCCCCTTCTCCACTCACCGTACGATGAGTGTTTGATGGCACTGAGCCCATACACACTGGAGTTGCAGAAGGATGAGTTGAAACGTACCACATAGTGATAGGCCTGGATAGAGTGGATGTTTGCACTAGTTACAGGGAGAACGCAGGAGAATGGAGTTAAGAGGGATAATAGAGGGGTAATTAGACCAGCCATGATCGAATGGCAGAATAGACTCGATGGGCCGAATGGCGTAATCCTGCTCCTATGACCTATGAACGTAGGGACTTTCCTGTGCCGCTTTTTCCCACCATCCCACCCGTTGAGTTCCTCCAGCGCCTCTAGATAGTTGTTCGAGGTAGGGAAGAATGTCTTTTGTCAGCAGTGAATCTCATTTTTTAGTGAAGCCAAATACTGCTATTAAATATATTCAAGGGTAACAGAGTTTTTTGCGCCTCAAATGGAGTAAAGGGTGAGGGGGAAGATCAAGAATGTAGCTGAGGCCAAGATAAGATCTGCCATCAACAGTGGAGCAGGCTCAGGGGACTACATGGTTGACTCCTTCTTCTTCTGGTACTTGAATCTTACATGATGCATTAACATGCTTGAGTGATGAAGTGCATCATTTCTCATGTGCATCTTGGATGCCTAATTTTGTTTTGTGTTCATTTGAGTGCTACGGATTATTGGTCTTGACTTATTCATGAAATGTACTTTGTAAAGAAAAATGTGCTAAATGCCTGCATTGTCAGCAATGTCCCATGAATGAATTTACAACAAGAAAGAACACTCTTTCCATACAGATTTCTTGGTATCTATACAGTACATACAACTGAAACAATATTAATGCTCTGGCAAAATAGGTTTACATAGAGTCCTAGTACATATAACATGGAAACAGACCCACCAGCCAATTTGTCCATGCCGACCAAAATCACCACCTACGCTCATCCCACTTGCCTGCATTTGCCTCTTTCCTATCCATATACCTACCCAAATGTCTTTCAAGTGTTGTTATAATACTTGCATCAACTTCCTCCGGCTGCTTGTAGCATATACCTACCATATGCTGTGTGAAAAAAATTGCCCCTCAGATTCCTATTAAATCTTCCCTTTCACCTTGCACTTTTGCCCTCTGGTTCTTGATCTCCTACAGGAGCAAGTCTCTGTGCGTCCACTGTATCTACCCCCATCATTATTTTGCACACCTCTGCAAGATCACCCCTTAGCCACCTGCGCTGCAAAGAATAAAGCCCTGGCCTGCCCAACCTCTCTCTATATCACAGGCACTCAAGTCCTGTTATCAGGCAACTGAACCATCTGGCCAACAACTAGAGAGCAGTCCTGAGCTACTATCTACCTCATTGGACAATATTTGATTGGACTTTATCTTGCACCGTATTCCATTTATCATGTATCTGCACAAAAGCTTTTCATCGTGACAATAAACTGAACTCAAGCTCAAACTCCTGGCAGCATCCTCATAAATCATCTCTGCACTTTTTCCAGCATAACAACATCCTTCCTACAGCAGGGTGACTAGAACTGGACATAATGCCTCAAATGCAGCCTCACCAACATGTTGCACAACTGGAACATTACATAAGACCATGAGACTAAAGACCAGAATTAGGCCATTCAGCCCATCGTCTGCTCTGCCATTCTATCACGGCTGATCTTTTTTACCCTCTCAACCCCATTCTGCCTTCTCCCCGTAACCTTTGACGCTCTTACTAATCAAGAACCTATCAATCTCCATCTTTAAAACACCCAATATCTTGGCCTCCACTGAGTCTGTGGCAATGAATCCCACAGATTCACCATCTTCTGGCTAAAGACATTCCTCTTCATCTCCTTTCTAAAAGTGCATCATTTTATTCTGAGGCCGAGTAATTCAGTGGGTCAGGCAGCATCTCTGGTGAAAAGGAATGTGACGTTTCGGGTCAGACCCTTCATCAGACTGAGATATACTTTGACTGATGAAGGCCAATGCACTGAAAGCCTTCTTGACCACCATATCGACCTGTGACACCACGTTCAAGGAACTGTGAACCTGGACCCCTAGATCTCTCTGCTCTACAACGCTCCCAGGAGCCCTGTCATTGACTTGTCTGATTAAACTGGGTCTGAAAGTCACGGTACTGTAAATCTAACATTATTTATTAGTTTCTCATGGTAGCCAACAAGCCAAGAACATTGATGAAGCCTACAGACAGTGATACAATTTTGTTGCAGGTGCCATAAAGCAAAGGACGTCCATTGTAAAATACTCACCAGCGGATTACAAAATCAATGACACTAATAGAGACTTCTTAAAAATTCCAAAAAACCAATAGCAACATGTCTTGATTTCAACCTTATCCAGCAAACCGTGACTAAACCATCTGTTGCTATTAAAAGCAAACACCAATCAAAAGAAACTTTAGATGAGGATTAGCACTGGGATTTTCAGTTAAAAACATGTAAACTGAGAGAAGTACTTTGCGGACTCGGACAGTTTAGTTTAATTTAGTTTTGAGATCAGCGTGAAAACAGGCCCTTCGGCTCACTGAGTCCATGCCAACCATTCTATATCATCCCACTCTCTCATCCATATTAGGGACAATTTTACAGAGTCAAGAATGTTTAATTGTCATATTTACCGACAACGGCACGATGAAATTCTCACTCGCAGCAGTATAACAGATCATTTGACTTTAGCGATACAGAGCAGAAACAGACCCTTCGGCCCAACGTCCACGCCGACCAGCGATCACCCAATACCCTAACACTGTCCTACACAGTAGAGACAATGTACAATATGGCCGAAGTCAATTCACCTACAAACTTGTATGTGTTTGGGGTGTGGGAGGGAAACCAGAGCACCGAAAGAAAACCCACGCGGTCACAGGGAGAACGTACAAACTCTGTACAGACAGATCTGTAGTCAGGATCAATCCAGGGTCTCTGGCATTGTAAGGCACCAACTCTACCGCTGCGCCACCGTGCCGTGCTTAAAAGGTCTGAAAACGAAAAATACGCATAAAAAATGTAAACAAAAATCAGTTTTAAAAGCCCATTGGTCTTAGTGCGACCAAAGGCCGTTTATAATTTATAGGTTAGTGGTGTGTGGTACTCAAGAGCCTGATGGTTGTTGGGAAGAAGCTGTTCTTGTACATGGTGGGGGTCAGAGGTCAATCAACCTACGAACCCACACATCTTTGGGATGTTGGAGGAAACCAGAGCACCTGGAGAAAACCCACGCGGTCACAGGGAGCACGTGCAAACTCCACACAGACAGCACCTGTAGTCAGGACTTAACCTGTGAGACAGCAGGTCTATCTTTTCCTCTCAATCCCATTCTCCTGCTTTCTCCCCATAACTCCTGACACCCGTGCTAAACAAGAATCTAGCAATCTCCACCTTAACAATATCCATTGACTTTGCCTCCACAGTCTTCTGTGGCAATGAATTCCACAGATTCACCACCCTCTGACTAAAGAAATTCCTCCTCATCTCCGTTCTAAAGGTACGTCCTTTTATTCGTAGGCCATGGCCTCTGGATCTAGACTCTCCCACTAGTGGAAACATCCTCTCCACATCCATTCTATCCAAGCCTTTCACTATTTGGTAAGTTTCTATTTGGTGTCCTCTCATCCTTCTAAACTCCAGCGAGTGCAGGCCCAGTGCCGTCCAACGTTCATCATAGGTTAACTCAATCATCCCTGGGATCATTCTCGTAAACCTCCTCTGGACCCTCTCCAAATATGGGGCCCAAAACTGCTCACAATTCTCCAAAGGCGTTCTCACCAGTGCCTTATAAAGCTCAGCATTACATTCCTGTTTTATATATTCTAGTCCTCTCAATATAAATGCGAACATTGCATTTGCCTTCCTTACTACCGATTCGACTTGCAAATTGACATTTTGGGAATCCTGCACCAGCACTCCCATGTCCCTTGACACCTCCGATTTATGAATTCTCTCCCCATTTAGAAAATAGTCTACGCCCTTATTCCTACCACCAAAATACATGACTCCACACTGTAGGTAGAAAAATAAATCTCTCATCAATGTTGTACTGAGCTTCCCCTTTTATTTGCTGCTCTGCCTCCAGCTGAGCCATTTGCATGCCTTGCTTCAATCTAATGTCCCGCCTCCTTAATCAGCAACACTGAACTGGCAATAACACTCTTCCACTTCTTCCTTCCTTCCGTTTTGAACAAGATGGCTGCTGTCTTCAAATATTGAAGGTAAAAAAAAACACATTATTTTTTCTCCCAGGGCCTGGATGGTTGCAATCTTTGATGATGCTGGCTGCCTTTTTGAGGCAACTCCTCCTTTAGATTCCTTTGACGGTGGGGAGGTCAGTACCCATGATGGACTAGATAATGATCACCATTTTTTTGTCATCTCCTTCGCTCCTGGGTGTTCGATTTGTTGAACCATGCCATGAATCAATATCAGTCAAAATGCTCTCTATTCATAAGGGGAGTGGGGAGAGATTTAACAGTAGCCTGCGGGGTAACAAGGGGTACACAAGGGGTGGTGGGTGTATGCAATGACCTGCTGAGGAGGTAGTTGAGGCAGGGACTATTGCAACGTTTATGAAACATTTAGACAGGTACATGGATAGGACAGGTTTAGAGGGATATTGGCCAAATGCAGACAGCTGGGATTAGTGCAGATGGGACATGTTGGTCGGTGTGGATGGCCCTGTTTCCACACCGTATGACTCAATTGTATACCTGTGGAAGTTTGGAATACCAGTGGATTAGGGGCAATCAGCTGAGATTGAATAGTCTGACAGAGCTCGCCTAAGACACCAAAGAAGCAATGACCATTATGTCGCCACGTTTGATCTTGGTCACGATCGGTATTTTTTATGGGCTGATCCTCATCTTTGAATGTGTGAAAAAAACAGCCCTTGTTCCTCCTGCACAGCCTATTATTGGAAGTTGGCTGAACCTTACCTCTTCCTTAACCCTAAAACTTATCATGGGAAATTATGAAAACTCCCGCTGAAAAACAGAAACAAAATGAACCAATAACATAGGATGCTGCCTGGTTTACAGGGTTTCAGGTACAGGGAGAGGTTGGATAGATTTGAATTATTTTCCTGGAACATCGGAGATTGAGGGGCGACTTGATCAAAATATCTAAAATGATGAGAGGCTGAGGTAGATACAGTAGAAAGTCAGAGCGTTTTTACCAGGATGGAAATGTCGAACACTAGAGTGTATACCTGCTGGATGAGAGGGGAAAGGTTTAATGGAGATCTGTGGGGCATAGAGGAGGCTGGTGGGGGCCTGGAACGCACAGCCAGGGTTGATGATGGAGGCAGATACGAGAGTGTTGTTTAAATGTCTTTTAGATAGATGCAGGGAATAGAGGGATGTGGATCACGAAGAGGGGGATGAGATCAGTTTAACTTGGCATCATGTTCAGCACAAACGTTGTGGGCCGAAGGGCCCGTTCCTGTGCTGTACTGTTCCATGTAACATCAAACTTATTTGTTTAAATAATACTGAAGGACCGATTGGGGGCTCAGAGCTGGTAACTATATTAAATGATCAATCATTGTGCTGTGGAGAATATGTTAATAACAGCATTCATTGACTGCATCTTATTTGTTCCAAAGATCACGAGTTCAGCAAATGTTCATTTTATGCCTTAAAATTCAAAAATATCTGTTATCATCACTGCAAGGAAACTGAAGAGAGTGTTATATCATCCAATTTAAGGCAATGCATTGTGTTGTTTTATATGTAACAAGTGCTTTAAAACAACAGAATTCTTAATTGGCCAAGGCAACATTTAAAACTACCACCTACTGGGAATTTGGTTTAACAAATGTTTATGATGAATATTTTATCAGCTCGGTGAAAATATTGTACTGCATTCCTTCTTTGCAGAATTGTAGGGATTGAGGGAAAATATGCAAATAAGAACAAATACCTCAATACCGAGGACATTTTTGCTACACTCTTGGTATAAGCAATGTTGCCTGACCTTCACACCAGTCAAGTGACCCCAAGCTCAATAATGTACACACACATTTGCAATCGGCTAATACCTTAAACCCATATCCCTTTATAGTTAATGAAGTGGTTAAACAGCCCCACTGATATTAGTTAATTGATTAGTTGAATACAACTTGTTAATGGGTTTGTTAAACACACACATATATTCAGTTAATGGTTAATTAAACACATACCACTAGTCAGTTAAACAGACACCTATAATCAGTTAATGTATGAGCTAAACATCTACCTCCAGTCCGTTAATAGATGATTTCAACCCATCGATGGGTTTATTGATGATTTTAAAGCTACAGCACCCTAATGATCTAAAGGCTGTCAATGTGTTATTTAAATGTGGTTTAATAACCTATTATCATTTCAACACAACTGCTGTAGTCAATTAATCAAATGAATTGAGTAATGTTCCATAAAAATCATTACATTGTTTGCAAATGAGTGAGCACACATTGCCTTGAGAATTCCACTCCACCATGATTCCAATGGAGATTGAGAGAACTGTGAGGAAAAGTAGACATCTTTTCATTTAGTTTAGAGATACAGTGGAAACAGGCCCTTCGGCCCTCAGAGCCTGCACCGTCCAGCGATCCCTGTACACTAGTTCTATCCTACATACTAGGGACAAATTACAGAAACCAATTAACCTACAAACCTGTACGTCTTTGGAATGTGGAAGGAATCTGGAGCTCCCAGAAAACGCCACATGTTCACTGGGAGAACGTGCAAACTCTGTACAGACAGCACTCATAGTCAGGATTGAACCCGGGTCTCTGGCAGAGTAAAGGCTCTGTCTTAACTGTTTGCGGTCATCGGCGGTGAAGCGCGGTGTCGCCGGTAGCGAGGACCGCGCGGCAATGGCGAGAGCGTCGAGCCTATCCACCAGAGCGCCGCACGGATGCTGCGCGGGGGCCGAGTTAATTCAAACACGGCGGGTCCCACGTGCTTGCGGTAAGTAAATAAAAGGGCGGGCTGACTGCGATGACGTCGGCCCGCCGCACGTGACTCACGAGCGGCGGCTGTGGCAGTGGAGGTTTGACACACGGCGCTCGAGCCATACTGGCGGCGGCCCGTGCGAGCGGCCGTGCCTCACTGGCGGCGGCACGTGCCTCACTGGCGGAGGCTGTGGCAGTGGAGGTTTGACACACGGCGCTCGAGCCATACTGGCGGCGGCCCGTGCGAGCGGCCGTGCCGCACTCGTGCATCACTGGTGGAGGTTGTGCGGTGAGTATTTAGTTTTGGACATTGTCGATTTTATTTTAGCACCGCGCGGTGTTGGGAACACCGCCGCATGGCCCGGGAATTGTACTTTCTCACGAGTGCGCGGTCTATGGCGGCAGATCCTTCCCGTTTCGCCGCCATAGACCGCAGACTCGTGAGACAGGCCTTTAAGGCAACAATTCAGAAGGCGACCGCGCCTTTGCGGATGCAGCCCCTAGACTGTGGAACAGCATCCCCTTTCCCATCAGAACTGCCCCCTCCATCGACTCCTTTAAGTCAAGACTAAAAACGTATCTATACTCCCAAGCCTTTTCTTGACGTCCTCTGAGCGAGGGCTATATGTATATATGTATGTAGTTTGTTTGTTTATACTATACTTATAACAAATGTAAAGCACTTTGGCCAACGAGAGTTGTTTTTTAAATGTGCTATATAAATAAATGTGACTTGACTTGACTTGACTTGATAACAGAAGGGAAGAAGCTGTTCCCAAGTCTGGTGGTGCACGCTTTCAAGCTTTGCCTAGAAGGGAGCAAGGAGAACAAGGAATGCCCGGGGTGGGACAAGTCTTTGATCATGTGTGGGAAGGAACTGCAGATGCTGGTTTCAAGCAAAGATAGACACAAAAAGCTGGAGTAACTCAGCGGGTCAACAGCACCTCTGGAGAAAAGGAAAAGGTGATGTTTCGGGTAGAGACCCTTCTTCAGACTGAGAGTAAGGGGTCTTTAAGTCTTTGATCATGTTGGCTGCTTTTCTGAGGCAGCATGAAGTGTAGATGGAATGGAGGGTGAGTCTGGTCAGTGTCATAGACTGAGCTACATCTGCAACTCTCTGTAAATTTCTTGCACTTGGGAAAATCTATTGCCGTCCCCCCTATCCCCCCCACCATCTACTTTCAGTCTCTAGTGTATATAATAGTGTATATAATGGTAACTGTAACTTTGAACTGAGTACCAGAATGGTGTGATTTTGTGTCATGTGATATATTCATTACCTTATCAGTCTTGTGAATATGTGTGAGTATGCGCAGTGTACTTTTGTAACATAAAGAAGACCTACACTGGCAACAGTGTGTACTGAAAACCTGTGCTTTGTTTCTATCCACCCGCTCAAGCCGTAATATCATCCAGTCTCAATCCGAAATGTCACCTATCCTTTGTCTCCAGAGAGGAATCGGCACATTGGCACAGTGGTAGAGTTGCTGCCTTGCAGCGCCAGAGACCCTTCTTTCGATCATGACTACTGGTTCTGTCTGAAAGGAGTTTTACGTTCTCCCTGAGACCGCGTGGGTTTTCTCCGGGAACTCTGGTTTCCTCCCGCACTCCAACGACGCACAGCTTTGTAGGTTGATTGGCTACCATAAATTGTCCCTTGTGTGCAGTGGAGGTAATGGCACAGTGGAGGTCAGTGGACCAAAGGGGATGTTTCCATGCTTGTATCTCTATATCTCTAAAGGGTAAAGTGTACAGATGCTGCCTGACCCATTGAGATACTCCAGCATCTTGTGTTAGTCTTCTGGTTTCGGTAAAGATTGTAAATTATCTCTGGTGCGCAGGATAGTGCTAGCGCACGGAGATCGCTGGTCAGCGTGGACCCAGTGTGCCGAAGGGCTTGTTTCCACTTTGTGTCTCTAAACTAAACTAAACTAAACCAACCTCCGGTGCTGTCTGTGAGGAGTGTGCACGCTCTCCCTGTGAGCATCTTTGAAATTCTCCGGTTTCATCCCACATCCTAAAGATGTGTGTGCTGGCAGATTCATTGGCTGCTGTCAATTGCCCCTGGTCTAGGTGAGTAATGGTATCTGAGGGGAGAATAGTTTTATAAGAAAGATTAGTGGGCAATGGAATGGTTTAGTGAGCTGACACGGGACAAATTGCTCCTGTTATACCATCAGGAAACATACCAATTGTTTCATGAAGCTCTTCGGGGCATTTTACCAGAAGCACTTTGTCAATACAAGTTGTTGTTGCTGGGGAATTGACAAGAGGTCAGGAGCCTTTAATTTCTTTTCATTATCTTATTCCCTTACCTTTTTCGTGATCGGCTTTTAAGAGGAAAAATAACGCTATTTACTCCAAATTGCTGAAGGCAGCTGACTTCAACTTGACATGTTCTGGCATTGGCATTGTCAGTAGTCATTGATACACTGTCCACCAGAGAATATTACTAATCTGATTCCCTATTCCCAGGCAGATTCGTTGTACAGACACCGTGCACTCATCAAGATTAGTTTACAGATACAGCACAGAAACAGGCCCTTCGGCCCACCGAGTCCGTGCTGACCATCGATCACACCATACACATTGGGCACCATCCGACACACCCAATTTACAATTTTACCGAAGCCAATTAACCTACGTCTTTGCTGGGCGGGAGGAAACTGGAGCACCTGGAGAAAACCCACTTGATCGCAGGAAGAATGTACAAATTCCCTACAAACAGCCCCAATAATCGGGATTGAACCCGGGTCTCTGGCGCTGTAAAGCAGCAACTCTACTGCTGCACCACCATGCCACTAATAAAGGCCAATATTTAATTCCCAATCCCAACTGGTCATTGAAGGTACAGCTCAGAAACAGATGTTGTTGTTAAATTGTCGTTGTCATGGAACTTGGAAAAAAAAATCTGTTGGATCATCCAACCTATTTAATACATGGTTTTCAACAATTAGTTTTGTGGTGGATGCACTCAACCTTCTAAGTATCCCAAGAGAATTGGGCAAATGCAGGTTAAAACCTTGAAAAAGCATGAAAAGATTTTCTAACTCTTGCTTTCTCCAGTGCAAGAGAGGTCTGTTCCCTAAAGAAATGAAGTTTGTCAAGGGAATGCTACAATCTATGTGTAAACCTGACCCTTCCATTAATCAAATGAGACTTGCAGCTGCTCTGGAGTATCTGGTCATAAACCTTCATATTTATCATCGCCTAATTCAGTCTCAACCGTAAGTGGAATATGGTATGGTTCAGGAAGAATTGAGTTTAGTTTAGAGATACAGAGCAGAAACAGGGCCTTTGGTCCACCGAGTCCGCACTGACCAGTGATCCCCGCACGCCAACACCATCCTTCACACACTGGGGACAATTTACAGAAGCCAATTAACCTACAAACCCGCACGTCTTTGGAGTGTGGGAGGAAATCGGAGCTCCCGTGGTCACGGAGAGAACATACAATCTCCTTACAGACAGCACCCGTGGACAGGATCAGACCCTGGTCTCTGCATCTGTAAGACAGCAACCGTACCGCTGCACCACCGGGCCGCCACTAATTATATTTGTTTCCTCGTGATTGTAGCTCAGAGCTGCCTCTGTAGTCATTCATCCATTGCTAAACGTTATTAGCCTTAGTAATACAGCTCGGAAACGGAGGCCCTTCAGACCAATCCATCCATGCTGACCAAATTGTCCCATCTAAACCAGTCCCATTTGCCTGTTTAGTCCGTCTCTCTCTAAACCTTCCCTTTCCGTATACCTGTCCAAGCATCTTTTAAATGCTGTTATCGTACCTGCCTCAACTACCTCCTCTGGTAGCTCATTTCATATACAAATTACTGTCTTATTGAAAAAGTTGCTTGTAAGGTTTACAATAAATCTTGCCCACCCACCTTAAACATATTCCTCATGATTTTTAATTCCCCTCCCCTGGGTATAAATCTCTATGCATTCATCCTGTCTGTTCCCCTCATGATTTTATACACATCTAATAGATAATCCCTCAGCCTTCTGTGCTCCAAGGAATAATGTCTGAACCTGCCTTACCTCGAGCTATACCTCCTTTCCAGCTTTCTCCCCCCACAATCAGTCTGAAGATGGGTCCTGACCCGAAACACTGCCTATCCACAGCCTCAAGAGATGCTGCCTGACCCGCTGAGTTACTCCAGCACTTTGTGTTTTTATAAACTAGTATCCTCAGTTTAGTTCAGTTTAGTTCAGAGATACAATGCAGAAACAGGCCCTTCAGCCCACTGAGTCCACGCCGACCAGCAATCCCTGTACACTATTCTATACACTGGGACAATTTAGAACTAACAGAAGCCAATTAACCTACAAACCTGTATGTCTTTGGAGTGTGGGAGGAAACCGGAGCACCCGGGGAAAGTCCGGTCACAGGGAGAACGTACAAACTACGTACAGACAGCATCCGTGGTAAGGATCGAACCTGGGTCTCTGGTGCTCTAAGCCAGCAAGAACAAGTTCCTTGTTCTCCACCCTTGCCCCACCACTACTCCCACCTCTATTCTGGCTAATTCCCCTCCACTCTATCAGTGCAGTTCAAAGGTTGACTGTCCATGCCTGACCCATTGGGTTCCTTCAGCCGCGCTCCTTACTTTAACCTAACAGTCTATTTCCACACACTACATTTATTATAATTGTCTGAATTACTTTGTTTTCACACATTATAGATTTCCATTTGCTTTTTTCTTAAAGCACATTTTTTAAGGTTTGAATGGTATGTTGAAGGAAAACATGCATTGGTGCACACATAATGATTAGCACTCAGTTGTAATTGAACGGATTTAACAAAATATCTGACAACCAATCAAAGATGAGGCTTTTGTAGTGTTTGATCAATGCCGGGCCAATATCTTTTCCATGTCACAAATTGGCAAAACTCACATTGAGAGAACGAAGACTTTGCAGTAATCTTCAGCCTTCCCATGCTATCACTCGAATGAGTTTTCTTGCATCATTCTGACACAAATTCCCTCCACTGACTATGTGTTTGTTTATTTCTTCACACTTGCATTTAATTCCAAGTAAGAATTTAATTAAATATTGAATAAACCTTGGTTGTGAGCCCTGCAAATAATATTCAATACGATGTTGTATGAAAACAAAGTGCATTATATCATACTGTACCTCATCTACTGCACGTGATGTGGCCCCTGTACATCGGCAAGACCAAGCATAGACTAGCCGACCATTTCGCTGAACACATGCTCAGTCTGCCAAAGCCTACTAGATCTCTCAGTTGCTAACAATTTTAACTCCCCTTCCCATTCCATACTGACCTTTCTCTCGCGCAATTTGGTGGAACAGCACGTTGTATTCCACTTGGGCAGCTTACAACCCAATGGTATGAACATTAAATTCTCCAATATTAGGTAACCTTTAACAACTCCAGTTTCCCCTCACATTCCAAAGACGTAGGTTCATTGGCTTTGGTGAAGATTGTAAATTATCCCTGGTGTGTAGGGCAATGTAGTGTATGGGGATTGCTGGTCAGGATGGATTAGGTGGGCTGAAGGGCCTTTTTCCGCGCTGTATCTCTAAACTAAACTAAACAAAAAAATGTCCCAATGTGAAATGTCACCTGTCCATGTTTTCCAGAGATGTTGCCTGACCCACACTCTAGCACTGTGTCCTTTTATGTTAAATGTAAAATGCTCTAAAATATGGTACGCTAATAAAACCTGTGTATGTTACACACCTTTAACCCTTAACTGAGAGTTTAACCAGCATGTAGTTCTGTGTAAGAAGGAACTGCAGATGCTGGTTTAAACCAAAGATAGACACAAAAAGCTGGAGTAACTCAGCGGGACAGGCAGCAACTCTGGAGAGAAGGAATTGGTGACGTTTCGGGTCCGAAGAAGGGTCTCGACCCGAACGTCACCCATTCCTTCTCTCAAGAAATTCTGCCTGTCCCGCTGAGTTACGCCAGCTTTTTGTGTCTGTCTTCAGCATGTAGTTATCTCCGACTCTGAATGCAACTCACACCAACAGTCACTAAAAAAAAATCCATTCCCACCTGTACAGATAATTATCCTATCTACAGTTTCTGAGCAAACCTCTCTTTAAATATTGGCCACTTTTTAATCTCTAGATCATTTCAGGGCACTAGCGCAGCAGTAGAGTTGCTGCCTTACAGCACCAGAGACCCAGGTTCTCCACGTGCTCCGGTTTCCTCCCGCATTCCAAAGATGTGCCAGTTTGTACATTAATTAGCCTCTGTAAATTGCCCCCAGTGTGTAGGGAGTGGATGTGAAAGTGGGATAACATAGAACTAGTGTGAACAGTGATGGTCAGTGGGCTGAAGGGTTTGTTTTCATATTGAATCTTTCAATTTTTCAAACAATTAATCTCCTCTTTGCCTGAGAAAGGGTCTCGACCCAAAAAGTCACCTATTTCTTTTCCCCAGTGATGTTGCCTGACCCGCTGAGTTACTCCAGCTTTTTGTGTCTATCCACTTTATTTGAACAGTGCTGATAAAAAAATCTCATTTGTCAGATCTTTGACCAAAGATTTGTGCTCCAAAACTATTTTAATGGGGAAATGTCTGAATTTAAAGCCATTTTGAAATGTCATCGAATTACTTCGATGCTTGTGACATTTCTGAATTTTACCATTTTCAAAGGTTGTCGGCACAGAAGCAGATATACCAACGTAATCTTTGTTATTAATGTGTTGTATTATCAGACTTTAGAAATTCACAGCACGGAAAGAGGCACTTTGACCCACCGAGTCCACGTCGACCATCGATCACCCTGTACACTAACACTGTCCAACACACTAGGGGAAATGTACAATTTTACCAAGGCCAATGTATTTGGAGTGTGGGAGGAAACCAGAGAACCCGGAGAAATTCCACATGGTCGCAGGGAGAATCCACAAACTCCACAAAGACAACACCCATAGTCAGGATCGAACCTGGGTCTCTGGTGCTGTTAGGCACCAACTCTGCCGCTGCACCACCGTGCTGCCCCATCTTGTTGACTGTTGCTTCACCATGGTTAGGTTGTAAGTTTTCAGGCAGCAGGTTAATCGTTGCTGGCCATTTCAATCCTTAGAAGTTGGGAGGTCATGTTGCAGTTGTACAAGACATGGGTGTGGCCACATTTGGAGTTTTGTGCTCAGTTTGGTCACCCTGTTATAGGAAATAGACAATAGGCAATACGTGAAGGAGTAGGCTATTCAGCCCTTTGAGCCAGCACCGCCATTCAATGTGATCATGGCTGATCATCCACAATCAGTACCCCGTTCCTGCCTTCTCCCCATATCCCCTGACCCCGCTATTTTTAAGAGCCCTATCAAGCTCTCTCTTGAAAGTATCCAGAGAACCGGCCTCCACTGCCCTCTGAGGCAGAGAATTCCACAGACTCACAAATCTCTGTGTGAAAAAGTTTCCTCATCTCCGTTCTAAATGCCTTACCCCTTATTCTTAAACTGTAGCCCCTGGTTCTAGACTCCCCCAATATCGGGAACATGTTTCCTGCCTCTAGCGTGTCCAAACCCTTAATAATCTTATATGTTTCAATAAGAATCCCTCTCATCCTTCTAAATTCCAGATTATACAAGCCCAGCCGCTCCATTCTCTCAGCATATGACAGTCCCGACATCCCGGGAATTAACCTTGTGACCTTGTGAACCTACACTGCATTCCCTCAATAGCAAGAACGTCCTTCCTCAAATTAGGGGACCAGAACTGCACACAATACTCCAGATGTGGTCTCACTAGGGCTCTGTACAACTGCAGAAGGACCTCTTTGCTCCGATACTCAACATGTTGTCAAGATGATGTTGTCAAGCTGGAAAAGATACAGAGAAGATTTACAAGGATGTTGCCAGGACTTGAGGGCCCAAGCTATAGGGAGAGGTTGGGCAGGCTAGGACTATTCCTTGGAGCGCAGGAGAATAAGGGGTAATCTTATAGAGGCGTATAAGATTATGAAGGGAATCGACAGGGTAAATACACAAGTGTCTTTTACCCAGTGTAGGGGAATCAAGAACCAGAGGACATAGGTTTAAGGTGAAAGGGGAAAGATTTAAATTAAATACAAATTAATTTCTGTGTTCAGTTCTATCTGCAGCTTGGTTTTGAAATAATTATTGGAAGAACTGAACATGGGTAATGTCTGATATAGTTATAATCTGATATAAATATAAAGTACAGAGAAGGTTCACCAGACTGATTCCTGGGATGGCAGCACTTTCATATGAAGAAAGACTGGATAGACTCGGCTTGTACTCGCTAGAATTTAGAAGTTTGAGGGGGGATCTTATAGAAACTTACAAAATTCTTAAGGGGTTGGACAGGCTAGATGCAGGAAGATTGTTCCGATGTTGGGGAAGTTCAGAACAAGGGGTCACAGTTTAAGGATAAAGGGGAAATCTTTTAGGACTGAGATGAGAAAAACATTTTTTTACACAGAGAGTGGTGAATCTGTGGAATTCTCTGCCACAGAAGGTAGTTGAGGCCAGTTCATTGGCTGTATTTAAGAGGGAGTTAGATGTGGCCCTTGTGGCGAAAGGGATCAGGGGTTATGGAGAGAAGGCAGGTACGGGATACTGAGTTGGATGATCAGCCATGATCATATTGAATGGCGGTGCAGGCTCGAAGGGCCGAATGGCCTACTCCTGCACCTATTTTCTATGTTTCTATGTTTCTATAATGGCAGTAACACAGTCAATCCACATTATTCAGTGCACATGTCCATGTACTATTGTGAAACAGCATGTGTTTAATTTCAACATCTGTCAGCCCAGGTTTGCTTGATGCCATAATAGATGTGTTCATGCCTCACTGCCCATAAATATTGTTCACTGTTAATAGATGTGAAGCCTGCTGTATTCCTATTCATGGTTTGAGTTCGCATATGCCACCTTAATTCACAGAATTGCATCATAAAAGGAAGATGGGCTTATTCAGTTGAGGAATCGGAAGCCTTCCTTGGAGACACTGTTCTTCAGAACTACTTTGTCAAGAGCATTTTATTGCCACATGTCCCAAAACAGAACAAAGGAATTCTTACCACAACAGATATGTAAACATAGTACTCTGCTAAAACCATAATAAACAACAAAAAAGGTAAGTATTGATATGTATTTTAAGAACATAGTGCAAAACAAAAACAATGGCACCAAGTCCAAGTAGTTTGGAGCTGAGTTGGAAGTTGTAGTGTTCAATAGCCTGATGCCTGTGGGGAAGAAGATGTTCCAGAACCTGGACGTTAGTTTTCAGACCTTTATCACCTTCCCGATGGCAGGAGTGAAATGAGTGTGCGGTCAGGATGGTGTGGGTCCCTGATGATGCTGGCTGCCTTTTTAAGCCAGCACCTACTGTAGTTCCCTTCGATGGTGGGGAGGTCAGTACCCGCAATGGGCTGGGCAGTGTTCACCATGTTTTGCAATCTTCTTCAATCCTGGGCATCCGAGTTGCCAAACCGGGCAGTGGTGCAACTGGTCCGTCTACTGTACACCTGTAGAAGCACAAGAGAGTATTCGCTGACATATCGAAGCTCGTCAATCTGCGAAGGAAGTAGAGGTGTTGATGAGTTTTCTTTGAAACAATAGCTTCAAGTAGAATGAATGACTATTATGGGATTATTATTAATTTACTTGGATTGTTTTCTCAAAAATGTTCGAGGCTGTAGGGAAACCTGATAGGAGTATATGAAGTTACGGGAGGCATAGATGGGGTAGATGGTCCGAAGCTTTTCCCCAAGTTGGAATTGTTGAAGGCAAATGTTTTAACGTCAAGGACGAGAGAGCATTGTTTAGTTTAGTTTAGTTTTACTTTAGAGATACGGGACTGAAAAAGGCCCTTCAGCCCACCAAGCACCCGCCGACCGGCCATCACCCCGTACACTTACACTATCCAGGGATAAATTCCAACCACCAGGGATAAATTCCAATTTCCCTCAGCCAATTGAGCTGCAAACCTGTGAGAGGAAACCGGAGCACCCGGAGAAAACCCATGCGGTCATAGGGAGAACGTACAAAATCTGCACAGATAGTCCGGCCTCTGGCTCCTGTGAGGCAGCAGTTCTACCGTTGTGCCACTGTGATGCCCCAAAAGTTGGTGCTGATGGGGGGGGGGAGCTGTAGGGAACTCATGCTCAGTGGAGCAGCCACAGTCTCTTCATTATTCTTTCCTATTTGCATGTCTGTGGCAGCGTTCTTTATCAATCTGCTAACTGATTTATCTGATTTGAACTGATAAGACAGATAGTTTTAACATTGCACCAATACACTGCCCTTCATGACATTCATTCCACCTCATCACCTCACAGTCAATTCAGTGTCTGAGGTATTGATGGGGAAATATCTTCTCATCCGTGACCTTCAACCTCCCTCTTGTTTACATGGAAACACTTGGAGCCACTTCAAAGGCAGCGGCTCTTTGGTCCAGTGGCAATTAGGGGCCGACCACCACAAGAATCTCAATGCCTCTTTCTTTTAAAGGTTCTTTATTATCACATGTACCAAAGTGCAGTGAATTTCTCTTTGTGTGCAGTTCAGTAAATTATTACCATACGTAAATACAATCCCAGAATAATGACAACATTTGTAGAAACAACCCACTGAGACCCCATGAAGAGTCGCCAGGTTTTGCCGCCATTTGCAAAGCCCCAGTTGCAGCCGTCTCCTCCAATCTGGATCGTCCAGCAAGCCGTCGACCCTCCCTCGCCCGTCCACCTTCATCCTTCATGCCCCAGGGCCACCTCCCACAGCCGACTTTGTGGGCGCAGAATGTATAAGCCCTGGTTCTTCTTACCGGCCCTTTGTCCAACGTCTGCTGCCGTCGCCGTCTCTCTCCACCCTCCTCTCCTCGGGGATCCTGGTCCTCAGGGGGGAGCATGTGCTGGGCTCGGCAGCTTCCGTCACCAGGCGGGTTCCCAGCACCACAGCTTTTTGTAGAAATTACTACCACACAGAGGAGTCTTTAGATTTTAGTTTAGAGATACCACG
>JAXLNO010003128.1:0-43421 GCA_038087875.1 Malacoraja senta
GGTTGTAGGGTACTTAACCTCCATAAATTGCCTGTAGTGTGTAGGGAGCGGACGGGAAAGTGAGATAACAGAACGAGTCAAACGGGTGATCAGAGGTCGGCACGGACAGAGGGCTGAACGGCAACTTTCCATGCTGTGTCTCAAAACTAAACTCAATCAGAACATCACTATACATGTAAGAAGATTGACACCTACTCATCATTACAAAACAATAGATACTCTTATTCCCCAATGCCCTTGACATTTGTTATCCTCCAATAACCTTTAGAAAGATGAGGTTCCATGTCTCAACGCATCCAATGCATGCTTGAGCTCAGTAAATTCCCATTTGCCTTTGCCGAAATAAGGTTTTACAAGATGGATTTTACGGTGACACAAACGCTTTCAACAGAAGTGATGTCTGAACCATGAGCAGGAAAGGAAGAGGGAGGTCCTGTAGTTTCATAAAACACAGAGTGAGACTGGGGAACTCAGTGTGTCGCCGTGCTTGGAGCTTTGCTGCCCAAGTCTCTGGACTCGTTCACCAGTCTCTTCCCACAAGGTAGGCGACCTTACTACAGGTTCACTTCAGGTAAAGGAGTGGTTTAAATGGGATCTAGAAACGGAACACCGTGTTCAATAATTTCTAACGTGTGATATTCCACTCCTACAACCATTCATTAGACTGTTCCAGCCTGTTCTGCTTTAGATTTTACAAGGACATAGAAACGTAATGAATAATGAAGAGAACACAAAATGCTGGAGTAACTCAGCGGGACAGGCAGTTACTCCCGCCCAGTTACTTTAGCGTTTATATTCGGTATCAAGCAGCATCTGTAGTTCCTTCCAACACGAAACTTTATCAATGTATATTTGTCTCCATTGTTTCCACTAGAAACTTAATGAAGCTAAATTACCAGCATCTGCCATTTTACCCATTTGGGCTTTCTTCTTTGTTGCCTGGTCAATCTAATGTATCCATGCTCATGTGGATTTTATTTTTCCCATTTCTCCGGCAATCCTCTGGGACTGATTGAGGATGTTCAACGTCCTCGCCGTTCTGTTGCCCACTCAATTAAGTGAGGTACAAATGAGTTAAAACCATTCTACCGAGAAGCAGGAAGTAAGTGGGTCAAGAATGAAAATGTCGGCGTACAGATGAGTCGTTTCAGTCAAGGCAAACCGACTGAATGTGGTTGTGAAATCCCAGATTACAGCAGTGACAATATTCCAGTGGCAGATTCCACAGAGGAATGGTCCTTCCCCGTGTAATTGTGTGCGGTTAATTCTCAAATGGTCCGGTCCCAGGGTTTTCAAAGTGGCTGTGTTCAATACAACACTTGCCAACTAGCAATTTACTGCAGCATTTCCTTTGCAAATTATTTAGTGTTCCTGTTCCGTTCAAGATCACACGACGATGAAACATTCTTAAGTATGATTTTATAGATCATCACCACTTCAAATGGTGACATTTGTTTTAGAGAAATGCACGGTGGTTATGCGGGTTATTCTCGGAGGCTGTGAAGGTCTTGGTGCACTCTGTGAGGTTGAACTAGGAGAACACGGCAAGGTGCAGGAACAATTTGGATGCGAATGAAAATATTGGCTGGAGGTTCCTCCTTGAGTGAAATTAAAAGCTCGGGAGAAAATTAGCATTCAATATTGTACTAAGTTTGAAAATAATCTATGATCCTGATGATCAAATGCACCTCATTTGTAACCCCCTAAACCCACCGTGATCTGATACATTTGGATATAGATTTAAACTGCAGGACCAGCTATAATGGTATATGGACATATAATGGTATATGGACACACTGATCTGTTTTGTAGTCAATGCCTATTATGTTCTGTTGTGCTGAAGCAAGAATTTCATTGTCCTATCAGGGACACATGACAATAAACTCACTTGAACTTGTGCTAAAGCTTTAACATCGCTGCAAGGCGTGAATATTGACCATGTTCCCTTCGTTACAAAACAGCAGATTCCCTCGTTATTTGCCACCCACTAATAGCATTTAATATAAGGAGGTTCCAAGTCTAAACGTATCCAATATATTTGTGACCTCAGGAAATTCCCGATTTGGTTTGTCCAAATTAGCTTTTACAAGATGATTTTTAATCTGAGGCAAACATTATCAACACAAATGGTGTCTGAATCCTGAGCTGGAAAGAAAGAGGAAGGGTGTTTGCCCTTCCAAAGAAACTGTGTGAGACTGTGAATCTCAGTGTGTCGCCATGCTTGGAGCTTTGTTGCTCAGTCTCTGTACTCATTCACCATCAGTCTCTTCTCACAAGGTAGGCGAGCTCACTGCAGTCTCACTTCATGTCAAAGAATGGTTTAAAAGGTATCCACAAACTGAACAATGTTGGATGTCCTGTAAACTGTGGTTTATCACTCATTCAATCAGTTTGTTCCACTTTAGATTTGACAAGGGCATACACACTTTATTAATCTCGTTTTGCCTCCTTTGTTTCTCACAGCTAAATGACCAGCATATGCCATTTTCCTACTGGTTTCAATAGACAATAGGTGCAGGAGTAGGCCATTCAATGTTATCATGACTGATCTTCCACAATCAGTACCCCGTTCCTGCCTTCTCCCCATATCCCATGACTCCGCTATCTTTAAGAGCTCTATCTAACTCTCTCTTGAAAGCATCCAGAGAACCGACCTCCACCGTCCTCTGAGGCAGAGAATCCCACAGACTCGCAGCTCTCTGTGAGAAAAAGTGTTTCCTCGTCTCCGTTTCCTATTCAATCTAAATTGAATACTTTTTTCCCGTTTCGCCGACAACGTCCTGGGACCGTTTGAGAATATTGAATGTCCCTTGCCATTCTGTTGCCTTCTCTGTTCATTGACTCACTAGCGAGGTCTGATTTAGTTGAGAATATTTTACCGAGTGGTAGGAGGTAATTGAGTCAAACATTAAAAAGGCGGAGTTCAGATGAATGATTTGGGACAAGGCAAACCGATAGCGGTTGAATATGGTGGTGAAATCCCAGATTACTGAAGTGACAATATTCTAGCGGCAGAGTCCACCAAGCGAATGTATTTTCCCCGTGTAATTGTGTGTGGCCAATTCTAAAGTGCCCCGGGGTCAGGAGTTACAAACTGGCTGTACTCAATACAACATTTGCCAACTACCAATTTACTGATCCTTAGTCTAAAACTGCACCTTATTTCCAAACAGAGAATGCACAAAATGAGGCCGAGGTTTCTCTGCAGCAGTTTGCCACTTGGTTTGATGTTCGGTTTCTTTGTTTTCCTGCTTCGACCTGTTTCCACACAGAGTAAGTGCTTTCTCTTCGCTGGTCACAACCACCTTGCATTAATTATCATTGTCCGTGTAAACCCGCACACATTGTCAATCTCGCTTTACTCTCCACGTCCATGAATGTGCTGCTGCCTCCCAAATCCACACCATCCTTCCTGGACCTCCATTCCACATCCCTGTATGTGTTGCTGCCTCACAAATCCACACCATCCTTCCTGGACCTCCATTCCACATCCCTGTATGTGTTGCTGCCTCATAAATCCACGCCATCCTTCCTGGACCTCCATTCCACATCCCTGTATGTGTTGCTGCCTCACAAATCCACGCCATCCTTGCTGGACCTCCATTCCACATCCCTGAATGTGCTGCTGCCTCACAAACCCACACCATCCTTCCTGGACCTCCATTCCACATCGCTGTATGTGTTGCTGCCTCACAAATCCACGCCATCCTTGCTGGACCTCCATTCCACATCCCTGAATGTGTTGCTGCCTCATAAATCCACGCCATCCTTCCTGGACCTCCATTCCACATCCCTGTATGTGTTGCTGCCTCACAAACCCACACCTTCCTTCCTGGACCTCCATTCCACATCCCTGAATGTGCTGCCGCCTCACAAATCCACGCCATCCTTGCTGGACCTCCATTTCTGAGCCCATCCCATCAACTCCCTCTCCTTCTCCTGCACCGACACGGTCCTTATCAAAGTCAGAAATGGGCTCCTGTGAGCTTGTTGCAGAGTTAGACTCTCCCTCCTCATCCCGCTCAGCCTCTGCAGCCTTTGACACGGTTGTCCACACCATCCTTCCCAACATATCCTCACCACAGTCCAGGTGGGTGGAACTGCCCTCGACTTATCGATCCAGTCGCAGCCCGAGAACCACGCACAATGTCTTCACTTCACGCTCCCACAAAGTTCCTTCAAAACCAGGTGGAGTTCCTCCACTACCCCAACACAACCCCCTATCCCCACCTACGTCTCCCTCCCTCCCACTCACTCACTTCTCTCATGTGATGAAATATCCCTGCATCAATCAGGCCAGGTTATTCCAGACGACATCTCTTCACAAACCGTGTCTTCCTCGCTGGGGTTTCCAAGGAAGATCACAACTGTCTGGAATTAAATTCAGTTCAAAATTAATGATTACAGATATGGGGTGGATGGGGAAAATGTGTTTTAAATATTAATTCTTCATTGTTCGTATTCGCAACAGCAAATAGAAATCGAATGTATTTCTTGGATAATGGAGGCGACATTGTGTTAAACGGACAGGACAATGCTGAGAAAGACACTGTTGTTGCCTGGGAATGGAAACCACACTCAGGGAAGGAAATCGGAAAATTGTCGACTTTTAGAAGAACGGGGCGCGATTGGATCAAAGTGAAGGCCGCTGGCGAGAGTAAAGTGGACTTGTACCCGGAGATGAAAGTGTATTCCCGTACCCTTGATCTGACAATTGATAAACCCACATTTAAATGGGCGGGAATTTTCACTTTGGCTCAAACAGAACCGAGAAAGCAAATCCTGAAACAATATGAAATATTTGGGATGAAAGGTGAGTGGGAGCGATAAGGATCAATAATGTTTAATTTATCTCTGTAAATATTGTCACCTATAATGATGAGAGATGGCGGGAATTGTGAGACTTCTTCCACCCGGTGAAAAGTTAAACAACTGGGGAAGTGTTTTTGTTCATTGATTCTGTAATGATCAGCAGGGGTGATAATAGTTTGATGACTTCACTGGGAACAGCAAATCAATGAATCGACCCGCAGCGAATACCATGGTCTTCTTGCCTGCACACGGAAGGTGATCGCGGCAAGGTGGTATGGAACCAATGTCTCCATGCAGTGGCCCCGGGGTGACACTGCTACTTAATGTTACCCTGTGACCAGGTGGATGGAAGTCCATCGCCTGTGGAACATGGGCTCTGCCATAGAGTTCACCTCTTGAGAGCAATCAGATACACCTAGGAGTGGAAATAGATGCATTTTCAACAGTTTGTGAATATTTGAAACAGAGCATGTGTAAATACAACAACACCTGAATGTTGCCGGTTCCACCTGCAGTCACACGGTAAACAGCCGGCATTTCGCTGCGTCAATGTGAGCAGCCACGGGTGTCAGGGTTCTGAGAGCACTTGGGGAGAAGTTGTTCTGACTTTCAGCTACGTGTCAGCTTTAAGCCCGGTTATTGGATGAACCATGACATCCGCACTCTTCTGAAGTCCAGATTCCGGGCATTCAGGTCTGGGGATGCAGTGGTCTACAAGAAGTTCAGATACGACCTTGGTAAGGCCATCAAAAGTCCAAAAGGGACTTCTGCTCCAAGCTGGAGGATGAGACGGATGTTCGGCAACTATCTTAGGGCTTGAATGCCATCACCTCCTATAAAGGCAAATTCAGGATGTAGCTCAAATGTCAGCGAAACATCACTCCCTGACGAGCTCAATGCGTTCTATGCACGCTTTGATAGGGAGAACACCGATGTGCCTTCCCGAGCCCCCATTCGCTGTGATGGTATTTCAGTCTCAGTCACAGAGGCCGACGTCAGGAAATCCTTCAGAGGGGTGAACCCTCGATAAGCACCTGGACCTGATGGTATACCTGGTCGTGTTCTAAAAACCTGTGCGGACCAACTGGCTGGAGTTTTTACGGACATTTTCAACCTCTCACTTCTGAGGTCTGAGGTTCCCACCTGCTTTAAAAGGGCATCAATTATACCAGTGCCCAAGAAGAGTAAGGTGATGTGTCTCAATGACTATCGACCTGTGGCACTAACACCTGTGGTGATGAAGTGCTTTGAAAGGTTGATCATGGCGCAAATCAACTCCTACCTCGACAAAAACCTGGACCCACTGCCGTTCGCTTACCGCCACAACAGATCAACGGTGGATGCGATCTCGCTGGCCCTCCACTCTGCTCTGGACCACTTGGACAACAAAAACTCATATGTCAGGCTGTTATTCATTGATTACAGCTCGGCATTTAATACAATCATCCCCTCCAAGCTGGTTACCAAACTCTCAGATCTGGGTCTCTGTGCATCCCTCTGCAATTGGATCCTCGACTTCCTCATTCACAGACCATAGTCTGTTCGTATTGGTGGAAATGTGTCAGCCTCGATAACAATCAGCACGGGAGCACCTCAAGACTGCGTGCTCAGTCCCCTGCTGTACTCACTCTATACTCATGAGTGCGTAGCCGGACACAGTGCGAACTCCATCATCCAGTTCGCTGACGACACCACTGTTGTGGGACAAATCACTGATGGAGACGAGTCAGAGTATAGAAGAGAGATCGAGCAACTGTCCATATGGTGCCAGCACAATAACCTGGCCCTCAACACCAGCAAAACCAAGGAATTGATTGTGGACTTTGGAAGGGGTAGGATGGGGACCCACATTCCCGTTTATATCAACGGGTCGATGGTGGAAAGGGTCAAGAGCTTCAAATTCCTGGACGTGCATATTTCCGAAGATCACTCCTGGTCCCAGAACACTGATGCAATTATAAAGCAAGTACATCAGCGCCTCTACTTCATGAGCAGATTACGGAGAGTCGGTTTGTCAAGGAGGACTCTCTCTAACTACTACAGGTGCACAGTAGAGAGCATGATGACCGGTTGCATCGTGGCTTGGTTCGGCAACTTGAGTGTCCAGGAGCGGAAAAAGCTACAAAAAGTAGTAAACACTGCCCAGTCCATCATCGGCTCTGACCTCCCTTCCATCGAGGAGATCTATCGCAGTCGCTGCCTCAAAAAGGCTGGCAGCATCATCAAGGACCCACACCATCCTGGCCACACACTCATCTCCCCGCTACCTTCAGGTAAAAGGTACAGGACCCTGAAATCTGCAACATCCAGGTTCAGGAACAGCTGCTTCCCCACAGCCATCTGGTTATTAAACACAACTTCAAACAAACTCTGAACTATAACAGCCTATTGCACTTTATCTGTTTATTTATGTGTGCATATATGTATATATATTCTATGGTACATGGACACACTGATCTGTTCTGTATTTATGCCTACAATATTCTGTTGTGCTGCAGCAAGCAAGAATGTCCTTGTCCTATCTGGGACTTGACTTGTACAAACCACTACTCACTCTGAATCTCATTGATCTGTTTTTCACAGTTGAGGCAAGTCCACAGAGGCCTCTGCTGGGCAGTGACGTCACACTCAGCTGCACCATCTCCAGACTCTCAGATACAGTCAGTCTTCACTGGAGACCCATGGACTCACCCCAGCAGAACAGGAGCGACACTGATCAGATCCGCCTGGATAACACGGTCTATCTGATGGTTCAACACGTTACAGTGGGGGATGGGAAGCTGTATGTGTGTGATGTGCAGGAAAACGGAAACATTGTTCACACAAGTAATGGAGATTTTACTGTAGTCAACGGTGAGTGTAAACACCTCCCATTGGATATCAAGTAGACACTTGTATCACGGTGCTTCTTGTAATATTATGTGTGTGCCCTGTGAAGAACTGTGGCAGTGACCAACTGCTCTCTAGTATAAAATGCTGCAATGATCAGGGAGAAGTTTACAGAAAGTCTCTCTCTCTGTGGAGCAGCTGCCTGCTTGTCTCTGTGTGACAGACACACAGCACAGGAGGGGGATGTCTTTCTGTAACCATTCTTCTGTCAAGTATTTTGTCAGTTTATCTTGCCATCAATGCTCCAGTATCTGAGACTGAGATACTGATACAGGACTCATGTCAAAGTGTCAGATAGAAAGTGTAGTCACCATGACAACCACCAGCACTTGCTGCTCACACTCACACTGGGGGCCCCGGCCCACACATCAGCACTGAACAACAATCCATCCCCTCTCCCCTCACTGACCCTTCTCTCCGAGTCTGGTGTTGCTTGAAGTGATTCCAGCTGCTGCAGACTCTGGCTTCGGATCAGCATTCAACTGGGAGCAGGACCCGGGAACAGGGAAGGACAGGGAATCAATGGGTGTGAATGGGAGAGGGATGGTGGGAATTATGGGAATGAAGGGACGGGAAGACCCGACCCACTTGAAGTGCCAACCTGTCCGGGTCAGTCCCCACGCAGGCATCCTCTGGGCTGCTTCTGTCCGCAGCCTGAACCTGCACCACCTCCTGCAGACAGACTGACAGAGACATTCACCTCCCAGACCGCTCTCGGGAGTCTCCGGGAGGTTTCATTCCATCCCGGGAGATTCCCGGACAGTCCGGGTGTGGGGGCGAACCGAATGTTGAAATGTAGAGTGGAATATCCAAACTTCACTGCAATTTACTGCCGTACAGGACATTGTATTTTATAAAGATCTGATGAGTTTAGTGCGGCATTCATGAAAGATGTTACATTTGAAACTTGATCAGCTGAACAAAACACCACGAATGTTTATAAGAATACGGTTGAGAATCTCTGTATGGCACGGTAACTGTAATACTGAAAGGAGTTATCCTCTGTCTCTCTGATACAGATTTATATAGGGAGATATACACACTTTACCGCTCCAGCACAGATCACAGTGAACTTCACCTGGTTTGTTCTGTGAGTTATGGTGATAGCTATTCCCGTGCTGAGTGGACCTGGACACCTCATCACCTTCAACAACACAAAGTAATAGCATCTGCAAACCGTTCTCAGCCCATCAATGTCAAAGGGACCGACTTCAGGAATCGACTGGTGACCTCAGGGAAACCCTTCGATGGCGAGGATTTCAGTGTGAGGATTGTCCCCGTTTTGTTTCAAGATGCCGGAGTTTACGCATGTTTTCTGGAATCATATCCATTTCTCACCATTGATCTAATCACAGTGAAAGGTACGAGACAGAATGTTGCCACTGAGTTTACTGATGAACTTATTGTTTAAAATGTAAACAACCTGCTTGTTTCCACAGTCACAGCTGAACCGTCTGATGCAGTGACTGAGGGAGACACCGTTACCCTGACCTGCTCTGTGTCTCACGTCATTGGGTCAATGAGACTGGTTTGGATCAATGGCGATGGCAAAAGTGTTGGAGAAAAGACACTGACTGTGGAAGAGAAATCACAGAGTCTGGTTATTCAGAAAGCTGAGAGAGGCAGAGGGAACTGGAGATGTGGTTTGTTTCATCAAGACCTGCCCCGGCTTTTTGTCCCGTACTATCAGGAGCCCCGTGGTAAGTGATAAGGGTTTGTTCTTCATACTTAGAGTCATGATTGAGTTTTGATGTCGCTTATTGATCCTGAAATTTGAGTGGAATATTTTCTTCCAGTTTGAGTAGTCTAACTGTTATGATCAATGAATTCTCAAATTTCAAATAACACTTCCCGAACCCCACTTCTCCCCCCCCTTCATTGTGCACGCATTTATCCCACCACCCAGTTATCCTATTCTCTTCCCTTCCTCTTTCAACTCATCTCCCACCCCTTCCAATTGCAGAGTTTTCCTTTTATGTTCTTGCTCCACTTCCACCCATATCCCTCCCTCTGTTACTGATCTGACTGTAGATCAGTCAGTATTAGTTGACCTGATCTATGTCATGTTTTACTGCATGCCGCTGTGTACTCAAACAGTCATCATATTATCTGGTCTGTTAGTCCAGCCTCTAGTTAGATTCGTTGCTGAGCTTGAGCTTACAACACCTAAGTATTTGAGCTCTGTGTGTTTACTATAACAAACAACTTCTTCTTATGTATGGATCCTGTTATTACACATGTTTACACTGACAACCTTTTGTCTCCATTTCACCCCTCCATTTTGTCATTATCTCCATCCATCTACTCATCACCATTCCCCACCTGTATCCACCTATCACTCACCATGCTTTGTCTCGTGCCTACTTCCCTTCCCCAGTTGTCACTCTCCCATTCCATCAGTCTGAGAATGCATCCTGACATGAAACGTCATCAATCCATTCCCTCCACAGATGCTGCCTGACCCATTGAGTTTCTCCAACACTTTGCGTTTGATCAACATTCCACAATCTGCAGTTTCTTGTGTCTCCATGGAGACCCACTGGTCAACGTGGACAGATTGCTGCAGAGGGCCTGTTTCCATGCTGTTCCATGATGATGAATTATAACGTACAACTTAGTAAAGATTAATTCTCTGCAATATTGCTACTGACAAGGTCAGTGAAAAATTATTGTCCAACATTTACACATTTGTTCTCTTTTCCTACAGGAAGTGGACATTATATGTACTTTTTCCATCAGGAAGGCAACTTTGTATTGAAAGGACCAGACAGTCCTGGAAATGGCCCCATTGACTTGGAATGGAGGCCACACTCAGGGCAACAAACCACAAAGCGATTGGCCACTTTCCACAGAGAAGATCAGCAGTGGGACGTACAATGGAGTGATGAGTACATTCAAATACCAGGCATTTCCCAGAGGATGCATGCGGACTGGGGTACCCTTAATCTGAGGATCAGGATGCCCACATTCAAACTTGCAGGACTGTTCACCTGGACTCAAACAGAGTCCGCTGGGAAAATCCTGAGACAGTGGGAACTATTTGGGATCAAAGGTAATAGAGTCATAGTGTCACACAGCACTGAAACAGGCCCTTTGGCCCAATTCATCCATACTGACCAACTACCCATCTAAACATCCCATTTGCCCTCATTTGGCCCATATCCCTTCAACCTTTTTTCCATCTACCTGTTTAAATGCCCTTTAAATGCTGTACCTGCATCAAACACTTCCTCTGCTCGATCTTTCCATAAAGTATGTTTAGGTACCACACTCTTTGTCAAAACTGCCCCTAATATTAAGGGGTATATCAAATCTGCCCCTCTCACCTTAAACATGTACTAACTAGTTGTTGATTCCCCAACCCTGGACAAAAGACCATGTGCGTTTACTATAGATATGCCTCTCATGATTTTATTCACTCCCATATAATCTCTGTTAAAGACATCCAAGAAATATAATGTCTGAAGAAGGGTCTCAACCTGAAACGTCACCTATCCATGTTCGCTAGAGTTCAAAGGTCTTTTATTGTCACGTGTACCAATTAAGGGGCAGTGATATTCATATTACCAGACCTGCTGAATTACTCCTGCACTTTATGTCCTTTTATATATTAACCAGCATCTGCAGTTCTGTGTTTCTACTATACTAAAAACATCCCTACCTGGAAGTGTTGATGTGGGAGACGAGGGGGCGAGGGGGACAGGTGGTCACTACCAGGAAGTGTTGATGTGGGAGACGAGGGGGCGAGGGGGACAGGTGGTCACTACCAGGAAGTGTTGATGTGGTAGACGAGGGGGTGAGGGGGACAGGTGGTCACTACCAGGAAGTGTTGATGTGCGAGACGAGGGGGCGAGGGGGACAGGTGGTCACGACCAGGAAGTGTTGATGTGGGAGACGAGGGGGCGAGGGGGACAGGTGGTCACTACCTGGAAGTGTTGATGTGGGAGACGAGGGGGCGAGGGGGACAGATGGTCACTACCTGGAAGTGTTGATGTGGGAGACGAGGGGGCGAGGGGGACAGATGGTCACTACCAGGAAGTGTTGAAGACATCACTGAGCACGGTAGCTCAACATTCAGCCGACTGTCTGTCTGCAGGAAAAAGACAATTCTGCCCACAGTAGTTCAGAAAGCTGTTGGTGAACTGAACCACATGTGTCTGTTTCCACAGTTGAGGCCGACTCACCGAGGCCAGTGATGGGCAGTGACATCACCCTCAGCTGTACCATCTCCAGACTCTCAGATACCATCAGTCTTCACTGGAAACCAAGAGGCTCATCTCAGCAGAACAGGAGGAGCAACACTGATCAAATCCATCTGAATAACGCCGTCTATCTGATGATCCAACATGTTGGAGCAGGAAATCCCAATCTGTACACATGGGAAGTGCAGGAAAATACCTCCATTGTTCTCACTGGAGACTCCAATGTCGAAGTGGATCAGGGTGAGTCCAAAGCTGCCTTGCAGCAGGTATTAAATAGATCTTGATATCAAACTGTTCCACATGTTGTATAGTGAGCACTGACTCCACCCGTGGGCTTCCACACTGCAGGATGTGGACATTGCCTTTACCCTGGGACATGGTGTAAATATAAAATGGTGGCACTAAGATTGATGGAGCAACACAGGAGAACCAAGGGATTCATTTCAGTTCACCTGTATGAAGCAAAGAGAATAATATCCAGTGATGGAAATAACATCTAGTTTTCAGTGTATAACAGAACAGGAAAATATGAACTAATTCAAGTATAAATGCAGTGGAAATATCAGAATCAGAATCACATTTTATTGGCCACGTAATAATACACAGGGAATTTGACAGTGCTTTGCTCGCATAAGGTAAAAACACGATATACAACAGACAATTAAAAATAAAACATTATAATTTAAACATGTGAAAATAAAGTACCTGAGTAAAAAGAGGCTACCGACTTTTGGCTGTTGAGTAGAGCTACGGCTCGTGGGAACAAGTTGTTTTTATGTCTGGCTGTGGCTGCTTTGACAATCAGGACTCACCTGCCAGAGGGAAGTGATTCAAAGAGTTTGTGGCCTGGGTGAGAGGGGTCAGAGATCATCTTGCCCGCTCACTTCCTGGCCCTTGCAGTGTACAGTTCATCAATGGAGGGAATGTTGCAGCCAATAACCTTCTCTGCTGATCGGACGATTCGCTGCAGCCTCCAGGTATCGTGCTTGGTGGCTGAGCCAAACCAGACCATGATGGAGAAGGTGAGGACAGACTCTATGATGGTAGTGTAAAACTGGACCATCATTGCCTGTGGCAGGTTGTGTTTCCTCAGCTGCCGCAGGAAGTACATCCTCTGTTGGGACTTTTTGACTGTGGAGTCGATGGTGGCCTCCCAATTAAGGTTGCTGGAGATGATGATTCCGAAGAAATTAAATGACTCCACAGTTGTGACTGTGGTGTTGTTGAAGGTGAGTGGGGGAGGGGAGGGGGAGCTCTACAATCAGGAGGGGAGGATTGAGTCTACAATCAATTCCACTGTCTATAGAGCACTGAGCTTCAGGTTGTTACGATGTCAACAGGACACCAGCTTTATGATTAGGGTGACTTGGACATCGTGCTGAAGTAAGCATGCAGGTACAGCAGGCAATGGAGAAAGCAAATGGCATGTTGGCCTTCATAGCGAGATGATTTGAGTATAGGAGCAAAGAGATCCTACTGCAGGTGTACGGGGCCCTGGTGAGACCACACCTGGAGTATTGTGTGCAGTTTTGGTCTCCTAGTTTGAGAAAGGACATTCTTGCTATCGAGGGAGTGCAGCATAGGTTCACCAGGTTAATTCCTGGAATGGCGGACTGACATATGATGAAAGAATGGATCGATTGGGTATATATTCACTGAAATTTAGAAGGATGAGAAGGGATCTTATAGAAACGTATAAAATTATTAAGGGATTGGGCAGGCTAGATGCAGGAAAAATGTTCCCCATGTTGGGCGAGTCCAGAACCATGGGTCCCAGCTGACATCCCAGAGCCGGGGGTTTGTCCCTGTGGAAACTCACAACATTGTATCTCGGCGTGTGTGGAAATCTAATTCTTTGATCCCTGTCCCTCTCTTGCAGGTTTACATAACAAGACGTACACAGTTTATCGCTCAGTCACAGATCACAGTCAACTTGACCTGATTTGTGAAGCTTCTCCTGAGCTCATTGAAACCAAATGGACTTGGAGATCACCACGTTTCCAGAATCAAGAGAAGGAAATAGCTTCTTCTCACAGGTCTGGGCCGATACATGTCAACAGGAGCTACTTTGGGAATCGACTGGAAACCATAGAGGGAAATGTGAATGGCAAGAATTTCCATGTGAGGATTGTCCCCGTGCAGTTTGCAGATGCCGGAGTTTACACATGTTCCACGGGATCAAATATACATGTGACCATTGAACTAATCACAGTTACAGGTAGGAGACTGGATGTTACTACTTTCAAGAATTAAGTTACTGGTGTAGAGTTTCTAATCTGAGTGCAGACTGCAATGTCAGCAGAAATTCCCAAGTTTGAAGAATTATTTTACCTCCAGAGCTTCCTCTTCAACTTATTTGTATTTTGCTGAACCCAAAATCTGCTCTAAACCAACATTATTGGGAAGCACATCAAATGTTATTTTCATTTATTTTGCTGAAAACACATTGTTTTATACATAAGAGGGGGAATATGATGAAATGTGATTCACAAAGGTGCAAATGAGCTTCTATCGAAAATATTTAAAAATCATTCAACTTCTCTTAATACATTCCCCAAGTTTCTTTGACCCCAAACGACCCATCCTAATTTTTGAAGGCTCACTGGACGCTTAAAACTGAGTGTATTTTGTGGAATTTATCGATTAATATTTACCTGGATGAGTGTTGTGGCCAAAACTGTGGCCAGAGACAATGATGTGGGCATTGGTTGCTCTTTGTATAATTAGTTCAAAACTGTTGTGAATGATTATGGAAAAGACACTTGGAGAGTTACATGGATGGGAAAGGTGCAGAGGGATATGGGCCAAATGTGGGAACATATTTTAGATGGAGCATCTTGGTCAGCATGGATGAGTTGGGCTGAATGGACCGAATTGTTTCATGCTGTGTGACTATGCCTCTAACTTGTTGTGTAATATAATTTTCCACACTTAGAACGCCAGATACTGGTGTCAAAGTACTGAGAAAAATACAACACAATCCAGACAAAATTCATTGTTTTACGATTTTCTTCTTTCCACAGTCACAACTGAACCATCTAGCGCAGTGACTGAGGGAAGAAACATTACCTTGACCTGCTCTGTGTCTCATGTCACTGAGTCAATAAGACTGGTTTGGATCAATGATGAAGGCAAAGTTGTAGAGCAGAAAAATCTCATTCAAACAAAGCAGGAGAACAATTCTTTGCAGCTGATTATTGCAATAGCTGATGGAGTAAGAAGGAAATGGACATGTGGTTTGTTTCATCAAAGCACAGCCAAGGTTTCCATTCCATATAATCTGCAGGTGAACAGTAAGTTTCTTAGCTTCTGCTCTTCGTTATCTCGACACAGAGTTCTTGTCACGTTGCTATTCTTTTTGGATAACTTTTAACATTTCATGTCTTACTGCAAGTAGAGCTCAATCATAGACATTTCCTGCAAACCTCTTGTCCATGCCTATAAGGTCACTTCTATTGTAAGTAGTCCAGGTCTCTGAAGCACATGGGAGCACATGGATCACTACTGCTGGCAGACCACTGACCAAGTCCTATGTTGGCCATCTCATTGAAGGTGATCGGGAATTTCATCATCAATGTCTGTCCTTGTTGATAAGGGTCTCCACAGGTATGAAAACTGGTCCAGTAGTATGAAAACCAGTGTGTCACTGTGAACCTTTTTGACAGAGGTCAGTATAGTAAGGTGGGCAGCTTGGTGGAAGATCTTTGCCATAACACCCAAACTGTGCCCCTTAAAGATCACAAAAGTAGTGAAAATCATCTTACAAATAGTTGTACAAGTTTCTTTCCCCTGTTCTGATGCTGTAAAACATTACAGCGGTTGAAGCATCCACAGTAACTTCACCAAAGGCTGCCGTGTGAGAACAGAAGATGTGGGGGAGGGAATACTGATGTCTTCACCTTGTCTGACCATGGTGGCGCGGTGGTAGGGTTGCTGCCTTACAGCGCCAGGGACCCGGGTTCAATCCTGACTACAGGTGCTGTCTGTATGGAGTTTGTACCTTCATCCCGTGCCCTATGTGGGTTTTCACGAGGATTTCCGGTTTTCTCCCAAATTCCAAAGATGAACAAGTCTGTAGGTTAATAGGCTTGGTTTAATTGTATGTTGTCCCTGGTGTGTGTAGGATAGTGTTAGTCTGTGGGAATCGCTGGTTGGTGTGGACTCGGCGAGCCGAAGGGCCTGTTTCCGCGCTGTATCTCTAAACTAAACACGCCCTTTCCTCCCAATCCCACCCATCCATTAATCCCTGCCCTTCATGTGGCCCCAAGCCTCGGTGAAAGACATTTTGTACAATGCTGACAGAAGGCAAAGCACTGATCCCTAACAGAGGAAGATCCTGTAAACACCCAGGCACAAAGAAACAATCTCCACCACACATAGATCAATGAAGAGTCAGTGAAGCACAGTGGAAAGTATCAATGTCCCAACAGAAACATTTTAATTCCTCACAGATAATCACATCATCCAATCATAGAATTGTGGAATGGTTGTAGCACAGAAGGTGGCCATTTGACCCATCATATCCATGCTAACTCTCATCCAGAGCAACTCGCTAATTCTACCCCCTCTCCTTTTGCCATTACATTGCAGCTTTTTCATCACTATATATTTCTCCAATTCTCTCTGGAAAGCCACGATAGAACCCAGCTCCCCAACTGATGCAGACAGTACACTTCAGACTCCAACTGCCTGCTGCCTAAAAAGATTTTCCTCAAGTCATTCTAACATGTTTTCCCCTTTATTTTAAACCTATAACTTTTTGTGCTCAGCCTTTCCACTGAAGGGAGCATCCTTCCACAATCCATTCTGTTCAGACTGAATAAATGATGCATAAATGAACAATTATGCCATTGTGCAGATAACTATTAATGACTATGATATAGTTGGGATCACGGAGACATGGCTCCAGGGTGACCAAGGCTGGGAGCTGAACATCCGGGGATATTCAATATTCAGGAGGGATAGACAGAAAGGAAAAGGAGGTGGGGTAGCGTTGCGGGTTAGAGAGGAGATTAACACAATAGAAAGGAAGGACATTAGCTTGGAGGATGTGGAATCGATATGGGTAGAGCTGCGAAACACTAAGGGGCAGAAAACACTAGTGGGTGTTGTGTACAGGCCACCTAACAGTAGTAGTGGAGTTGGGGATGGCATCAAACAGGAAATTAGAAATGCGTGCAACAAAATAAAACAGTTATAATGGGTGACTTCAATCTACATATAGATTGGGTGAATCAAATTGGCAGGGGTGCTGAGGAAGAGGATTTCTTGGAATGTATGCGGGATAGTTTTCTAAACCAACATGTAGAGGAACCAACGAGAGAGCAGGCTATTCTAGACTGGGTATTGAGTAATGAGGAAGGGTTAGTTAGCAGTCTTGTTGTGCGTGGCCCCTTGGGCAAGAGTGACCATAATATGGTTGAGTTCTTCATTAGGATGGAGAGTGACATTGTTAATTCAGAAACAAGGGTTCTGAACTTAAAGAAAGGTAATTTTGAGGGTATGAGACGTGAATTTGCCAAGATTGACTGGCAATTGATTCTTAAAGGGTTGACGGTGGATATGCAATGGAAGGCATTTAAAGACTGCATGGATGAACTACAAAAATTGTTCATCCCAGTTTGGCAAACGAATAAATCAGGGAAGGTAGTGCATCCGTGGATAACAAGGGAAATCAGGCATAGTATCATAACAAAAGATGAAGCGTACAACTTAGCCAGAAAAAGCAGCCTACCAGAGGACTGGGAGGAATTCAGAGTCCAGCAGAGGAGGACAAAGGGCTTAATTAGGAAAGGGAAAATAGATTATGAAAGAAAACTGGCAGGGAACATAAAAACTGACTGCAAAAGATTTTATAGATATGTGAAGAGAAAGAGATTAGTTAAAACAAATGTAGGTTCCTTGCAGTCAGAAACAGGTGAATTGATCATGGGGAACAACGACATGGCAGACCAATTGAATAACTACTTTGGTTCTGTCTTCACTAAGGAAGACATAAATAATCTGCCGGAAATAGCAGGGGACCGCGGGTCAAATGAGATAGAGGAACTGAGTGAAATCCAGGTTAGCCGGGAAGTGGTGTTAGGTAAATTGAATGGATTAAAGGCCGATAAATCCCCAGGGCCAGATAGGCTGCATCCCAGAGTACTTAAGGAAGTAGCCCCAGAAATAGTGGATGCATTAGTGATAATTTTTCAAAACTCCTTAGATTCTGGAGTAGTTCCTGAGGATTGGAGGGTAGCTAATGTAACCCCCTTTTTAAAAAGGGAGGGAGAGATAAAACGGGGAATTACAGACCAGTTAGTCTAACATCGGTAGTGGGGAAACTGCTAGAGTCAGTTATTAAAGATGGGATAGCAGCACATTTGGAAAGTGGTGAAATCATTGCACAAAGTCAGCAAGGATTTACGAAAGGTAAATCATGTCTGACGAATCTTATAGAATTTTTCGAGGATGTAACAAGTAGAGTGGATAAGGGAGAACCAGTGGATGTGTTATATGTGGACTTTCAGAAGGCTTTCGACACGGCCCCACATAAGAGATTAGTATACAAACTTAAAGCACACAGTATTGGGGGTTCAGTGTTGATGTGGATAGAGAACTGGCTGGCAAACAGGAAGCAAAGAGTAGGAGTAAACGGGTCCTTTTCAGAATGGCAGGCAGTGACTAGTGGGGTACCGCAAGGCTCAGTGTTGCGTCCCCAGCTATTTACAATATATATTAATGATTTGGACGAGGGAATTGAATGCAACATCTCCAAGTTTGCGGATGACACGAAGCTGGGGGGCAGTGTTAGCTGTGAGGAGGATGCTAGGAGGCTGCAAGTTGATTTGGATAGGCTGGGTGAGTGGGAAAATGCATGGCAGATGCAGTATAATGTGGATAAATGTGAGGTTATCCACTTTGGTGGCAAAAACAGGAAAGTAGACTATTATCTAAATGGTGCCCGATTAGGAAAAGGGGCGATGCAACGAGACCTGGGTGTCATGGTACACCAGTCATTGAAAGTAGGCATGCAGGTGCAGCAGGCAGTGAAGAAAGCGAATGGTATGTTAGCATTCATAGCAAAAGGATTTGAGTATAGGAGCAGGAAGGTTCTACTGCAGTTGTACAGGGTCTTGGTGAGACCACACCTGGAGTATTGCGTACAGTTTTGGTCTCCAAATCTGAGGAAAGACATTCTTGCCATAGAGGGAGTACACAGGTTCAACAGATTGATTCCTGGGATGTCAGGACTTTCATATGAAGAAAGACTGGATAGACTCGGCTTGTACTCGCTAGAATTTAGAAGATTGAGGGGGGTTCTTGTAGAAACTTACAACATTCTTAAGGGATTGGACAGGCTAGATGCAGGAAGATTGTTCCCGATGTTGGGGAAGTCCAGGACAAGAGGTCACAGTTTAAGGATTAAGGGGAAATCCTTTAGGACCGAGATGAGAAAAACCTTTTTTCACACGGAGAGTGGTGATTCTCTGGAACTCTCTGCCACAGAAGGTAGTTGAGGCCAGTTCATTGCCTATATTTAAGAGGGAGTTAGATGTGGCCCTTGTGGCTAAAGGGATCAGAGGGTATGGAGAGAAGGCAGGTACAGGATACTGAGTTGGATGATCAGCCATGATCATATTGATTGGCGGTGCAGGCTCGAAGGGCCGAATGGCCTACTCCTGCACCTATTTTCTATGTTTCTATCATGTGATGAAAGAGCATTATTGACTCTTGTCTTCAAACTCTCTCTTCAGTGTGCCATGGTAATAACTGGACAGAGAACAGCCATTAAAAGAATCTCAATTATACCAGCCATGTTTACTGTTTAGTTTAGAGATACAGCGCGGAAACAGGCCCTTCGGCCCACCGGGTCCACGCCAACCAGCGATCCCCGCATAATAACACTATCCTACACCCACTAGGGACAATTTTTACATTTACCATGCCAATTAACCTACAAACATGTACCTCTTTGGAGTGTGGAAGGAAACAGAGGATCTCGGAGAAAACCCATGCAGGTCCCGGGGAGAAAGTACAAACTCCGTACTGACAGCACCCGTAGTCGGGATCGAGCCCGGGTCTCCGGCGCTGCATTCACTGTAAGGCAGCAACTCTACCGCTGCGCCACCGTGCCGCATTCATTGTGTCATCTCTTTGTGACATGTTTATAGTTTGACTTGCCGATTCAACTGCTTCAATGCACCATCTGATGTGATTATTTGACTGAACACAGCAACCTGCTCCCTGATGGTCACTGTGTGCTTAAGGTTGGTGTTATTAATCCTTACTCCTGGCGAGCAGCAGTCTCCCCCTGGCAGAAGACAACAGGGCTCTGACTATAGTCGGCTGAGAGTCCACTGAGGAATGAAGGCTTTGGTTGTCCTCTGCCTGTGCCTCAGTGCCAGTAAAACCCTGCTCCGTCAGCCGCTGCACCAAGGGAGAGGCCACCCCAACCCACACCGACCCCACTGTGGTGTCCCCACCTCCCAGATTGGAAATCTGTGCTCCCGGCTGAGCAGAAGCCTCCCCATGTACGCTCATCAACACAGTCTCACTATGGAGCAGAACTGAAGTTGAACTTTATTTTACAAGGGTCGCGCACACCAGCCTCTCCATCCTTTGGCCTCATTGCAGACTGATGCTTTTGGGTGTTGAGCTGTCCTTAGAGGGCAGGACATATCAATCAGTGAGTGAATAGATTAGTTGGTGTGTGGAATTAATGCATGGATCAACCATCTCCAATTTTACACTAAAAACACATGAAGTTGTGCTCATTAGGATTGCAATAATAATGTGTTCAACCTCATTGACATCAGTAGGCAATGGTTACATGCACAATACAGTTTTAGTACTTGAAGACCAAAATTAATTTTAGGAGTTGAAAATCGGAATTAAAAATAATAATAATAATCAGCAGGACAGATAGGAACTGTGAAAGAGGAACAAGTCCAGCCATGATCGCATTAAATGGCGGTGCTGGCTCGAGGGGCTGAATGGCCTACTCCTGCACCTATTGTCTATTGGCAAAGATCCTTTCTTTGAATCTGACAATGTTTTATTCATCATAAAACATGAACTCACTTCTTTCCCTTTCCACGGATACTGCTCAAACGGCTGAGTATTTGTAACGTTTACAGTTCTTGTGCTCCTGGTTAGAGAGGATTGAAGCTGGAGGGCAATATCCACTCTGTTGTCAGCAGTGTTCATTCAACCATTGTTCCAGGCTTAGACTTTGATAGACATTTGTCCACTGTACAGTGGGAAGTGTCACAGCTGAATCAGCTACTTTATCAACCAACCATCAGCTCCCATCTCCTGCCTGAGAAATGTCAGCTGATTGTAACCAAGAAATAGAAACTTGTGTGAATGTTTACAGTCTCTAACTGATGGCTACTGAGGCAAGTTGTGGCTCTCTGATCTTTGTGAGTAAGGTTAATTAATCTGGGGAAAAAAAGACACAATGTGCTGGAGTAACTCAACGGGTCAGGCGGAATCTCTGGAGAACATGGATAGGTGAGGTTTTGGATCTTGACCCTACTTCAGACTAAAGGGCTGCGACCCGAAATATCACCTGCCTAACCTGCTGAGTTTCTCCAACACTTTGTGTCTTTTATTGGTAAACTCTCATCTGCAGTACCTTGTGTCTCAGTGAATCTGGATCACAAGTTAAACTCAAGACTTCTGATCTAAATTAGTCAGTGTGGTTAATGCCTGGTCTTTGGGGGAGCTTTTGAATGATGTCCATTTATTCTACAAATGCGAACTCTGTGTTTATTATTTTGACAGGGAATTATACTTTTATATACATCATTGTTGGAATTATCGGGAGTCTGGCTGTTCTCATCGTCATTATACTGGCAGTGGTGTGGTGTCAAAGAAAGCGCAAGCCTACAGGTAAAGTACATGAAGACATCCTTAATGCAGCACAGATTCCCCAAATTATCAATGACAATGTTATCATTGTTACAAGGAGAAAAGAACAATATATTTTGGATAAGAAAAGTATCTGTTTGTGCATATGTTGTTGAGAAATTGATTTCAGACTTTTTGTGTTCAATTAAAGCATTATTTATGCAATGTGGATTGTCTACCTACCTGCGTTGCCATGAGGAGTCTGCTGTATGATTTCAGGTGCTGTTCTGCAATGATCTGACCACGTGGTGATTGTGGCACCATCCCCTGTGTAAACCATTATCAAATAAACATGCCAGAAGATGAAGTATAGCTAGTGTAGTCATGTAGAAAATATGGTCTCCAATTTGCCCTCAACATGTTCCTATTTACTGAGGGATGAAGATTGGCCAGGAAACCAGGAGACCAAGGTATCTCCACTGCACTTTGGTGATTCACGTTCCAAAATCTATTGTGTCCCAAGAGGCCAGAAGGGGCCTCAGTTAAACAAATAATCTTTAATCTGGTGAGGCCAATGCTCCAACAATCCCACATGGCAACAGAGTGTTAGGCTCAACTGTGTGTTCAAATTTGGGGTTGTGCCTGCGGGTTTATTCTGTGTTGTTGAACAAACTGATCAGACGGGTATCGGGCTAGTACAACAGTTCATCAAGGTCACTGACACATGGAATACTCAATTCTTAAAGCTTCCCTTATATTTATATAAATCAACATTTTTTTCCCATTAAAAAAATAAACCATTCCAATAACTGATCATTAGAAATATAAAATTACACGTTGAATATATTAACTGTGTGTACAATTATAAATTCAGTTGCTCCTTTACTTGTCATCTTGACTTGTGAAAACTCTGCAGTGCAAAGATGCATTTGTCCACTCTCCAGATATTTTCAACTCTGCTAGATACCTCCACATGTTGGCCTTACCTCATTCATGGTCTCCTGTGCCTTCCCACCCATGTTCTGTCCAGCAATGGCTCTATTGTGGAATCCTTACCGTAACTCAAATCCATGCTCATCCTGTACCTCATATTCTCCATCACCATCTTCTTGGGCATCCTGTCCATGTAACACATGATCTATCCATGTAATTTGACTTCTGTCACCCATTCCCATCATTGCACCACCATTTTATTCACAATATTTTTCCTGAACTGAATCCGAATTCTCAGATTATCAAATAGGATTTAAACCTGTGCTTCTGGACTATTAATCTCAAAGAGTCTTGGATTAATATCCAGTTAACCTATGACAATCCAAAAGTACATCAAAGTAAGCAAACTAAATAATGTACCCATTAACAGGAGTCAGCACAACACATTTGAAAGTAAGTTGGAGAGAAACACATCACCAATTCTAAATCTGGTAATGTTGGGAAAAGTTAATTACATATTGTGTTTATCATATTTGTGGAAAACGGAGTTAATGGAATCTCTATTGTGTTTTGTTCAATGTGTGAAATTAAATTGTATGTAAAATCATGAGGGGAATAGATAGGGTGAGTGTGCAGAGTCTTTGACCCAGTATAAAGTAATCAAAAACTAGAAGACATAGGTTTAAGTTGAGAGGAACCTGAGTGGCAGCTTTTTCACTCAGATGATGTTGGTTATATGGAACAAGCTGACAGAGAAGGTCAATGAGGAAGGAACTATAACTGCATTTAAAAGACACTTAGGTAGGTACATGAACCACCGGGTGGCGCCGCAATGGCCGCCTCGCCAACAGTCTGTCTCGTCCTTTTCCTTCTTTGATGTTTTTTAGTATGTGTTAAATGGATGTTTTAGTGTTCTTTAGTTTTATTTTATGTGGGGGGTGGAGGGAGGTTGGGGGAACCTTTTTAAAATCTCTTACCTCGACGAAGATGCATTTTTTCCGTATCGTATCTCCATCCGCATCCGCACTGTGGCCTAACATCGAGGTGCTGGCGGCCTCTTGCTGGGGATCGACCTTGGAGCTCCAACCGTGGGAGCCTGCAGGATATAACATCGTGGAGCTGGTGGTCCCTGTCGGGGATCGACCTTGGATCTCCAACCGTGGAGCCTGCAGGACTTAACATCGTGGAGCAGGTGGTCCCTGTCGGGGATCGACCTTGGAGCTCCAACCATGGGAGCCTGCAGGATGTAACATCGTGAAGCACGTGGTCCCTTGGTTAGGGATCGACTTCGGGAACTCCAACCGCGGGAGCCTGCAGGATTTAACATCGTGGAGCTGGTGGTCCCTTGGTTAGTGATCGACTTCGGGAGCTCCAACCGTGGAGCCTGCAGGATTTAACATCGTGGAGCACGTGGTCCCTTGGTTAGAGATCAACTTCGGGAGCTCCAAGCCGCAGGAGCTTCGACCGCCCTGACCTGGGGGCTTCAATCGTCAGCTGCGGGAGCTTCTATCACCCCGAATGTGAATGGTTCGACTGCCCTGACCGCGGGAGAATAAAGAGTGAAGAAGATTAGACTTTATCGCCTTCCGTCACTGTGGTGGATGTTTATATTAACTTTTCTGTAGTTGTGTGTCTTGTTGCTTTTTCTAGTATGACTATGATAAATTGAGTTTAATTGCACCTTAATTGCTGCACATGACAATAAAATACATTTGAATCTTTGGAGAAGAAAGGTTAAGGTCATGGTGTAGCGCCGCCTGATGGCGCACGTAGATATCGAACCCGGCGTTGGGAAGCCGCGGTCACGTGACTCGGGAGGGGCTGCTGTTTTCGTGCGGTTTCGTTTTGGCGCCACAGTTGTTTTGCTGACCACCGTTGTGATCAGACGTGTATGCAGAGACCTGTTTGCTAAGGAGCGAGTGTTCAATAAAAACCGTTCAGAAAACATAGTCGTCGTTTCTGCATCCGCTAAAATGGGTGAATTGCAGGCACATGGGACAAGCTTGGATGGGGCAACTTGGATGGTATAGACTAGTTGAGCCAAAGGAGATGGTTCTGTGCTGTATGACTCTATGACTCTTTGACTTTATAAAAAGGTGAAAACAATTTAAATTGTGCCCTCTCTCTGAACAGGTTTGGGCAATCAAAGACAGACAGCTCCACCATCAAAAAGAAACACAGAAAGTGAATCTCAACTTTAAGGCAACCTTGAAGAAATTCAGCAGAAGACAGGTGTAGTGGCCATTTGGCCTGTTTTGCATTTCACTGATGATGGCATGTGCCTTTAAATTTTAGACTGCCCGTTGTATTGTGGGTTGGATTTATGGCGTGTTTTGGGGCATGTTTGGAACTTAGATGCTTGCGCAGAAGTCTAGTTTTTAGATTAGTTTGGAGAGACGATGGAGAAGGTCAATCCTTCGACCATGTCAATGTTACGGAGACACGAGGAGTTTTGTAATGTTTAAAGTTGCAAGTTGGAATTGAAGGAAGATTGCAGTAACGAGTCGGAAGAAACTTGGATGTATCTTGCTGTTTACCATCAACAATAAAGCATTTATTCAACAAAAGACTGTGCGTTGAAGCTTTATGAGTGAAGAGGCTCTGAAGGTCTCTGAGGAAGCTTGCATGCGTATCGAAGATATTCCCCTTATCCATTCTCATCCAAATAGCGGCTAGAGAATTTGTTTCTCAAAAGATAAGAAAAATCTGCCGTTACAATAAGTCGAAGGGTACCTCCGGCAGGGGGGTTAAATACTAGTCCCAGAGAGTGGGACAGAAGATTAAATCGAAGGGAACCTCCGGCAGGGGGGTTAAATACTAGAAAGGGACATTGAGGGTGGTCTTTGACTGTGCTGCAGTCTTTAAAGGTACATCGCTTAACGGTGAACTACTGCAAGGTCCAGACCTTACCAACTCACTCATTGGAGTTCTCATCAAATTTAGGCAAGAACCGATTGCTTTAATGGCTGACATCAGATCGATGTTTCATCAAGTGAAAGTAGCTGGTGAACATATTGATTACCTGCGATTCTTATGGTGGCCTGAAGGGCATGTGCAGCAAGATCTTGTTGATTACCGGATGAAAGTACATCTCTTTGGAGCAGTGTCATCTCCAAGTTGTGCGAACTTCGCTTTAAGGAAGACCACAGAGGATAATAAAGATTATTTCCCAGAGGAGGTGATTTCCACTTTGAAAAATAATTTCTACGTGGACGATTGCCTAAAATCCATATCTACTGAGCAGAAAGCAATTCAAATGGTAAAACACCTGCCCTCTCTCTGCAATATGGGAGGATTTGTACTTTCCAAGTGGATCAGCAACAATCGTGTTGTATTGGAAAGCATTCCACCAGATGACAGAGCTGAAGAAACCAAGGAGATGGATTTAGTTATAGACAATTTGCCAATAGAAAGGGCACTGGGACTGCACTGGTGCGTGGAAACAGATGTGTTTAAGTTTAAATTGTCGATTCAGGAGCGACCATGTACAAGAAGGGGTATCTTTTCTGTGATTGGCTCAGTATACAACCCTTTGGGATTTCTTGCACCATTTACACTGCCAGCCAAGTTAATTTTACAAAACCTTTGTAAGGAAAAACTTGGATGGGATGAGAGTATAACTCAAACATCCTCGCACCGTTGGCCAGAATGGTTAACGGACTCCATAAAATTTCAAAGTTTAAGGTGGATCGGTGCATAAAGCCTAAAAACTTTGGTAAGATCAGAAGTGCACAATTGCATCATTTTTCGGATGTCAGTGAAAGTGGTTACAGGACTGTTTCATATTAAAGACTGCAAAATGTTAGCAAAAGAGTGCATGTTGCATTCTTAATGAGAAAAGCCAGAGTGGCACCACTGAAACAAATGACGATTCCCAGAATGGAACTTACAGCAGCAGTCTTAGCTGTTAAAATTGACATAATGCTGCAAAAGGAACTACAATTTCAACTGGAAGAATCTTTCTTCTGGACCGATAGCACTACGGTTCTGAAATACATCAATAATGAAAACAAACGCTTATGACATTTGTAGCAAATAGAGTCTCCTTTGTATTGGGAGCTACTAATGTTTCTCAATGGAGATATGTTAGCACCAAAGAAAATCCTGCGGATGAAGCCTCTGGAGGACTAACAGCAAATTGTTTTCTAAACAACAGGAGATGGATCAATGTGCCCAAGTTTCTTTGTGAACAAAGCAGAGAATGGCCAAAGCTTGAACTCGGATTTGAAATCTCTGTAAATGATCCGGAAATTAAACATAACATTTCGGTGAAAGTGATTGCTAAAGACTCATACGACACCGTGAACAATTTAATTACCCACTTTTCATCATGGAATAAATTGATAATTTCTTAAGATAAATTGATAATTGTTCTTAAAATAAAAACAAGATTATTGCTGGCGGCTCGGGAAAGGAGACAAATTACAGAGTATCCTGGGAGAGAATCCTGATAAACGGAAAGGAGAGATTGAAGGCCAGATGCAAGTTTTTGAAGCTTCATATGACGTACAGGATTTACGTCTTGATGATGTCCTCAAGGCGGAAAATGCGATCATCTCTTTCTGTCAAAGACAGAAATACAAAGAAGAAATATTAACATTGGAAGCTGGAGGACAGGGGGTAAAAAGAAACAGTCAATTGTACAAGCTCGACCCAGTCTGGGAGGAAGGTCTTCTGCGGATGGGTGGTCGCCTAAACAAATTGGCAATGCCCGTAAAAACTAAACATCCTATCATTCTCTTAAAGGACTTTTACATAACGACATTATTTTTACGACATATTCATGAACAAGTTAGACATGGAGGAAGAAATTATATGTTGTCCCAACTTGGTAACAAATATTGGGTTATCAAAGCTGATTCTGCAGCATCACGAGGTTCTTGGTTGATGGGAAGAATACTAGAAATCATGCCTCACGTTCGGGGTTTGGTGCGTATGGTACGTCTTAAAACAAAAAACTATGTTTTAATAAGACCAATAACCAAGTTGTGTTTGCTTCTAGAAGGCGAAGGTGAAGATGGAAGAGTCGATGAAGGGCCATGATTGCGGATATATAGTGCATGCTATTTTTTCCTCGTTAGTATCGTGTTTAGTATCCCTGCCTGTCACGCGTTAGACCGGGGTTCAATTTGCCGACGAGGAGCCACAGGGTTTAATTCCCTGACCTTTTGCTTTTGATATATGTATAGCCTTTATGGCCATTTTTTAAATGTTTATTAGTAATTGCCTCATTAGATACTCGGAACAATTAGGAGCCGGTATGTAGTGGCCATTTGGCCTGTTTTGCATGTCACTGATGATGGCATGTGCCTTTAAATTTTAGACTGCCCGTTGTATTGTGGGTGGGATTTATGACGTGTTTTTAGGCGTGTTTGGAGCTTAGATGCTTGCGCAGAAGTCTAGTTTTTAGATTAGTTTGGAGAGACGATGGAGAAGGTCAATCATTCGACCATGTCAATGTTACGGAGACACGAGGAGTTTTGTAATGTTTAAAGTTGCAAGTTGGAATTGAAGGGACTCAAATAGAGAATGCTATTATACAGTGTGTGAGGCAGGAGGCAGAGAAGGAAAGCACTCAGACCCAACATGTAGGGTGGAAAGAAGAAAACAATAATAAACAGAGAATAAGAGGTGGTGAGGTTCTTAAATGGGTGAGCAGAGAAACAGAGGGGTGTAAAATGCGGGCGGAAGCAATAGGTAGCAAGGTGAAAAGTAAAAGTGGCAGGCAGACAAATCCACGGCAAAAATCAAAAAGAGTCACTTTTCAACATAATTGTATAAGGGGTAAGAGCGTTGTAAAAACAAGCCTGAAGGCTTTGTGTCTCAATGCAAGGAGCATTCGTAATAAGGTGGATGAGTTGAACGTGCAGATAGCAATTAATGATTATGATATAGTTGGGATCACGGAGACATGGCTCCAGGGTGACCAAGGCTGGGAGTTCAACATCCAGGGATATTCAATATTTAGGAGGGATAGAGAGAAAGGAAACGGAGGTGGGGTAGCGTTGCTGGTTAGAGAGGAGATTAACGCAGTGGGAAGGAAGGACATTAGCTTGCAGGATGTGGAATCGGTATGGGTAGAGCTGCGAAACACTAAGGGGCAGAAAACGCTGGTGGGTGTTGTGTACAGGCCACCTAGCAGTAGTAGTTAAGTTGGGGATGGCATCAAACAGGAAATTAGAAATGCGTGCAACAAAGGCAAAACAGTTATAATGGGTGACTTCAATCTACATATAGATTGGGTGAATCAAATTGGCAGGGGTGCTGAGGAAGAGGATTTCTTGGAATGTATGAGGGATAGTTATCTAAACCAACATGTAGAGGAACCAACGAGAGAGCAAGCTATTCTAGACTGGGTATTGAGTAATGAGGAAGGGTTAGTTAGCAGACTTGTTGTGCGTGCCCCCTTGGGCAAGAGTGACCATAATATGGTTGAGTTCTTCATTAGGATGGAGAGTGACATTGTTAATTCAGAAACAACGGTTCTGAACTTAAAGAAAGGTAACTTTGAGGGTATGAGACGTGAATTGGCCAAGATTGACTGGCAATTCGTTCTAAAAGGGTTGACGGTGGACATGCAATGGAAGGCATTTAAAGACTGCATGGATGAACTACAAAAATTGTTCATCCCAGTTTGGCAAAAGAATAAATCAGGGAAGGTAGTGCATCCGTGGATAACAAGGGAAATCAGGGATAGTATCAAAGCAAAAGATGATGCGTACAAATTAGCCAGAAAAAGCAGCATACCAAAGGACTGGGAGAAATTCAGAGACCAGCAGAGGAGGACAAAGGGCTTAATTAGGAAAGGGAAAATAGATTATGAAAGGAAACTGGCAGGGAACATAAAAACTGACTGCAAAAGTTTTTATAGATATGTGAAGAGAAAGAGATTAGTTAAAACAAATGTAGGTCCCTTGCAGTCAGAAACAGGTGAATTGATCATGGGGAACAAGGATATGGCGGACCAATTGAATAACTACTTTGGTTCCGTCTTCACTAAGGAAGACATAAATAATCTGCCGGAAATAGCAGGGGGCCGCGGGTCAAAGGAGATGGAAGAACTGAGTGAAATCCAGGTTAGTCGGGAAGTGGTGTTGGGTAAATAGAATGGATTAAAGGCCGATAAATCACCAGGGCCAGATAGGCTGCATCCCAGAGTACTTAAGGAAGTAGCTCCAGAAATAGTGGATGCATTAGTGATAATTTTTCAAAACTCTTTGGATTCTGGAGTAGTTCCTGAGGATTGGAGGGTAGCAAACGTAACCCCACTTTTTAAGAAGGGAGGGAGAGAGAAAACGGGGAATTACAGACCAGTTAGTCTAACATCGGTAGTGGGGAAACTGCTAGAGTCAGTTATTAAAGATGGGATAGCAGCACATTTGGAAAGTGGTGAAATCATTGGACAAAGTCAGCATGGATTTACGAAAGGTAAATCGTGTCTGACGAATCTTATAGAATTTTTCGAGGATGTAACTAGTAGAGTGAATAGGGGAGAACCAGTGGATGTGTTGTATCTGGACTTTCAGAAGGCTTTCGACAAGGTACCACATACGAGATTAGGATACAAACTTAAATCACACGGTATTGGGGTTTCAGTATTGATGTGGATAGAGAACTGGCTGGCAAACAGGAAGCAAAGAGTAGGAGTAAACGGGTCCTTTTCACAATGGCAGGCAGTGACTAGTGGGGTACCGCAAGGCTCAGTGCTGGGACCCCAGCTATTTACAATTTATATTAATGATCTGGACGAGGGAATTGAAAGCAACATCTCCAAGTTTGCGGATGACACGAAGCTGGGGGGCAGTGTTAGCTGTGAGGAGGATGCTAGGAGACTGCAAGGTGACTTGGATAGGCTGGGTGAGTGGGCAAATGTTTGGCAGATGCAGTATAATGTGGATAAATGTGAGGTTATCCACTTTGGTGGCAAAAACGGGAAGGCAGACTATTATCTAAATGGTGGCCGATTAGGAAATGGGGAGATGCAGCGAGACCTGGGTGTCATGGTACACCAGTCATTGAAAGTAGGCATGCAGGTGCAGCAGGCAGTGAAGAAAGCGAATGGTATGTTGGCCTTCATAGCAAGAGGATTTGAGTATAGGAGCAGGGAGGTTCTACTGCAGTTGTACAGGGCCTTGGTGAGACCACACCTGGAGTATTGCGTACAGTTTTGGTCTCCAAATCTGAGGAAGGACATTATAGCCATAGAGGGAGTGCAGAGAAGGTTCACCAGACTGATTCCTGGGATGTCAGGACTTTCATATGAAGAAAGACTGGATAGACTTGGCTTATACTCGCTAGAATTTAGGAGATTGAGAGGGGATCTTATATAAACGTACAAAATTCTTATGGGGTTGGACAGGCTAGATGCAGGAAGATTGTTCCCGATGTTGGGGAAGTCCAGGACAAGGGGTCACAGCTTAAGGATAAGGGGGAAAACCTTTAAGACCGAGATGAGGAAAAACGTTTTCACACAGAGAGTGGTGAATCTCTGGAACTCTCTGCCACAGATGGTAGTTGAGGCCAGTTCATTGGCTATATTTAAGAGGGAGTTAGATGTGGCCCTTGTGGCTAAAGGGATCAGGGGGTATGGAGAGAAGGCAGGTATGGGATACTGAGTTGGATGATCAGCCATGATCATATTGAATGGCGGTGCAGGCTCGAAGAGCCGAATGGCCTACTCCTGCACCTATTTTCTTTGTATCTATGTATCTATGTATTGCAGTAACGAGTCGGGAAGAAACTTGGATGTATCTTGCTGTTTACCATCAACAATAAAGCATTTATTCAACAAAAGACTGTGTTGAAGCTTTATGAGTGAAGAAGCTCTGAAGGTCACTGAGGAAGCTTCCATGTGTATCGAAGATATTCCCCTCATCCATTCTCATCCAAATAGCGGCTAGAGAACTCGTTTCTCAAAAGATAAGAAAAATCTGCCGCTACACCGATGTTGGGTGAGTCCAGAACCAGGGGCCACTGTTTAAGAATAAGGGGTAAGCCATTTAGAACGGAGACGATGAAACACTTTTTCTCACAGAGAATTGTGAATCTGTGGAATTCTCTGCCTCAGAGGGCGGTGGAGGCAGGTTCACTGGATGCTTTCAAGAGAGAGCAAGATAGGACTCTTAAAGATAGCAGATTCAGGGCATATCGGGAGAAGGCAGGAATGGGGTACTGATTGGGAATGATCAGCCATGATCACATTGAATGGCGGTGCTGGATCGAAGGGCCGAATGGCCTACTCCAGCACCTATTGTCTATTGTCTATTGTAGGCTAACAAAGTAGTCGAAGTGTTTACAATACATTCGGCATTTCTGATCTGTTTAAATTCGGATAATGACATGATGATGCATTTGGTTCCAGTGTCGATCTTTGCAACAGTAATGGTGTTGACATGAAGTGAAACTTCAGGGTTGAGTTGCTTGTTAGTGGAAGCAACCAAGGAGTTTATGTTATGGCTGCTATCTTCATGCTCAGGGAGTAGAGCTGGAGGTGGCGCTGCTAGCTCTTGGTACTTACTATCAGCAGTTTCATGTTTTAACCAGTGTACAGACTACCTTGGGAGTGATCGGATTCCACGAGTACTGCAACATTTTGAGAAATTATTTCTTCATTTGCAAAAATGGCATATTTTTCCGAGAGCAAAGCAAAGTTTGCGATCTGCAGGGTGGGAGCCGCTACAGTTACAACACTTTCCAATAATCTTTGAGATTGTCGAGATGATGTGTGGGGTTGTGAGCGCTATTTACGGTAGGAAGTGTCGATAGCATCGACATGGTATGAGGAATGCGGTCCAGGTCCCAATGACCTGGTGTGAGAGGTCATGATCTCATTAATACGACAAGCATGTTCAGCTCGGGCAAGTTTCAGTTCAGTATCACAAAGTAATTCATCGCATACTTTATCACTGAGAATTCCACCCATAGGCTGTGGACCGAGCATCAAAAATGTGTCTAGAAATCCATTTTCGTGACCCACGTCACGGAACTACATGAAATTTTCCACAGATTTAGATGAAATATAATTGAGAAGGAACTCATAACTCGTCATTCCCAAAAGTTGCACATTAATTAATTAAACTAACTAGAAAATGAGATAGGGAAAGTAAGCCATATATATATATATATATATATATATATATATATATATATATATATATATATATATATTTATATATATATATATATATATATATATGACTTGTAAATATGACTGTAATCATATATAATTAAGTATAATTATATCATAAAAAATAATATGATGAATATAATTGTGAGTGTTTTTTTAATGACACTGTCGCAGAGGTCCTGCTCCTGAACCAGCCTAATTAATGGGTGAGGACAGTTCTTGTGGGTTCCTCCCTTTACTGAACCCCACTGACTGCCAATTTGCAGAGTGGGGGTCACGGCCATAGTGGGACAGGGGCAGTTCCAGGCTGGGGGACAGCCCTTCAAGGCATCTTCCAGTTGTTTTAATAGGAACTTTAATGAGACTGCAGCAGAGGTCCCAGGTTTTTTTTATTTTATTTTATTATTTTTTTAAATTATTTTTATTAGAAGTACGGTAAATTACAGTAATACACAACACTTATATCTTAATACATTTTTTATACCGCTTCATTTTTTTGAGCTTTAAGAGAAAGATAGAAGTAAGAAAAGTAAAGAAAGTGCGCAAGAGTCGTGAGGTGCAAGAGAGTGTTGTGAAAAGAAAGCCCCTTAGAAAAGAAGTTAGAGAAGGAAGTAAAGTAAGAAAGTAGATCCTAGAAAAGAAAGAAAAAGAAAGTAGGAACAATCGCAGAAAGGGAACCACCAACCAAGTCTGTTTTTGTTGTTTTACCTCCCATTACCAGGTCCTGATACCATTTCTTTATTTATTTATTTTTTAAATTACTATTGCACCTCATGCTTGTAATAGGTCCAAAAACGTAGACCACGTCTTTTGGAATTGGTCTGCTTTCCCTGCTAAGAGGAATCTCATCTCTTCCAGATGTAATGTTTCCAACATATTTGATGTCCACATTTTTATTGTTGGTGTGGGCGCATTTTTCCAGAATTTAAGTATGAGCCTTTTTCCCATTATTAGCCCGTAATTGAATAAGTTCTTCTGATACACGTTTAATTCAGGGATACCTTCCGATATTCCAAAAATGATCCATTCTGGTTTTGGTACCAGTTTTATTTTAATTAATTTTGAGAAAATATCAAATATTTCATGCCAAAAATTTTAGATTTTTGTACACAAAACAAAAGAATGCGCTATGGTAGCTTCTTGACATAGACATTTATCACAGATTGGTGAAACATTAGGAAAGATTTTATTTTATTTAGTTTTTGAATAATATAGTCTATGTAATGTTTTGAATTGGATGAGCGTATGTCGTACGTTGATCGAACATTTATGCACCTGTAGTAAGTGGTTATCCCAGCTCTCTTTTGAAATTTTTATAGCTAATTCTTGTTCCCAGTCTCTTCTAATTCCTTCTGTTGTGGGTATTTCTATGTTTAAAATGATATTATATAAGTACGATATTAGATTAGCTGATTCCGCCTTTGTCTTCATTGCTTCATCTAGTAAGTCGGAAGGCATATTATGATAGTCTTTTGTGTATTTTTTCAGGTAATCACGAATTTGTAGATATTTAAAATATTGATTATTTTTCAGATTATATTTCAGTTGTAGTTGTTGAAATGATAGTAATTTTCCCAATTCATACAGATCTTCGAGCGTTTTGATTCCCATTCTTTCCCATTGTATAAATGATTTGTCTATGGTTGAAGGTTTAAACGATGGGTTATTAACTATTGGTATTGAGAGAGATAGGTTTCTTAATTTTAGATTCTGTTTTATTTGTTTCCATGTTCTAATTGTGCTATTTATAATTGGGTTCTTATTATAATTTTTATTATTCAAATTTATTGGAGAGAGAATAATCGCTCCTATATTACTCGGGGAACAGTCCCCTTTTTCCATTATAATCCAGTCCACCTGCTGGGCAGAATTGTCCAGCAGGTGAATCATATTTTTAATATTTACTGCCCATTTATAATACATAAAGTTAGGGAGCGCGACACCCCCAACTCTTTTCGTTTATTAAGGTGTGCTCTTTGTATTATATGGGATTTATAATCCCATATAAAATTTGTAATGTCTGAGTCCAATTTTTTGAAAAACTTTTCCCCAGGTTTTAAGGGCTCATGAACCTGCCTAATTAAAGGGTCAGGACAGATCCTCTGTGTTCCCCCGTTTACTGAACCCCGCTGACTGCCATAGTGGGGAGAGTGGGGGTAACAGCCATAGCGGGATTGGGGCAGTGCCAGGCTGGGTGACAGACCTGTAAGAGGCCTGTCTTATTTCTGATGTAAATGCCACATCCTGACCAAGAATCGAATGATCTGATGTTTTACCCCAGACCGGGTTTAATTTGCTCCCCTGTGGGTTTATAACATTATTTACCTCAGTTTTACCCCAGACCGGGTTTATTCAAGATTCAAGATAGTTTATTGTCGTGTGTCCCAGATTGGACAATGAAATTCTTGCTTTGCTTCAGCACAAAAGAATATAGACGCCATGAATACAGAACAGATCAGTGTGTCCATATACCATTGTATAAATATATACACACATGTATAAATAAAACAGATAAAGTGCAAATAAACTGAGAATGGCCTATTAATGTTCAGAGTTTTGTTTGAGTTGAGTTCAATATCCTGATGGCTGTGGGGCTGTTTGTGTATTTTGTTCCCCTGTGTGTTTATAACATTATTTACTGTATTATACTGTATTATAACATTATTTACTGTCACTGTATGTCATGTTGTTACTTGTGGGCGGAGCACCAATGCAAATTCCTTGTATGTGAATACTTGGCCAATAAACTTACTTTACTTCAGTTTTACCCCAGACAGGGTTTATTTTGTTCCCCTGTGTGTTTATAACATTATTTACCCCAGCCCAGTGACTAAGTGGGTTTTCTCAGAGATCTTCACTTTCCTCCCACACTCCAAAGATGTGCAGGTTTGTAGGTTAATTGACTTGGTATAAATGTAACATTGTCCCTAGTGTGTGTAGGATAGTGTTAATGTGCGGGGATCGCTGGTCGGTGCAGACTCGGTGGGCCAAAGGGCCTGTTTCCGCGCTATGTCCCTAAATGTGAAACTTACCATGTCACATGAAGTGTTCTCCACGACACTGCCCCTGATACTGTGCCCTTTACCATGGACATTGAAACCCTGTGCACAAACAGAAACAGATAGGAGCATGCAGGCAGTTCAAATATCTGGAGAAACACACCATGACAAACCACATACTACTTTAACTGACAAAGAAATACTTTGAATTAAATGAGACGTACAAGTAAAGGAACAGTAGTGAAGTTTGGCCCAGTTTATGCAACATTTGGCAGAATGGGGAAGATAGTCTAACCCTGGCAGACTCTTCCTGCATCAGAGGACCAAGTCTTTGGAGATCCTGGGTGGAAACTAACACTAATTGGTCACCCCTTTAGAAAGGAGCAGAGAGGAGAGGAAATGGATTCTGGCAACAGACACAAACATACTGAACCAAATATAGATTTAGACCAATTCCAAACAAAGCTACAGTTGGGTGAATGGAAGGGGCAAGATTACCTAATTGTAATGAGTTAAACACAAGTGTCATGAACATTTAACTACTTTCACTGCAACAGCAGCCAACTAGGATGATTTTAACCAGGGGATGTAACCTGCTCCAAAACAAAGTGCTGTTGGCAGATCAGGCACCATCTACCAGACCACAAAGGGAATGGACAGATGCTGTTGTTTCCTGTTGGGACCCTTTCAGACTGATGGAGTCGGGCAGAGAAAGTGGGAAAGAGGTGGGAGCAGGACAAAGCCTGTTATGTGATTAGTGGATACAGGAGAGGGTGATGGGTTGTGACATTGGCTAGGGGTGACAAGGAGACAAAAGGTGCAATGGATGAGAAGAGTGAAACGTAAAGCTGGAGGGAGGGATACGGGTGGAAGGGGATAGAGTGAAATATGAGACTGGTTTGGGAGGTGAGCATACACAGGGAAGTAGCAGAGTGACCAAGGTGTTGAGGGAATTGTTCACACCAGGGTGGGGGTGTGCAGGGAAAGAGGGGGTTCCCATCACCAGTGTGGGGGGTGCAGGGAAAGAGGGGGTTCCCTTCACCAGGATGGGGCTGGTGCAGAAAAAGAAGGGGTTCCCATCACCAGGGTGGGGGGTGCAGGGAAAGAGGGGGTTCCCATCACCAGTGTGGGGGGTGCAGGGAAAGAGGGGGTTCCCATCACCAGGTTGGGGGGTGCAGGGAAAGAGGGGGTTCCCATCACCAGTGTGGGGGGGGGGGTGCAGGGAAAGAGGGGGTTCCCATCACCAAGGTGGGGGGGATTCATGGAAAGAGGGGGTTCCCATCACCAGTATGCTGATTTCCCACCTCTATGCCACATTTCCCTTATATCCTGGGTTAGCCTCTACTTCCTGAGAAGATTACGTCAAGGAGGCCTCTCTCTAACTTCTACAGGTGCACAGTAGAGAACATGCTGACCGGTTGCATCGCGGCTTGGTTCAGCAACTGGAGCGCCCTGGAGAGGAAAAGACTACAAAAAGTAGTAAACACTGCCCAGTCCATCATCGGCTCTGACCTTCCTTCCATCGAGGGGATTTATTGCAGTCGCTGCCTCAAAAAGGCTGCCAGTATCATCAAGGACCCACACCATCCTGGCCACACTCTCACCTCCCCGCTACCTTCAGGTAGAAGGTACAGGAGCCTGAAGACTGCAACAACCAGGTTCAGGAATAGCTACTTCCCCACAGCCATCAGGCTATTAAACTTGGCTCGGACAAAACTCTGAACATTAATAGCCCATTATATGTTATTTGTACTTGATCAGTTTATTTATTCATGTGTGTATATATTTATATAATGGTATATGGACACACTGATCTGTTTTGTAGTCAATGCCTACTATGTTCTGTTGTGCTGAAGCAAAGCAAGAATTTCGTTGTCCTATCAGGGACACACGACAATAAACTCACTTGAACTTGAACTATCCCCTCCCATGTCCCATTCTCCCATAAACCTCCCTCTGGCTTCATCTTCCACACCCCTACCCTTCTTATCCAACATGTTTTATCACTTTCACTTGTGGCCTTTGTTACTTATTCCATCCATCTGCCAATCACCCACCCCCACATGCCAGGCTTTGTCCCACCCCCACTTTCCATCTTTCTCCCCCCTACTCCAGTCTGTAGGTTTCCAACCCAAAATGCCATCTGTCTATTTCCCCCACAGATGCTGCCTGACCCTCAGAGTTCCTCCAGCACTTCTGCTCAACATTCCAGCACCCTGAAATACAAGGAACGTGACCACAAAGCAATTAAGAAAGGACATTGTTAATCTTTCTCAAAGATTTATCCCCATTGAAACCACAAGAGGATCGCCTCAGCGCAGAGGGAGAGCAAGGAGGGAAGAGATGGACTTTGGGACTTTTTGCCTTCCATCACAGTGAGGAGGTGCCTGGTGGACTCACTGTGGTGGATGTTAAACTGTGTTGAGTGTGTGTTTTTGTTATTTATTCTATGTTATGACTGCAGGCTAAACCATTTCGTTGCACTGAAAAGTGCAATGACAATAAATTGAATCAAAAAAAAATCAAAAAAAAATAAACAAAGGCCTTATCTTCATATCATCTCCACAAAGACTAGATTAGATAGACTTGGTTATAACAAAAAAACAGATCACTTTAATGATTGAAATCTCCTGACATCCTTGATCACACCCTCTATCACAAGCAGTACTTGGAACAGCAAGTTGACAAAGCCCATCTATCACAAACCATAGAAAACTGGGGACATTAGAAGATCTCCAGAGACCTTGGCACATCAACCTTGGTAGAATAACTGTAGTGGGAGAAACAGCAGCAGGTGAGAAAATTCTACATTCACCTCAAAATATCAAACACTCGGTGGACAGGGCCTGGAAAAATAACTCTAGGCCCAATGTTTCAAGGTCAGTTTATCGTCACATATACCAATTAAGGTTCAGTGAAATTACAATGTGTCTGCAGTAGTGAATCCTACAGGGTAGAAGAATACATTGACTATTTTCATAATCAAACTGGCACAGCAACATGCCAGCTATATCAAAGAAATACTTCACACAAACAGTGAACTCCCTGAATGAGCTGCCCAATGCTGTAACTCTTACTATGGGCATCAAACGTGACCCCCTGAGTTACTCCAGCACTCTGTAAAACGTCACCTATCCATGTACCCCACAGATGCTGCCTGACCCGCTGGGTTACTCCAGCACTCTGTGAAACGGCTTCTATCCATGTTCCCCACAGATGTTGCCTGACCCGCTGAGTTACTCCAGCACTTTGTGCCTTTTTTTGTAAATCAGCACCTGCAGTTCCTTGATTTTCATCCCAAATCTTGCCTGGTTTCAGGGTTTTTACTAAATTTGGTATCTGTCCAATGGGTGCATTACGGTGAAAGGTAAAGGGTCACAGAGCAATAGAGAACCATTTTGCAGTAAAGAACACAATACCTAATTTGTAGACAGCGCTCCCAATGTGCAGTGAATTCACATAACAGGTCGCTCCAATTTGTGGTCAACACTCCCACCGTGTGGTAATCCGCCGCACTGCAGTCAACACTCCCACCGTGTGGATTAAGAGCGAATTGCAGAAGCTGGAAAAATCGAAGGTAGACAAAAATGCTGGAGTAACTCAGCGGGTGAGGCAGCATCTATGGAGAGAAGGAATAGGTGACGTTTCAGGTCGTGACCCTTCTTCAGACTGAAGTTGGGGTGGGGGTGCGGTAAAAAGGACGGGAAAGGCAGAGACAGTAGGCTGTGGGAGAGCTGGGAAGGGAAAGGAGGGAGAAACCACTGAAATTGGAGAATGGGAAGATGAGGCCAGTGGTGGGATCCCGTTGGAGGTGGCGAAAATGTCGGAGGATTATCTGTTGTATGTGACGGCTGGTAGGGTGGAAGGTGAGGACATGGGGGACTGGGTCCTTGTTACGAGTTACGATGGGGAATAAGAGCAGAGCTGCGCGATATTGAGGAGACCATGATAAGAGTGCTGGAGAAACTCAGCAGGTCAGGCATCATCTTTGGAGGAAAAGGATGGGTGATATTTTGGGTAAAAACCCTTCTTCTATTCCTTCCCAAAATTACTTGTTTGTCCAGAGATGCTGCCTGACCCACTCAGTCACTCCAGCAATTTGTCTATCTTTGGTATAAACCAGCATCTACAGGTCTTGGTTTCTACATTTTACATCAGCCAGATTCAATTTCAGTTGTGATAAGTTTAGGGTATCATCACTTTAGTAAAGATACATCCTTTTATTCTGACACTGTGCCCTCTGGTGCGAGACTCTCCCGCTAGTAGAAACATCCTTTTAGTTCGGAGATACAGCACAGAATCAGCACAATTCCAGTTGCACCAGAAAAAAATAATCATTAAAAACCCTGGACACTTCAAATTACAACAATTGAAAGGAAAAGTCAACAGAATTAATCAAAGAAGCAAACACAATTCCGTAGAGAGCGATAGTGTTCTCACCAACGTCATGCCCTGGAGAGATGTTGATCCACATTAGACACAAGGGGAGACTCCCTGTCTCTACCCTGAGCACTGCTCCCATCCACAGCCCAGAACCACTGCTCCCATCCACAGCCCAGGACCACACCTCCCATCCACAGCCCAGGACCACTGCTCCCATCCACAGCCCAGGACCACTGCTCCCATCCACAGCCCAGGCCCACTGCTCCGATCCACAGCCCAGGACCACTGCTCCCATCCACAGCCCAGGACCACTGCTCCCATCCACAGCCCAGGACCACTGCTCCCATCCACAGCCCAGGACCACTGCTCCCATCCACAGCCCAGGACCACTGCTCCCATCCACAGCCCAGGACCACTGCTCCCATCCACAGCCCAGGACCACTGCTCCCATCCACAGCCCAGGACCACTGCTCCCATCCACAGCCCAGGACCACTGCTCCGATCCACAGCCCAGGACCACTGCACCCATCCACAACCCAGGACCACTGCTCCCATCCACAGCCCAGGACCACTGCTTCCATCCACAGCCCAGGACCACTGCTCCCATCCACAGCCCAGGACGACTGCTCCCATCCACATCCCAGGACCACTGCTCCCATCCACAGCCCAGGACCACTGCTCCCATCCACAGCCCAGGACCACTGCTCCCATCCACAGCCCAGGACCACTGCTCCCATCCACAGCCCAGGACCACTGCTCCCATCCACAGCCCAGGACCACTGCTCCCATCCACAGCCCAGGACCACTGCTCCCATCCACAGCCTAGGACCACTGCTCCCATCCACAGCCCAGGACCACTGCTCCCATCCACAGCCCAGGACCACTGCTCCCATCCACAGCCCAGGACCACTGCTTCCATCCACAGCCCAGGACCACTGCTCCCATCCATAGCCTAGGACCACTGCTCCCATCCACAACCCAGGACCACTGCTCCCATCCACAGCCCAGGACAACTGCACTCAGACACTCCCACAACTCCCCCTTTTATACACAGCAGCTGACAATTTTCTAATCAGCTTCAATCAAGCTGATTACCACATTCACCATTCGCCCACCGGTAGCCAATCAATGTTTGTTGCACACATCATGATATCCACCTGGGGCAGTGTTTGTCTGCAGGACAATAATTGCCCTCCGACTTGTTGCTTTTTACACAAAGTGGCTGCTTGCATTTCCTTACGTCAGGGACGACACACAGAAACAGAATTAGGCCATTCGGCCCATCGAGTCTACCCCACCATTCAATCATGGCTGATCTATCTCTCCCTCCTAACCCCATTCTCCTGCCTTCTCCCCATAACCCCTGACACCCGCACTCATCAACAATCTATCTATCTCTGCCTTAAATATATCCACTGACTTGTGGCCTCCACCCGCCATCTGTGGCAATGAATCCCACAGATTCACCACCCTCTGGCTAAAGAATTTCTCCTCATCTCCTTCCTAAAGGAAAGTCCTTTAAATCTGAGGCTGTGCCCTCTGGTCCTAGACTCTCCCACTAGTGGAAACATCCTCTCCACATCCACTCTCTCTGGGCCTTTCAGCTGTTCAGAGAAGTTTCAATGAGGTCCCCCCCCACCTAATCTTCTAAACTCCAGCGCGTACAGACCCAGCGCCGACAAACGCTCATCGTACGTTCACCCACTCGTTCCTGGGATCGTTCTTGTAAAGGCTAACTCTTTTGTCTTGCTGATGTTGAGGGATGGATTGTTATCCTGACCATAGGTGCAGGAGTGGGCCATTCGGCCATTCACGACAGAAGGTTCTCAATGTCTTTCCCATATTCTATCTCATCGTTGCTGCTCATGTGGCTGAAATACTGTTCTGACCAGTGGACGGACGTCTGGATCCCACTGGCCTGAGACCCGGCCACAAGTTGTGGGTGGCAAGGTCATGACCCCGAGGGACATTGGTGTCAAGGGGTCACGGTGGAGGGAATGTTCTGACCAATTCTAACGTCTGAGAAGTGAATAGTGATGATTTGTTAATTCATCATGGCTGAAACCAGGTGGGCTCACTTCTGACTAGACTTTACTGTGGACATTTAAACAGGAACAGTAAACTTTCTTTATTAACAAGTGAATGACCCAGAGAAAGGAGAATGTTACTCTTGGAAGTTCATAGTCACAGCATGAAACAGGCCCTTCCTTCGGCCCAACTTGTCCGCCCCGACCAACATACCCCATCTACACTAGTCCCACCCCGACCAACATGCCCCGTCTACACTAGTCCCACCCCGACCAACACGCCCCATCTACACTAGTCCCACCCCGACCAACATGCCCCAATCTACCCTAGTCTCACCCCGACCAACATGCCCCCATCTACACTAGTCCCACCCTGACCAACATGCCCCATCTACACTAGTCCCACCCCGACCAACATGCCCCAGCTACACTAGTCCCACCCCGAACAACATGCCCCATCTACACCAGTCCCACCCTGACCAACATGCCCCATCTACACTAGTCCCCACCCGACCAAGATGCCACATGTACACTAGTCCCACCCCGACCAACATGCCACATGTACACTAGTCCCACCCCGACCAACATGCCCCATCTACACTAGTCCCACCCCGACGAACATGCCCCATCTACACTAGTCCCTCCCCGACCAACATGCCACATCTACACTAGTCCCAGCCCGACCAACATGCCCCATCTACACTAGTCCCACCCCGACCAACATGCCCCATCTACACTAGTCCCACCCCAACCAACATGCCCGATCTACATTAGTCCCACCCAAGACCAACATGCCCCGTATACACAAGTCCCACCCCGACCAACATGCCCCATCTACACTAGTCCCACCCGACCAACATGCCCCATCTAAGACCACCGACTAATGCTACACTGCCACCCGACTAAACATGCCCCATCTACACTAGTCCTACCCCGACCAACATGCCCCATCTACACTGGTCCCACTCCGACCAACATGCCCCATCTACACTAGTCCCACCCCGACCAACATGCCCCATCTACACTAGTCCCACCCCGACCAACATGCCCCATCTACACTAGTCCCACCCCGACCAACATGACCCATCTACACTAGTCCCACCCCGACCAACATGCCCCATCTACACTAGTCCCACCCCGACCAATATAACCATCTACACTAGTCCCACCCAAGACCAACATGCCCCATCTACACTAGTCCCACCCGACCAAC
>JAXLNO010003129.1:0-41759 GCA_038087875.1 Malacoraja senta
AATGGACAGATGACATCTCAGGTCAGCAACCTTCCTCAAACTGATGAAAGAGAGTGAAAAGAGGCAGAGGCACGCAGGACAAAGCCAGCAAGTAAATAGGTGGTACATGTGAGGCGTGATTAGCATATGGATGGAGTGAGTGCCAAAGGCTCAAAATGCCAAATAAGGAGAGAACAATGAAACTAGGAGAGAGATGGGTGGAAGGGAGCGAGGGAATATGGAACTGTTTGAGAGATGAGCGTACAACAAAGGACTAGTTACTTGGTATTATTGTTGTCTTATCATTTAGTTCTTATCATTATTTAGTTTATCATTATTGCTATTATTATTATTTAGTTATTTCATTATTGTTTTATTATTATTATTTTAGTTATACTATTTGTTCTATGTTTATTTATTTTTAATTGTTACTTAGTTAATGAAGGAACATTTGCTCATCTCTCAACTGTCCCTTATTTCCCTTTTTACCTTACAACCCCACCTCACCATGGTTTTACATTTCACAGTTCTTGTCCTTATCCAACACGTTTGATCACTTCCCCTTCAGCATTTTCTCCATCCATTTGCCCATCACCCACTCACCTGTAATCCACCCATCACTTGTCAGGCAGTGCCCAACCCCCACCTCATTTCCAGCTCTCCCCGTATTTCAGACTGAGAGCTCCGGACCCAATGAATCATCTGTCCATTTCTTCAGAGGTTGTCAAACCAACCAAGTTCCTCCAGCACTGTGTATTTACTCACGATTCAAGCATGGGGTGGCTCGTGTTGCAAAAAACCCTAACCCAACCCAAACCCAAATCCTCATCATCACCTCCCAAATCTATGCCAGCACCAACTTTATCTACCTAGGCCTTATTTGTCTCCCTCTCTCCTGACGATCCTCACTTTCCTTAGCATGCCTACATTTTCTGTTTTAATACGGTCACCGACTTCTCCTGACCCCCCTCGGTCAGGGGTATTCCTAGTTTCAAGGCATTACTCTGCCAACTGGCCGTTAATGACCGTGCCTTTTATCCATTACAATGATCGATCCACAACTGAATGGCCTTTTTATAATTTCTTTTTTTATCCTTTTTCCATATTACACTCTGGGCCCTTGATAACACACCCATATCCTTGGAACCCCCTTCCCGACATACGCATGAAGGTCTAATAATGCATTTCTGGATGCAAGAAACAGTCCGGGTGACAACTGGTGTCCATACCATTACACTTTTTTTTAATACTTATATTATTACACACCAATAGTTCAGGGTTAACCGTGAGTCCTTCGTTCTGCCGTATCTCACTCGGTCACTTCAATTCCTGACCTTCGCGTGGAGGATTTTCTCTCTTAACAACCAGTCTAAGGCGGACTTTCTGTGAGATATGGGGTACCTTGGTCTCGGTTAACGCCTCAATACTTGTTAATCTGACGATTCAATAACCATCACATTTCAGGGTTAACCGTGAGGTCTTTGGTTCCACCATATCTCACTCGGTCACTTCAATTCCTACCAGAGACTGCGAGCTCCTCGATGTTGAAGAAACAAATTTGATGTTTTAATTTGTTTTATTAGAGGTATCTGCATATCATAGTCCAACCCAATACAAACTTTGTATAACGATTTCATATTAAGTATCCATGGTCCGGGTACCCAGTTACCAAAGTAGTAGGTCCTCCTTTATCAGTTACATATTAACGTTGCCTTTAATTATTTATTTAAATTTATAGACAAGGAAAATAAAGAAATAAAGAAGAAATTAGACAATTAAGATAAACTATCAATAATACAACTTAGGAGATAGGTCCATAGGTCAGAAAACGTAACTAAGAAACAAATTTGGAACAGCCATCAATAATGTAACACAATTATTCCATTAAACTGAAGAGGGTTAGAAATAGGTACCTTACCATCCTATGACATCCATAAAGACCAAATCCTGGTACACTTGATGCTGAAAAATCAAATTAACATAACATTTTAATGTTTGAAATGTTCCAACTTCCTTCTCTACAATTAGACAAAGTGGCGGGAGTAACTTAGTGGGTCGGACAATCCTCAGTGAGAAGATTCTAGTCCTCAAGGTAAAACTAGAATACCTTGTTTTATGTGGACATGTGGACAATGCCTGGAGATGTATCTCCAACCAGGACCATTGTGTCTCTGCAGTCAGGACTCCTACAGATTGGACCAATATTAAGGAAGTTGAATATATTTAGACTACCCGAAGAGTTTAAGGTCTGAAGAGTCCCAACTCAGAATTACCAATCCATGTTCTCCAGCGATGTTGCTGTACCCATCGAGTTGCTCCAGCACTGACACAATTTACAAGCACATCAAATACCCAATATATTTCACAAGTGTTCTCCCAAACTTGTTGCCCGATGCATTACTCTTCATGTGGACATTTAAACGTTAGATATAAACAAACATTTAGTGTTATCGAGATGGTTAGAAAATTCCTAGAAAAACCCAACACCCCAGAGTTTCAGTCAAAAATATTAAACTCTACATTCCCTGAAACAGGAGCCAACTACAACCAGGGAATATGGCTCTGTCCAAAGACAAAGTGCTGGAGGCATTCAGCAGTTCAGGCACAATCTGCCTGACTGCAAGTGGAATGGACAGATGACATCTCAGGTCAGCAACCTTCCTCAGACTGATGAAAGAGAGTGAAAAGAGGCAGAGGCACACAGGACAAAGTCAGCAAGTAAATAGGTGGTACATGTGAGGCGTGATTAGTATATGGATGGAGTGAGTGCCAAAGGCTCAAAATGCCAAATAAGGAGAGAACAATGAAACTAGGAGAGATATGGGTGGAAGGGAGAGAGGGAATATGGAACTGTTTGAGAGATGAGCGTACAAGGAAAGGACTAATTACTTGGTATTATTTAGTTCTTATCATTTAGTTCTTATCATTATTTAGTTCTTACCATTATTGTTACTATTATTATTTAGTTATTATCATTATTGTTATTATTATTATTTAGTTATTACTATTTTTTAGTTATAATTGTTACTTAGTTAATGAAGGGACATATGCTCATCTCTCAACTGCCCCATATTTCCCTGTTACCTTCCAACCCCACCTCACCCTGGTTTTACATTTCACAGTTCTTGTCCTTATCCAACATGTTTGATCACTTCCACCTTCAGCCTTTGGTATTTACTCCATCCATTTGCCCATCACCCACTCACCTGTAATCCACCCATCACCTGTCAGGCAGTGCCCACCCCCCACCTCATTTCCAGCTCTCCCCCGTATTTCAGACCGAGAGCTCCCGACCCGATGAGTCATCTGTCCATTTCTTCAGAGGTTGTCAAACCACACAATTTCCTCCAGCACTGTGTATTTACTCATGATTCAAGCATGGGGTGGCTCGTGTTGCAAAAAAAGTATGCTTTGCAACACGAGGAATTTCATTTACCATCCACTCATACCAATAAAAAGCAACAGAACACAAAAAGTTCAAACTCTTCCCTTCTTTGGTCTGGTGCCTCGAGCCTTCCATTGACGGGACAATCTTGACTCCCGTAGCTGGGGGTCGGGCCGTCCGTGTCGGGGGTCCTGCATTGGGGTTTCAATCACAGCTCACTCGGGGTCTAGTCGATCTTTGCATTCTTTGGAGCTTCCCGACATCGGTCTCTACCAGAGACTGCGAGCTCCTCGATGTTGAAGAAACAAATTGGGAACAGCCATCAATAATGTAACACATTTATCCCATTAAAATTAAGAGGGTTAGAAATAAGTGCCTTACCTTCCTATGACATCCATAAAGACCAAATCCAGGTAGACTTGATGCTGAAAAATCTAATTAACATAACATTTTAATGATTGAAATGTTCCAACTTCCTTCTCTACTATTAGACAAAGTGTGGGAGTAACTCAGTGGGTCGGACAGTCCTGGGTGAGAAGATTCTAGTCCTCAAGGTAAAACACTTGGGACATGTGGACAATGCCTTGACATGTATCTCCAACCAGGACCATTGTGTCTCTGCAGTCAGGACTCCTACAGATTGGACCAATATTAAGGTAGTCGAATATATTTAGACTACCTTAAGAGAATAATGTCTGAAGAGTCCCTACCCAGAATTACCAATACATGTTCTCCAGCGATGTTGCTGCACCCATCGAGTTGCTCCAGCACTGACACAATTTACAAGCACAGCAACACTCCACTTACATCAAATACCCATTATATTTCACAAGTGTTCTCCCAACCTTGTTGCCCGATACCTTACTCTTCACGTGGACATTTGAACGTTAGATATAAACAAACCTTCAGTGGTGTCCAGATGGTTAAAAATACCTGGAAAACCCAATCCCCCAGAGATTCAGTCAAAAATGTTAAACTCCACACTCCCTGTAACAGGAGCCAACTACAACCAGGGAACATGGCTCTGTCCAAAGACAAAGTGCTGGAGGCATTCACCTGCTCAGGCACAATCTGCCTGACTGCAAGTGGAATGGACAGATGACATCTCAGGTCAGCAACCTACCTCAGACTGATGAAAGAGAGTGAAAATTGGCAGAGGCACGCAGGACAAAGCCAGCAAGTAAATAGATGGTACATGTGAGGCATGATTAGCATTTGGATGGAGTGAGTGCCAAAGGCTCAAGGTGAAAGGGACAAAATGCCAAATAAGGAGATAACAGAAATATGAAACTAGGAGAGAGATGGGTGGAAGAGAGAGAGGGAATATGGGACTGTTTGAGAGATGAGTGTACAAGAAAGGACTAGTTAGTTGGTATTACTATTTAGTTGGTATTATTATTTAGTTATTATAATTATTATTTAGTTATTATTATTATTATTTAGTTATTATTATTATTATTTAGTTATTATTATTATTATTTAGTTATTATTATTATTTAGTTATTATTATTATTTAGTTATTACTTAGTTAATGAAGGGAAGTATGCTCATCTCTCAACTCCTTGTCCACATTTCCCTTTTACCTTCCAACCCCATCTCACACTGGTTTTATATTTCAGTTCTTGTTCTTGTCCTTATCCAACATGTTTTATCACTTTCACCTTCAGCCTTTGGCACTTACGCCATCCATTTGCCCATCACCCAATCACCTGTAATCCACCCATCACTTGTCAGGCAGTGCCCAACCCCCACCTCATTTCCAGCTCTCCCCCGTATTTCAGACTGAGAGCTCACGACCCAATTAGTCATCTGTCCATTTCTTCAGAGGTTGTCAAACCCACCAAGTTCCTCCAGCACTGTATTTACTCACGATTGAAGCATGGGGTGGCACGTGTTGCAAAAAATTTTTGTTTGCAACACGAGGAATATCATTTACCATCCACTCATACCAATAAAAAACAACAGAACACAAAGTTCAAACTCTTTCCTTCTTTGGTCTCCCATGGTCTGGGGCCTCGAGCCTTCCTTTGACGGGACTCCCGTAGCCGGCGGTCGGGCCGTCCGTGTCGGGGGTCCTGCATCGGGTGGTTCAATCACACCTCACTCGGGGTCTAGTCAAACCTTTTGCGTTCTTTGGAGCTTCCCGACATCGGTCTCTACCAGAGACTGCGAGCTCCTCGATGTTGAAAAAAAAATTTGGAACAGCCATCAATAATGTAACACAATTATTCCATTAAATTGAAGAGAGTTAGAAATAGGTACCTTACCTTCCTATGACATCCATAAAGACCAAATCCAGGTACACTTGATGCTGAAAAATCAAATTAACATAACATTTTAATGTTTGAAATTTTCCAACTTCCTTCTCTACAATTAGACAAAGTGCGGGAGTAACTTAGTAACATAGATAATAGGTGCAGGAGTACATTCGGCCCTTCGAGCCAGCACCACCATTCATTGTGATCATATACATAGATACATAGAAAATAGGTGCAGGAGTAGGCCATTCGGCCCTTCGAGCCTGCACCGCCATTCAATATGATCATGGCTGATCATCCAACTCAGTATCCCGTACCTGCCTTCTCTCCATATCCCCCGATCCCCTTAGCCACAAGGGCCACATCTAACTCCCTCTTAAATATAGCCAATGAACTGGCCTCAACTACCCTCTGTGGCAGAGAGTTCCAGAGATTCACCACTCTGTGTGAAAACGTTTTTCCTCATCTCGGTCTTAAAGGATTTCCCCCTTATCCTTAAGCTGTGACCCCTTGTCCTGGACTTCCCCAACATCGGGAACAATCTTCCTGCATCTAGCCTGTCCAACCCCATAATAATTCTGTATGTTTCTATAAGATCCCCTCTCAATCTCCTAAATTCTAGCGAGTATAAGCCAAGTCTATCCAGTCTTTCTTCATATGAAAGTCCTGACATCCCAGGAATCAGTCTGGTGAACCTTCTCTGCACTCCCTCTATGGCTATAATGTCCTTCCTCAGATGGAGACCAAAACTGTACGCAATACTCCAGGTGTGGTCTCACCAAGACCCTGTACAACCAACTGCAGTAGAACCTCCCTGCTCCTATACTCAAATCCTCTTGCTATGAAAGCCAACATACCATTCGCTTTCTTCACTGCCTGCTGCACCTGCATGCCTACTTTCAATGACTGGTGTACCATGACACCCAGGTCTCGCTGCATCTCCCCATTTCCTAATCGGCCACCATTTAGATAATAGTCTGCCTTCCCGTTTTTGCCACCAAAGTGGATAACCTCACATTTATCCACATTATACTGCATCTGCCAAACATTTGCCCACTCACCCAGCCTATCCAAGTCACCTTGCAGTCTCCCAGCATCCTCCTCACAGCTAACACTGCCCCCCAGCTTAGTGTCATCCGCAAACTTGGAGATGTTGCTTTCAATTCCCTCATCCAGTTCATTAATATAAATTGTAAATAGCTGGGGTCCCAGCACGGAGCCTTGCGGTACCCCACTAGTCACTGCCTGCCATTGTGAAAAGGACCCGTTTACTCCTACTCTTTGCTTCCTGTTTGCCAGCCAGTTCTCTATCCACATCAATACTGAACCCCCAATACCGTGTGATTTAAGTTTGTATCCTAATCTCTTGTGTGGTACCTTGTCAAAAGCCTTCTGAAAGTCCAGATACAACACATCCACTGGTTCTCCCCTATCCACTCTACTCGTTACATCCTCGAAAAATTCTATAAGATTCGTCACACGATTTACCTTTCGTAAATCCATGCTGACTTTGTCCAGTGATTTCACCACTTTCCAAATGTGCTGCTATCCCATCTTTAATAACTGACTCTAGCAGTTTCCCCACTACCGATGTTAGACTAACTGGTCTGTAATTCCCCATTTTCTCTCTCCCTCCCTTCTTAAAAAGTGGCGTTACGTTTGCTACCCTCCAATCCTCAGGAACTACTCTAGAATCTAAAGAGTTTTGAAAAATTATCACTATTGCATCCACTATTTCTGGAGCTACTTCCTTAAATACTCTGGGATGCAGTCTATCTGGCCCTGGTGATTTATCGGCCTTTAATCCATTCAATTTACCAAACACCACTTCCCGACTAACCTGGATTTCACTCAGTTCCTCCATCTCCTGTGACCCGCGGCCCCCTGCTATTTCCGGCAGATTATTTATGTCTTCCTTAGTGAAGACGGAAACAAAGTAGTTATTCAATTGGTCCGCCATATCCTTGTTCCCCATGATCAATTCACCCGTTTCTGACTGCAAGGGACCTACATTTGTTTTAACCAATCTCTTTCTCTTCACATACCTATAAAAACTTTTGCAGTCAGTTTTTATGTTCCCTGCCAGTTTCCTTTCATAATCTATTTTCCCTTTCCTAATTAAGCCCTTTGTCCTCCTCTGCTGGTCTCTGAATTTCTCCCAGTCCTCTGGTATGCTGCTTTTTCTGGCTAATTTGTACGCATCATCTTTTGCTTTGATACTATCCCTGATTTCCCTTGTTATCAACGGATGCACTATACAACTCAACTTCCTTAAATTAAACAGTAGCAAAACAGAATTTCTCCTCATTGGCTCCAAATCAACACTCACTAAAATTAACAACCCCACTCTCACTATCGACGGCACCACTGTCTCCCCATCTCCTCAGGCACGCAACCTTGGCGTGATCCTTGACTCAACCCTCTCCCTTGAGCCTCACATCCGCCATGTTGTCAAAACATCATTTTTTCACCTCCGCAACATTGCAAAAATCAGATCGTCTCTCACACCCCCCGCTGCTGAAAGACTCATCCATGCCTTCATCTCCCCCCGACTGGACTACTGTAACTCTCTTCTTTTCGGAATCAATTCCAGCAGCATCAAACGACTCCAACTGGTCCAAAATGCAGCCGCTCGACTCATTACCCACACCAAATCCTGGCACCACATCACCCCAGTTCTCAAAGAACTTCACTGGCTTCCCATTTCCCACCGGATCACCTACAAAATCCTGGTCCTCACCTACAAAGCCCTCAACAACCTGGCCCCCCCTTATCTCATTGACCTCTCCCCCTACCAACCCTCACGGTCCCTCAGATCCACATCAGCTGGTCTCCTCTCCACTCCGAAATCAAACCTCTGCACTTTTGGAGGCAGAGCCTTCTCCAGGGCAGCTCCCAGGCTCTGGAATTCCCTCCCACAACCGGTCCGAAATTCTGAGTCCCTCACCATCTTCCAGTCCCGCCTCAAGACCCATCTCTTCACCTCTGCATACCCTTAGTCCCATGTTCCCCTCCCCTCTGTCTTACTGCTCTATTTTGTTTTGTTTATTCCTGACTCTCAATTGTAAAGCGACTTTGAGTCCTGAAAAGCGCTATATAAATAAAATCTATTATTATTATTATTACTACATTCCCTGATTTATTCTTTTGCCAAACTGGGATGAACAATTTTTGTAGTTCATCCATGCAGTGTTTAAATGCCTTCCATTGCATATCCACCGTCAACCCTTTTAGAACTAATTGCCAGTCAATCTTGGCCAATTCACGTCTCATACCCTCAAAGTTACCTTTCTTTAAGTTCAGAACCGTTGTTTCTGAATTAACAATGTCACTCTCCATCCTAATGAAGAACTCAACCATATTATGGTCACTCTTGCCCAAGGGGGCACGCACAACAAGACTGCTAACTAACCCTTCCTCATTACTCAATACCCAGTCTAGAATAGCCTGCTCTCTCGTTGGTTCCTCTACATGTTGGTTTAGATAACTATCTCGCATACATTCCAAGAAATCCTCTTCCTCAGCACCCCTGCCAATTTGATTCACCCAATCTATATGTAGATTGAAGTCACCCATTATAACCGTTTTGCCTTTGTTGCACGCATTTCTAATTTCCTGTTTGATGCCATCCCCAACTTCACTACTACTGCTAGGTGGCCTGTACACAACACCCACCAGCGCTTTCTGCCCCTTAGTGTTTCGCAGCTCTACCCATACCGATTCCACATCCTCCAAGCTAATGTCCTTCCTTTCCACTGCGTTAATCTCCTCTCTAACCAGCAACGCTACCCCACCTTCTTTTCCTTTCTCTCTATCCCTCCTGAATATTGAATATCCCTGGATGTTCAGCTCCCAGCCTTGGTCACCCTGGAGCCATGTCTCCGTGATCCCAAATATATCATAATCATTAATTGCTATCTGCACGTTCAACTCATCCACCTTATTACGAATGCTCCTTGCATTGAGACACAAAGCCTTCAGGCTTGTTTTTACAACGCTCTTACCCCTTATACAATTATGTTGAAAAGTGGTCCTTTTTGATTTTTGCCCTGGATTTGTCTGCCTGCCACTTTTACTTTTCACCTTGCTACCTATTGCTTCCGCCCGCATTTTACACCCCTGTTTCTCTGCTCACCCATTTAAGAACCCCACCACCTCTTATTCTCCGTCTATTATTGTTTTCTTCTTTCCCCCCTACATGTTGGGTCTGAGTGCTTTCCTTCTCTGCCTCCTGCCTCACACACTGTCCAATAGCATTTTCTATTTGAGCCCCTCCCCCCAACCATTCTAGTTTAAAGTCATGGCTGATCATCCCCTATCAATAACCCTTGCCTGCCTTCTCCCCATATCCCTCGATTCCACTAGCCCCTGGAGCTCTATCCAACTCTCTCTTAAATCCATCCAGTGATTTGTCCTCCACTGCCCTCTGTGGCAGGGAATTCCATAAATTCACAACTGGGTGAAAAAGTTCTCTCACCTCAGTCTTAAATGACCTCCCCTTTATTCTAAGACTGTGGCCCCTGGTTCTGGACTCGCCTAACATGGGGAACTTTTTCCTGCATCTAGCTTGTCCAGTCCTTTTATAATTTTATTAGTTTCTATAAGATCCCCCTCCCCCCCCTCATCCTTCTAAACTCCAGTGAATACAAGCCTAGTCTTTTCTATCTTTCCTCATATGACAGTCCCGCCATCCCAGGGATCAATCTCGTGAACCTACGCTGCACTGCCTCAATCACAAGGACTGTCCGACCCACTCAGTGCGTAGGACAGTCCTGGGTGAGAAGATTCTAGTCCTCAAGGTAAAACACTTGGACAATGCCTGGAGTTGTATCTCCAACCAGGACCATTGTGTCTCTGCAGTCAGGACTCCTACAGGTTGGACCAATATTATGGTAGTCGAATATATTTAGACTCTCAAGAGATTAAGGTCTGAAGATTCCCAACCCAGAATTACCAATCCATGTTCTCCAGCGATGTTGCTGTACCCATCGAGTTGCTCCAGCACCGACACAATTTACAAGCACAGCAACACCCCAGTTACATCAATACCCATTATATTTCATAAGTGTTCTCACAACCTTGTTGCCCGATGCCTTACTCTTCACGTGGCCATTTAAACATTAGATATAAACAAACATTCAGTGGTGTCCAGATGGTAAAAAATACCTGGAAAAACCCAACCCCCCAGAGCTTCAGTCAAAAATATTAAACTCTACTTTCCCTGTAACAGGAGGCAACTACAACCAGGGAACATGGCTCTGTCCAAAGACAAAGTGTTGAAGGCATTCAGCAGTTCAGGCACAATCTGCCTGACTGCAAGTGGAATGGACAGATGACATCTCAGGTCAGCAACCTCCCTCAGACTGATGAAAGAGAGTGAAAAGAGGCAGAGGCACGAAGGACAAAGCCAGCAAGTAAATAGGTGGTACATGTGAGGCGTGATTAGCATATGGATGGAGTGAGTGCCAAAGGCTCAAGGTGAAAGGGACAAAATGCCAAATAAGCAGAGAAAGGAAGTATGAAACTCGGAGAGATGGGTGGAAGGGATAGAGGGAATATGGAACTGTTTGAGAGATGAGCGTACAAGAAAGGACTAGTTAGTTGGTATTACTATTTAGTTGGTATTACTATTTAGTTATTATTATTAAGTTATTATTATTATTTAGTTATTATTATTTAGTTATTATTTTTTAGTTATTACTATTACTTAGTTAATGAATGGAAGTATGCTCATCTCTCAACTGTCCCATATTTCCCTTTTATCTTCCAACCCCACCTCACCGTGGTTTTACATTTCACAGTTCTTGTCCTTATCCAACATGTTTGATCACTTCCACCTTCAGCCTTTGGTATTTACTCCATCCATTTGCCCATCACCCACTCACCTGTAATCCACTCATCACCTGTCAGGCAGTGCCCACCCCCCACCTCATTTCCAGCTCTCCCCCGTATTTCAGACTGAGAGCTCCCGACCCGATGAGTCATCTGTCCATTTCTTCAGAGGTTGTCAAACACACCAATTTCCTCCAGCACTGTGTATTTACTCATGATTCAAGCATGGGGTGGCTCGTGTTGCAAAAAAAGTATGCTTTGCAACACGAGGAATTTCATTTACCATCCACTCATACCAATAAAAAGCAACAGAACACAAAAAGTTCAAACTCTTCCCTTCTTTGGTCTGGGGCCTCGAGCCTTCCATTGACGGCACGATCTTGACTCCCGTAGCCCGCGGTCGGGCGGTCCGTGTCGGGGGTCCTGCATCAGGGGGTTCAATCACAACTCACTCGAGGTCCAGTCGAATCTTTTGCGTTCTTTGGAGCTTCCCGACATTGGTCTCTACCAGAGACTGCGAGCTCCTCGACGTTGAAGAAACAAATTTTGAAAAGCCATCAATAATTTAACACACCTATCCCATTGAAGTGAAGAGGGTTAGAAATAGGTACCTTACCTTCCTATGACATCCATAAAGACCAAATCCAGGTAGACTTGATGCTGAAAAATCAAATTAACATAACATTTTAATGTTTGAAATGTTCCAACTTCCTTCTCTACAATTAGACAAAGTGCTGGAGTAACTCAGTGGGTCGGACAGTCCTGGGTGTGAAGATTCTATTCCTCAAGGTAACAACACTTGGGGACATGTGGACAATGCCTGGACATGTATCTCCAACTTTCAAGAGAGCTAGATAGGGCTCTTAAATATAGCAGAGCCAGGGGATATGGGGAGAAGGCAGGAATAGGGTACTGATTGGGGATGATCAGCCATGATGACATTGAATGGCGGTAAAGGCCCGAATGGCCTACTGCACCAATTGGCTATTGTCAACCAGGACTATTGTGGCTCTGCAGTCAGGACTCCTACAGTTTGGACCAATAATAAGGTAGTTGAATATATTTAGACTACCTTAAGAGTTTAAGGTCTGAAGAGTCCCAACCCAGAATTACCAATCAATGTTCTCCAGCGATGTTGCTGTACCCATCGAGTTGCTCCAGCACCGACACAATTTACAAGCACAGCATATAACCATTACAGCACGGAAACAGGCCATCTCGGCCCTTCAAGTCCGTGCCGAACATTTTTTTATTTTTTATTATTAAATAAATAAATACTTCCCCCTAGTCCCATCTACCTGCACTCAGACCATAACCCTCCATTCTTTTCACGTCCATATACCCATCCAATCTATTTTTAAAGGATAAAATCAAACCAGCCTCCACCACTTACACTGGAAATTCATTCCACACAGATACCACTCTCTGAGTAAAGAAGTTCCCCTTAAAGTTACCCCTAAACATCTGTCCCTTAATTCTCAAGTCATGTCCCCTCGTTTGAATCTTCCCTACTCTCAATGGAAAAAGCTTATCCACGTCAACTCTGTGTCTATCCCTCTCATCATTTTAAAGATCTCTATCAAGTCCCCCCCTTAACCTTCTGCGCTCCAAAGAATAAAGACCTAACTTGTTCAGCCTTTCTCTGTAATTTAGTTGCTGAAACCCAGGCAACATGCTCGTAAATCTCCTCTGTACTCTCTATTTTGTTGACCTCCTTCCTATAATTAGGCGACCAAAATTGTACTCCATACTCCAGAATTGGCCTCACCAATCCCTTGTACAATTTTAACATTACATCCCAACTTCTATATTCAATGCTCTGATTTATAAAGGCCAGCACACCAAAAGCTTTCTTTACCAACCTATCCACATGAGATTCCACCTTCAGGGAACTATGCACAGTTATTCCTAGATCCCTCTGTTCAACTGCATTCCTCAATTCTCTACCATTTACCATGTATGTCCTATTTTGATTTGTCCTGCCGAGATGCAGTACCTCACATTTATCAGCATTAAACTCCATCTGCCATCTTTCAGCCCACTCTTCGAAATGGCCTAAATCTCTCTGTAGACTTTGAAAATCTACTTCATTATCCACCACATCACCTATCTTAGTATCATCTGCATACTTACTAATCCAATTTTCCACACCATCATCCAGATCATTGATGTACATGACAAACAAAAGTGGACCCAACACAGACCCCCGAGGCACCCCACTAGTCACCAGCCTCCAACCTGAAAAACAGCCATCCACCATTACTCTCTGGCATCTCCCAAACAGCCACTGTTGAATCCATCTTGCTACTCCACCATTAATACCCAACAATTTAATCTTCTTAACCAACCTTCCATGAGGAACCTTGTCAAAGGCCTTACTGAAGTCCATATAGACAACATCCACTGCTTTACCCTCATCAATTTCCCAAGTAACCTCTTTGAAAAATTCTAGAAGATTAGTCAAACATGACCTTCCAGGCACAAATCCATGTTGACTATTCCTAATCAGATCCTGCTTATCCAGATGCTTATATATATTATCTTTAAGTATCCTTTCCATTAATTTGCCCACCACTGACGTCAAATTAACAGGTCTATAATTGCTAGGTATACTCTTAGAACCCTTTTTAAACAACGGAACAACATGCGCAGTACGTCAATCCTCCGGCACTATTCCCGTTTCTAATGACATTTGAAATATTTCTGTCATAGCCCCTGCTATTTCTGCACTAACTTCCCTCAATGTCCTCGGGAATATCCTGTCAGGACCTAACCAGTCATATATCCTGTCATTAGCACCACCCCAGTTACATCAAATATCCATTATATTTCACAAGTGCTCTCCCAACCTTGTTACCCGATGCCTTACTCTTCACGTGCACATTTAAACATTAGATATAAACAAACATTCAGTGGTGTCGATGGTTAAAAATCCCTTGAAAAACACCAACCCCCCCAGAGCTTCAGTCAAAAATATTAAACTCTACATTCCTTGCAACAGGAGCCAACTACAACCAGGGAACATGGCTCTGTCCAAAGACAAAGTGCTGGAGGCATTCAGCTGTTCAGGCACAATCTGCGTGACTGCAAGTGGAATGGACAGATGACATCTCAGGTCAGCAACTTTCCTCAGACTGATGAGAGTGAAAAGATGCAGAGGCACGCAGGACAAAGCCAGCAAGTAAATAGATGGTACACGTGAGGTGTGATGAGCATATGGATGGAGTGTGCCAAAGGCTCAAGGTGAAAGGGACAAAATGCCAAATAAGCAGAGAACAGAAATATGAAACTAGGAGAGATGGGTGGAAGAGAGAGAGGGAATATGGGACTGTGAGAGATGAGCGTACAAGAAAGGACTAGTTAGTTGGTATTACTATTTAGTTGGTATTACTATTTAGTTATTATTATTAAGTTATTATTATTATTTAGTTATTATTATTTAGTTATTATTATTATTTAGTTATTATTTTTTAGTTATTACTATTACTTAGTTAATGAATGGAAGTATGCTCATCTCTCAACTGTCCCATATTTCCCTTTTATCTTCCAACCCCACCTCACCGTGGTTTTACATTTCACAGTTCTTGTCCTTATCCAACATGTTTGATCACTTCCACCTTCAGCCTTTGGTATTTACTCCATCCATTTGCCCATCACCCACTCACCTGTAATCCACTCATCACCTGTCAGGCAGTGCCCACCCCCCACCTCATTTCCAGCTCTCCCCCGTATTTCAGACTGAGAGCTCCCGACCCGATGAGTCATCTGTCCATTTCTTCAGAGGTTGTCAAACACACCAATTTCCTCCAGCACTGTGTATTTACTCATGATTCAAGCATGGGGTGGCTCGTGTTGCAAAAAAAGTATGCTTTGCAACACGAGGAATTTCATTTACCATCCACTCATACCAATAAAAAGCAACAGAACACAAAAAGTTCAAACTCTTCCCTTCTTTGGTCTGGGGCCTCGAGCCTTCCATTGACGGCACGATCTTGACTCCCGTAGCCCGCGGTCGGGCGGTCCGTGTCGGGGGTCCTGCATCAGGGGGTTCAATCACAACTCACTCGAGGTCCAGTCGAATCTTTTGCGTTCTTTGGAGCTTCCCGACATTGGTCTCTACCAGAGACTGCGAGCTCCTCGACGTTGAAGAAACAAATTTTGAAAAGCCATCAATAATGTAACACACCTATCCCATTGAAGTGAAGAGGGTTAGAAATAGGTACCTTACCTTCCTATGACATCCATAAAGACCAAATCCAGGTAGACTTGATGCTGAAAAATCAAATTAACATAACATTTTAATGTTTGAAATGTTCCAACTTCCTTCTCTACAATTAGACAAAGTGCTGGAGTAACTCAGTGGGTCGGACAGTCCTGGGTGTGAAGATTCTATTCCTCAAGGTAACAACACTTGGGGACATGTGGACAATGCCTGGACATGTATCTCCAACTTTCAAGAGAGCTAGATAGGGCTCTTAAATATAGCAGAGCCAGGGGATATGGGGAGAAGGCAGGAATAGGGTACTGATTGGGGATGATCAGCCATGATGACATTGAATGGCGGTAAAGGCCCGAATGGCCTACTGCACCAATTGGCTATTGTCAACCAGGACTATTGTGGCTCTGCAGTCAGGACTCCTACAGTTTGGACCAATAATAAGGTAGTTGAATATATTTAGACTACCTTAAGAGTTTAAGGTCTGAAGAGTCCCAACCCAGAATTACCAATCAATGTTCTCCAGCGATGTTGCTGTACCCATCGAGTTGCTCCAGCACCGACACAATTTACAAGCACAGCATATAACCATTACAGCACGGAAACAGGCCATCTCGGCCCTTCAAGTCCGTGCCGAACATTTTTTTATTTTTTATTATTAAATAAATAAATACTTCCCCCTAGTCCCATCTACCTGCACTCAGACCATAACCCTCCATTCTTTTCACGTCCATATACCCATCCAATCTATTTTTAAAGGATAAAATCAAACCAGCCTCCACCACTTACACTGGAAATTCATTCCACACAGATACCACTCTCTGAGTAAAGAAGTTCCCCTTAAAGTTACCCCTAAACATCTGTCCCTTAATTCTCAAGTCATGTCCCCTTGTTTGAATCTTCCCTACTCTCAATGGAAAAAGCTTATCCACGTCAACTCTGTGTCTATCCCTCTCATCATTTTAAAGATCTCTATCAAGTCCCCCCCTTAACCTTCTGCGCTCCAAAGAATAAAGACCTAACTTGTTCAGCCTTTCTCTGTAATTTAGTTGCTGAAACCCAGGCAACATGCTCGTAAATCTCCTCTGTACTCTCTATTTTGTTGACCTCCTTCCTATAATTAGGCGACCAAAATTGTACTCCATACTCCAGAATTGGCCTCACCAATCCCTTGTACAATTTTAACATACATCCCAACTTCTATATTCAATGCTCTGATTTATAAAGGCCAGCACACCAAAAGCTTTCTTTACCAACCTATCCACATGAGATTCCACCTTCAGGGAACTATGCACAGTTATTCCTAGATCCCTCTGTTCAACTGCATTCCTCAATTCTCTACCATTTACCATGTATGTCCTATTTTGATTTGTCCTGCCGAGATGCAGTACCTCACATTTATCAGCATTAAACTCCATCTGCCATCTTTCAGCCCACTCTTCGAAATGGCCTAAATCTCTCTGTAGACTTTGAAAATCTACTTCATTATCCACCACATCACCTATCTTAGTATCATCTGCATACTTACTAATCCAATTTTCCACACCATCATCCAGATCATTGATGTACATGACAAACAAAAGTGGACCCAACACAGACCCCCGAGGCACCCCACTAGTCACCAGCCTCCAACCTGAAAAACAGCCATCCACCATTACTCTCTGGCATCTCCCAAACAGCCACTGTTGAATCCATCTTGCTACTCCACCATTAATACCCAACAATTTAATCTTCTTAACCAACCTTCCATGAGGAACCTTGTCAAAGGCCTTACTGAAGTCCATATAGACAACATCCACTGCTTTACCCTCATCAATTTCCCAAGTAACCTCTTCGAAAAATTCTAGAAGATTAGTCAAACATGACCTTCCAGGCACAAATCCATGTTGACTATTCCTAATCAGATCCTGCTTATCCAGATGCTTATATATATTATCTTTAAGTATCCTTTCCATTAATTTGCCCACCACTGACGTCAAATTAACAGGTCTATAATTGCTAGGTATACTCTTAGAACCCTTTTTAAACAACGGAACAACATGCGCAGTACGCCAATCCTCCGGCACTATTCCCGTTTCTAATGACATTTGAAATATTTCTGTCATAGCCCCTGCTATTTCTGCACTAACTTCCCTCAATGTCCTCGGGAATATCCTGTCAGGACCTAACCAGTCATATATCCTGTCATTAGCACCACCCCAGTTACATCAAATATCCATTATATTTCACAAGTGCTCTCCCAACCTTGTTACCCGATGCCTTACTCTTCACGTGCACATTTAAACATTAGATATAAACAAACATTCAGTGGTGTCCAGATGGTTAAAAATCCCTTGAAAAACACCAACCCCCCCAGAGCTTCAGTCAAAAATATTAAACTCTACATTCCTTGCAACAGGAGCCAACTACAACCAGGGAACATGGCTCTGTCCAAAGACAAAGTGCTGGAGGCATTCAGCTGTTCAGGCACAATCTGCATGACTGCAAGTGGAATGGACAGATGACATCTCAGGTCAGCAACTTTCCTCAGACTGATGAAAGAGTGAAAAGATGCAGAGGCACGCAGGACAAAGCCAGCAAGTAAATAGATGGTACACGTGAGGTGTGATGAGCATATGGATGGAGTGTGCCAAAGGCTCAAGGTGAAAGGGACAAAATGCCAAATAAGCAGAGAACAGAAATATGAAACTAGGAGAGATGGGTGGAAGAGAGGGAATATGGGACTGTTTGAGAGATGAGCATACAAGAAAGGACTAGTTAGTTTGTATTATTTAGTTATTATCATTTAGTTATTGTCATTATAGTCATTATCATTTACTCATTATCATTATTTAGTCATTATTATTTAGTTATTATTATTTAGTTATTACTATTTTTGAGATTACTGTTACTCAGTTAATGAAGGGACATATGCTCATCTCTCAACTGTCCCATATTTCCCTCTTACCTTCCAATCCCCACCTCACCCTGGTTTTACATTTCACAGTTCTTGTCCTTATCCAACATGTTTTTATCACTTTCACCTTCAGCCTTTGGCATTCACTCCATCCATTTGCCCATCACCCACTCACCGGTAATCCACCCAGTACCTGTCAGATAGTGCCCAACCCCAACCTCATTTCCAGCTATCCCCCGTATTTCAGACCGAGAGCTCCCAACCCTATTAGTCATCTGTCCATTTCTTCAGAGGTTGTCAAACACACCAAGTTCCTCCAGCACTGTATTTACTCTTACGATTCAAGCATGGGGTAGATTGTGTTGCAAAAAAAGTACGCTTTGCAGCATGAGGAATTTCATTTACCTCCACTCATACCAATAAAAAGCAACAGAATACAAAGTTCAAACTCTTCCCTTCTTTGGTCTCCCGCGGTCTGGGGCCTCGAGCCTTCTATTGACAGGACAATCTTGACTCCCATAGCCGTCGGTCGGGCCGTCCGTGTCAGGTCTCCTGCATTGGGGGATTCAATCACAGCTCACTCGGGGTCTAGTCGAACCTTTTGCGTTCTTTGGAGCTTCCCGATATCGGCCTCTACCAGAGACTGCGAGCTCCTCGATGTTGAAGAAACAAATTTGGAACAGCCATCAATAATGTAACACATTTACCCCATTAAACTGAAGAGGGTTAGATATAGGTACCTTATCTTCCTATGACATCCATAAAGACCAAATCCAGGATGACTTGATGCTCAAAAATCAAATTAACATAACATTTTAATGTTTGAAATGTTCCTACATCCTTCTCTACAATTAGACAAAGTGTGGGAGTAACTCAGTGGGTCGGACAGTCCTGGGTGAGACGATTCTAGTCCTCAAGGTAAAAACACTTGGACATGTGGACAATGCCTGGAGATGTATCTCCAACTAGGACCATTGTGTCTCTGCAGTCAGGACTCCTACAGGTTGGACCAATATTAATGTAGTCGAATATATTTAGACTAGCTCAAGAGATTAAGGTCTGAAGAGTCCCAACCCAGAATTACCAATCCATGTTCTTCAGCGATGTTGCTGTACCCATCGAGTTGCTCCAGCACTGACACAATTTACAAGCACAGCAACACCCCATTTATATCAAATACCCATTATATTTCACAAGTGTTCTCACAACCTTGTTGCCCGATGCCTTACTCTTCACGTGGCCATTTAAACGTTAGATATAAACAAACATTCAGTGGTGTCCAGATGGTTAAAAATACCTGGAAAAACCCAACCCCCCAGAGCTTCAGTCAAAAATATTAAGCTCTACTTTCCCTGTAACAGGAGCCAACTACAACCAGGGAACATGGCTCTGTCCAAAGACAAAGTGCTGGAGGCTTTCAGCAGTACAGGCACAATCTGCCTGACTGCAAGTGGAATGGACAGATGACATCTCAGGTCAGCAACCTTCCTCAGACTGATGAAAGAGAGTGAAAAGAGGCAGAGGCACGAAGGACAAAGCCAGCAAGTAAATAGGTGGTACATGTGAGGCGTGATTAACATATGGATGGAGTGAGTGCCAAAGGCTCACGGTGAAAGGGACAAAATGCCAAATAAGTAGAACTGAAATATGAAACTAGGAGAGAGATGGGTGGAAGAGATAGAGGGAATATGGGACTGTTTCTGAGAGATGATCGTACAAGAAAGGGCTGGTTAGTTGTTGTTATTATTTAGTTATTATTTAGTTGTTACTTAGTTATAATTATTTAGTTATTATTAATTAGTTATTACTTAGTTAATGAAGGGAAGTACGCTCATCTCTCAACTGTCCCATATTTCACTTTTACCTACCAACCCCACCTCACCCTGGTTCACATTTCAGAGTTCTTGTCCTTATCCAACATGTTTCATCACTTCCACCTTCAGATTTTGGCACTTACTCCATCCATTTGCCCATCACCCACTCACCTGTAATCCACCCATTACCTTTCAGGCAGTGCCCAACCCCCACCTCATTTCCAGCTCTCCCCCGTATTTCAGACTGAGAGCTCCCGACCCGATGAGTCATCTGTCCATTTATTCAGAGCTTGTCAAATCCACCAAGTTCCTCCAGCACTGTGTGTTTACTCACGATTCAAGCATGGGGTAGCACGTGTTGCAAAAAATTTATGTTTGCAACACAAGGCATTTCATTTACCATCCACTCATACCAATAAAAAGCAACAGAACACAAAGTTCAAACTCTTCCCTTCTTTGGTCTCCCGCAGTCTGGGGCCTCGAGCCTTCCGTTGACGGAACAATCTTGACTCCCGTAGCCGGCGGTCGGGCCGTCCGTGTCGGGGGTCCTGCATCGGGGGGTTCAATCACAGCTCACTCGGGGTCTAGTCGAACCTTTTGCGTTCTTTGGAGCTTCCCGACATCGGTCTCTACCAGAGACTGCGAGCTGCTCGATGTTGAAGAAACAAATTTGGAACAGCCATCAATAATGTAACACAATTATTCCATTAAACTGAAGAGAGTTAGAAATGTGCCTTACCTTCCTATGACATCCATAAAGACCAAATCCAGGTACACTTGATGCTGAAAAATCAAATTAACATAACATTTTAATGTTTGAAATGTTCCAACTTCTTTCTCTACAATTAGACAAAGTGTGGGAGTAACTTAGAAACATAGAAAATAGGTGCACGAGGAGGCCATTCGGCCCTTCGAGCCAGCACCGCCATTCATTGTGATCATGGCTGATCATCCCCCATCAATAACCCTTGCCTGCCTTCTCCCCATATCCCTCGACTCCACTAGCCCCTGGAGCTCTATCCAACTCTCTCTTAAATCCATCCAGTGATTTGGCCTCCACTGCCCTCTGTGGCAGGGAATTCCATAAATTCACAACTCTGGGTGAAAACGTTTTTTCTCACCCCTGTCTTAAATGACCTCCCCTTTATTCTAAGACTGCGGCCTCTGGTTCTGCACTCGCCTAACATTGGGAACATTTTTCTTGCATCTAGCTTGTCCAGTTCTTTTATAATTTTATACGTTTCTATAAGAACCCCCCCTCATCCTTTCTAAACTCCAGTGAATACAAGCCTAGTCTTTTCAATCTTTCCTCATATGACAGTCCCACCATCCGAGGGATCAATCTCGTGAACCTACGCGGCACTGCCTCAATCACAAGGACCGTCCGACCCACTCAGTGCGTAGGACAGTCCTGGGTGAGAAGATTCTAGTCCTCAAGGTAAAACACTTGGACAATGCCTGGAGTTGTATCTCCAACCAGGACCATTGTGTCTCTGCAGTCAGGACTCCTACAGGTTGGACCAATATTATGGTAGTCGAATATATTTAGACTACCTCAAGAGATTAAGGTCTGAAGAATCCCAACCCAGAACTACCAATCCATGTTCTCCAGCGATGTTGCTGTACCCATCGAGTTGCTCCAGCACCGACACAATTTACAAGCACAGCAACACCCCAGTTATATCAAATACCCATTATATTTCACAAGTGTTCTCACAACCTTGTTGCCCGATGCCTTACTCTTCACGTGGCCATTTAAACATTAGATATAAACAAACATTCAGTGGTGTCCAGATGGTTAAAAATACCTGGAAAAACCCAACCCCCCAGAGCTTCAGTCAAAAATATTAAGCTCTACTTTCCCTGTAACAGGAGCCAACTACAACCAGGGAACATGGCTCTGTCCAAAGACAAAGTGCTGGAGGCTTTCAGCAGTACAGGCACAATCTGCCTGACTGCAAGTGGAATGGACAGATGACATCAGGTCAGCAACCTTCCTCAGACTGATGAAAGAGAGTGAAAAGATGCAGAGGCACGCAGGACAAAGCCAGCAAGTAAATAGGTGGTACATGTGAGGCGTGATTAGCATATGGATGGAGTGAGTGCCAAAGGCTCAAGGTGAAAGGGACAAAATGCCAAATAAGCAGAGAACGGAAATATGAAACTAGGAGAGATGGGTGGAAGGGACAGAGGGAATATGGGACTTTGAGAGATGAGCGTACAAGAAAGGACTAGTTATTTGGTATTACTATTTAGTTATTACTATTTAGGTATTACTATTTAGTTATTACTATTTAGTTATTACTATTTAGTTATTACTATTTAGTTATTACTATTTAGTTATTACTATTTAGTTATTACTATTTAGTTATTACTATTTAGTTATTACTATTTAGTTATTACTATTTAGTTATTACTATTTAGTTATTACTATTTAGTTATTACTATTTAGTTATTACTTAGTTAATGAAGGGACATATGCTCATCTCTCAACTTTCCCATATTTCCCTTTTACCTTCCAACTCCACCTCACCCTGGTTTTACATTTCACAGTTCTTGTCCTTATCCAATATGTTTCATCACTTCCACCTTCAGACTTTGGCACTTATTCCATCCATTTGCCCATCACCCACTCACCTGTAATCCACCCATCACCTGTCAGGCAGTGCCCACCCCCCACCTCATTTCTAGCTCTCCCCCATATTTCAGACTGAGAGCTCCCGACCCGATGAGTCATCTGTCCATTTCTTCAGAGGTTGTCAAACCCACCAAGTTCCTCCAGCACTGTATTTACTCACAATTCAAGCATGGGGTGGCTCGTGTTGCAAAAAAAGTATGTTTGCAACACGAGGAATTTCATTTACCATCCACTCATACCAATAAAAAGCAACAGAACAAATTTCAAACTCTTCCCTTCTTTGGTCTCCCGCGGTCTGGGGCCTCGAGCCTTCCATTGACGGCACGATCTTGACTCCCGTATCCAGCGGTCGGGCCGTCCGTGTCGGGGGTCCTGCATCGGGGGGTTGAATCCCAGCTCACTCGGGGTCTAGTCGAACCTTTTGCGTTCTTTGGAGCTTCCCGACATTGGTCTCTACCAGAGACTGCAAGCTCCTCGATGTTGAAGAAACTAATTTTGAAAAGCCATCAATAATTTAACATATTTATCCCATTGAACTGAAGAGACTTAGAAATAGGTACCTTATCTTCCTATGACATCCAGAAAGACCAAATCCAGGATGACTTGATGCTCAAAAATCAAATTAACATAACATTTTAATGTTTGAAATGTTCCTACATCCTTCTCTACAATTAGACAAAGTGTGGGAGTAACTCAGTGGGTCGGACAGTCCTGGGTGAGACGATTCTAGTCCTCAAGGTAAAAACACTTGGACATGTGGACAATGCCTGGAGATGTATCTCCAACTAGGACCATTGTGTCTCTGCAGTCAGGACTCCTACAGGTTGGACCAATATTAATGTAGTCGAATATATTTAGACTAGCTCAAGAGATTAAGGTCTGAAGAGTCCCAACCCAGAATTACCAATCCATGTTCTTCAGCGATGTTGCTGTACCCATCGAGTTGCTCCAGCACTGACACAATTTACAAGCACAGCAACACCCCAGTTACATCAAATACAGATTATATTTCACAAGTGTTCTCCCAACCTTGTTGCCCGATGCCTTACTCCTCATGTGGTCATTTAAACGTTAGATATAAACAAACATTCAGTGGTGTCCAGATGGTTAAAATACCTGGAAAAACCCAATCCCACAGAGCTCCAGTCAAAAATATTAAACTCTACTTTCCCTGTAACAGGAGCCAACTACAACCAGGGAACATGGCTCTGTCCAAAGACAAAGTGCTGGAGGCATTCAGCAGTACAGGCACAATCTGCCTGACTGCAAGTGGAATGGACAGATGACATCAGGTCAGCAACCTTCCTCAGACTGATGAAAGAGAGTGAAAAGATGCAGAGGCACGCAGGACAAAGCCAGCAAGTAAATAGGTGGTACATGTGAGGCGTGATTAGCATATGGATGGAGTGAGTGCCAAAGGCTCAAGGTGAAAGGGACAAAATGCCAAATAAGCAGAGAACGGAAATATGAAACTAGGAGAGATGGGTGGAAGGGACAGAGGGAATATGGGACTGTTTGAGAGATGAGCGTGCAAGAAAGGACTAGTTAGTTGGTATTACTATTTAGTTATTACTATTTAGTTATTACTATTTAGTTATTACTATTTAGTTATTACTATTTAGTTATTACTATTTAGTTATTACTTAGTTAATGAAGGGACATATGCTCATCTCTCAACTGTCCCATATTTCCCTTTTACCTTCCAACTCCACCTCACCCTGGTTTTACATTTCACAGTTCTTGTCCTCATCCAACATGTTTCATCACTTCCACCTTCAGACTTTGGCACTTATTCCATCCATTTGCCCATCACCCACTCACCTGTAATCCACCCATCACCTGTCAGGCAGTGCCCACCCTCCACCTCATTTCTAGCTCTCCCCCATATTTCAGACTGAGAGCTCCCGACCCGATGAGTCATCTGTCCATTTCTTCAGAGGTTGTCAAACACACCAAGTTCCTCCAGCACTGTATTTACTCACAATTCAAGCATGGGGTGGCTCGTGTTGCAAAAAAAGTATGTTTGCAACACGAGGAATTTCATTTACCATCCACTCATACCAATAAAAAGCAACAGAACACAAATTTCAAACTCTTCCCTTCTTTGGTCTCCCGCGGTCTGGGGCCTCGAGCCTTCCATTGACGGCACGATCTTGACTCCCGTATCCGGCGGTCGGGCCATCCGTGTCAGGGGTCCTGCATCAGGGGGTTGAATCCCAGCTCACTCGGGGTCTAGTCGAACCTTTTGCGTTCTTTGGAGCTTCCCGACATTGGTCTCTACCAGAGACTGCAAGCTCCTCGATGTTGAAGAAACTAATTTTGAAAAGCCATCAATAATTTAACACATTTATCCCATTGAACTGAAGAGACTTAGAAATAGGTACCTTATCTTCCTATGACACCCAGAAAGACCAAATCTAGGAAGACTTGATGCTGAAAAATCAAATTAACATAACATTTTACTGTTTTAAATGTTCCAACGTCCTTCTCTACAATTAGACAAAGTGCTGGAGTAACTCAGTGGGTCAGACAGTCCTGGGTGGGAAGATTCTAGTCCTCAAGGTAACAACACTTGGACATGTGGACAATGCCTGGAGATGTATCTCCAACCAGGACCATTGTGTCTCTGCAGTCAGGACTCCTACAGGTTGGACCAATATTAAGGTTGTCAAATATATTTAGACTAAAATTCTTAAGAGTCTGAAGAGTCCAAACCCAGAATTACCAATCCATATTCTCCAGTGACATTGCTGGACCCATCGAGTTGCTCCAGCACTGACTTGCAATTTACAAGCACAGCAACACCCCAGTTACCCCATCAAATACACATTAAATTTCACAAGTGTTCTCCCAACCTTGATGCAGTACTCTACACGTGGACACTGAAACTTTCTATATAAACAAACATTTAGTGGTGTCCAGTTGGTTAAAAATACCTGGAAAAACTCAACCCCCCCAGATTTTCAGTCAAAAATTGTCGAGTCAGGGTGGAAAGGCCAAGAGCAGAGCCAAGGATGAGAGTAGAACCGAGAGTACTGAAGAAATGGATAGTAACAATGTAGATGCACCCAAATGTATGGTGAGACAACGAGCTGGAGTAACTCAGCGGGTCAGGCAGCATCTCTGGTGAGAAGGAACAGGTGACATTTTGGGACGAGATCATCATTCAGACCCGGTAACGTTCAACGCCAATATCCTGGCGGGGAGATTTGCAAAGGCAACTGGGGAGACTTTAAACTAGAACGGTTGGGGGGAGGGACTCGAATAGGGAAAGCTAGTAGTCAGGGTGCGAGGCAGGAGGCAGAGAAGGGAAGCACTCGGACCCAACATGTAGGGGCGAAAGAAGAAAAAGATAATAAACAGAGAATAAGAGGTGGTGGGTTTCTTAAATGTGTATATTTAAATGCTAGGAGCATTGTAAGTAAGGTGGATGAGCTTAGAGCCTGGATTGACACCTGGAAGCATGATGTTGTGGCGATCAGTGAAACATGGTTGCAGGATGGCTGTGATTGGAAACTAAATATTCCAGGATTTCGTTGCTTCAGGGGTGATAGAATTGGAGCGGCAAGAGGTGGGGGTGTTGCATTGTTCGTCAAGGAAGATATTACAGCAGTGCTTTGGCAGGATAGATTAGAGGGCTCATCTAGGGAGGCTATTTGGGTGGAACTGAGAAATGGGAAAGGGGTAGCAACACTTATAGGGGTGTATTATAGACTGCCAAATGGGGAGCGAGAATTGGAAGAGCAAATATGTAAGGAGATAGCAGATATTAGTAGTAAGCACAAGGTAGTGATTGTGGGAGATTTCAATTTTCCACACATAGACTGGGAAACACATTCTGTAAAAGGGCTGGCTGGTTTGGAGTTCGTAAAATGTGTGCAGGATAGTTTATTGCAGCAATACATAGAGGTACCTACAAGAGAAGGGGCAGTGCTGGACCTCCTGTTAGGAAATGAGACAGGGCAGAGGTATGTGTTGGGGAGCACTTCGGGTCCTGTGATCACAATGCCATTAGTTTCAATATAATTATGGAGAGGGTCTGAACTGGACCTAAGGTTGAGATTTTTGACTGGAGAAAGGCTAACTTTAAAATTTTGGAATGAAATTTTTGAAATTTTCACTAAATTATTTAAAATAAAACAAACCGAATGCAGAACTGATTATTTTTGGAACAATAGAAGCAAGTTTGGAGCTGACTGCGTTTCAAAGGAGTTTTCTTAGTTATGGCTTAATAACGGCAAAAAAACTGATACTGATATTTTGGGAAAATGCTCCTACGCCAACAATAAAAACGTGGGCTTCTAATATGTCGGAACTGTTACATCTAGAAGATATGAGATTCCTCCTAGCAGGTAAACAAGACCAATTCCAAAAGATTTGGTCTCCATATATCGACTTATTACAAACATAGGGTGCAACAAAATGATGATAATAAATGGTTTTAGGACCTGGCGAGGGGTGAGTAAAGATAAGAAGTAGGTACATCCCTTTCATATTGTCCTATCTTATTTTCTTTTTTCTCTTTTTTTCTTTTCTTCTTTAACTACTTCTCGTTGTTTAGGTTCACATGTGTGTTCCTGGACCACTTTTTCATTCACTCACCGACTGTCTTTGCTAGCTCTTTCTATCCTTTTTTTCTATTTAAGTTGAAAAACAGAAGTGGTACAAGAACTGTATAAATTTACGTTATTGCAGATTACTGTAATGTAAAACACTTCTAATAAAAAAAATTAAAAAAAGATAGGCTAACTTTGAGGAGATAGAAACATAGAAACATAGAAAATAGGTGCAGGAGTAGGCCATTCAGCCCTTCGAGCCTACACCGCCATTCAATATGATCATGGCTGATCACCCAACTCAGTATCCTGTACCTGCTTTCTCTCCATACCCCCTGATCCCCTTAGCCACAAGGGCCACATCTAACTCCCTCTTAAATATAGCCAATGAACTGGCCTCAACTACCTTCTGTGGCAGAGAATTCCAGAGATTCACCACTCTGTGAAAAAATGTTTTCCTCATCTCGGTCCTAAAAGATTTCCCCCTTATCCTTAAACTGTGACCTCTTGTTCTGGACTTCCCCAACATCAGGAACAATCTTCCTGCATCTAGCCTGTCCAACCCCTTAAGAATTTTGTACGTTTCTATAACATACCCCTCAATCTTCTAAATTCTAGCGAGTACAAACCGAGTCTATCAAGTCTTTCTTCATATGAAAGTCCTGACATCCCAGGAATCAGTCTGGTGAACCTTCTCTGTATTCCCTCTATGGCAAGAATGTATTTCCTCAGATTAGGAGACCAAAACCGTACGCAATACTCATGGTGTGGTCTCACCAAGACCCTGTACAACTGCAGTAGAACCTCCCTGCTCCTATACTCAAAAGGATGCAAAAGGATTTAAAGGAGTGAATTGGGACATGTTGTTTTATGGGAAGGATGTAGAAGAGAAATGGAGGTCATTTAAAGGTGAAATTTTAAGAGTACAGAATCTTTGTCCCTGTTCGGTTGAAAGGAAATAGTAAAAATTGGAAAGAACCATGGTTTTCAAGGGAATTTGGACACGGTTCGGAAAAAGAGAGAGATCTACAATAATTATAGGCAGCATGGAGTAAATGAGGTGCTGCAAGAGTATAAAGAATGTAAATAGAATCTTAAGAAAGAAATTAGAAAAGCTAAAAGAAGATATGAGGTTGCTTTGGCAAGTAAGGTGAAAGTAAACCCAAAGGGTTTCTACAGCTATATTAATAGCAAAAGGATAACAAGGAATACAATTGGTCCATTAGAGAGTCAGGGTGGACAGCTATCTGCAGAGCCTAAAGAGATGGGGGAGATATTGAACAATTTATTTTCTTCGTTATTCACCAAGGAGAAGGATATGGAATTATGTGAGGTAAGGGAAACAAGCAGAGTAGCGATGGAAACTATGAGATTCAAAGAAGAGGTGTGGACACTTTTGAAAAATATGAAAACGGATAAGTCTCCAGGTCCTGACAGGATATTCCCTAGGACATTGAGTGAAGTTAGTGTAGAAATAGCAGGGGCTATGACAGAAATATTTCAAATGTCATTAGAAACGGGAATAGTGCCGGAGGATTGGCGTACTGCGCATGTTGTTCCATTGTTTAAAAAGGGTTCTAAGAGTAAACCTAGCAATTATAGACCTGTTACTTTGATGTCGGTGGTGGGCAAATTAATGGAAAGGATACTTAGGGATAATATATATAAGCATCTGGATAAACAGGGTCTGATTAAGAACAGTCAACATGGATTTGTGCCTGGAAGGTCATGTTTGACTAATCTTCTTGAATTTTTCAAAGAGGTTATTAGGGAAATTGATGAGGGTAAAGCAGTGGATGTTGTCTATATGGACTTCAGTAAGGCCTTTGACAAGGTCTTTGACATGGAAGGCTGGTTAAGAAGATTCAATTGTTGGGTATTAATGGTGGAGTAGCAAGATGGATTCAACAGTGGCTGAATGGGAGATGCCAGAGAGTAATGGTGGATGGCTGTTTGTCAGGTTGGAGGCTGGTGACTAGTGGGGTGCCTCAGGGATCTGTTGGGTCCACTGTTGTTTGTCATGTACATCAATGATCTGGATGATGGTGTGGAAATTTGAATTAGTAAGTATGCAGATGATACTAAGATAGGTGGTGTTGTGGATAATGAAGTAGATTTTCAAAGTCTACAGAGAGATTTAGGGCATTTGGAAGAGTGGGCTGAAAGATGGCAGATGTGTGGAGTTTAATGCTGATAAATGTGAGGTGCTACATCTTGGCAGGACAAATCAAAATAGGACGTACATGGTAAATGGTAGCGAATTGAGGAATGCAGTTGAACAGAGGGATCTAGGAATAACTGTGCATAGTTCCCTGAAGGTGGAATCTCATGTAGATAGGGTGGTAAATAAAGCTTTTGGTGTGCTGGCCTTTATAAATCAGAGCATTGAGTATAGAACTTGGGATGTAATGTTAAAATTGTACAAGGCATTGGTGAGGCCAATTCTGGAGTATGGAGTACAATTTTGGTTGCCTAATTATAGGAAGGATGTCAACAAAATAGAGAGAGTACAGAGGAGATTTACGAGCATGTTGCCTGGGTTTCAGCAACTAAATTACAGAGAAAGGCTGAACAAGTTAGGTCTTTATTCTTTGGAGCGCAGAAGGTTAAGGGGGGGACTTGATAGAGATCTTTAAAATGATGAGAGGGATAGACACAGAGTTGACGTGGATAAGCTTTTCCCATTGAGAGTGGGGAAGATTCAAACAAGGGGGACATGACTTGAGAATTAAGGGACAGAAGTTTAGGGGTAACATTAGGGGGAACTTCTTTACTCAAAGAGAGTGGTAGCTGTGTGGAATGAGCTTCCAGTGGAAGTGGTGGAGGCAGGTTCAATTTTATCATTTAAAAATAGATTGGATGGGTATATGGACGAGAAAGGAATGGAGGGTTATGGTCTGAGTGCAGGTAGATGGGACTAGGGGAGAAAAAGTGTTTGGCATGGACTTAAAGGGCCGAGATAGCCTGTTTCCGTGCTGTAATTGTTATATGGTTATATGGTTATAGCCCTTGCTAATCAAGAATCTATCTCCAATTTAAAAATATCCATCGACAGCCTCCACAGCCTTCTGTAGCAGTGAATTCTACAGATTCACCGCCCTCCTACTAAAGAAATTCCTCACTGTGCAGTATGCCTTGCAATGCAGTAAGTGTGGACAAAAAGATACTCCTGTCTACGTTCTCCAGAGATGCTGCCTGCGCAGAGTTAAACTTGTACTTTGTCTACGTCACATGGACCTGCAGTGCAGCGGATCACAACACGGTGGGAGTGTTGACCACAAACTGGATGGGCCTGCAGTGCAGAGGATCACCACACGGTGGGAGTGTTGACCACAAACTGGATGGGCCTGCAGTGCAGCGGATCACCACACGGTGGGAGTGTTGACCACAAACTGGATGGGCCTGCAGTGCAGTGGATCACCACACGGTGGGAGTGTTGACCACAAATCGGAGCGACCTGTTGTACAAATTCACTGCACATTGGGAGTGCTGTCTACAAATTAGATATAATTGTTCTCTTTACTGCAAAATGGTGCTTTATTGGTCTGTGACCCGTTTCCTTTCCCTGTAATGCACCCATTGTACAGATGCCAAAGTTTGTAAAAGCCCTGAAACCAGGGAAGATTTGGGATGAAAATCAAGGAACTGCAGGTGCTGGTTTACAAAAAAAATAGACAGTGCTGGAGTAACTCTGGTCAGGCAGCATCTCTGGAGAACATTTATAGGTGACGTTTCAGAACAGGACCCTTCTTCACATTGTACTAAAATAAATACATTAAGACCAACTAAAGTATGGAAACAGGCCCTCTGGTCCACTAAGTCAGCACAATCCAGCAATCACCCCGTACACTAGCACTATCCTACACACTAGGGACAGTTTACTAAAACCAATTAACCTGCAAATCTGAATGTCTTTGGAGTTGGAAGCCAGAACACCTGGAGAAAACCCACATGGTCACAGGCAGAACATACAAACTATACAGACAACACATGTTGTCAGGATTGAACCCAGGTCTCTGGCGCTGTGAGGCAGCAACTCTACCACTGTGCTGCCTAATCTTTCCCCAAACACTGAAACCCAAGAGAGGTTTTGAAACAGGGGCCTTACCTTAAAGTAATCTCCAGAAAGACCAGATCCCAAGAGCCGACAAAGATGCACAAAACAGTCAAATTAATACACCACAAATATTAAACTCTACTTTCCCTGTAACAGGAGACAACTACAATTACATTAACCAGGGAATATGTCTCTGTCTAAAGACAAAGTGCTGGAGGCATTTAACAGTTCAAGCACAATCTGCCTGACTGCAAGTGGAATGGACAGATGACACCTCAGGTCAGCAACTTTCCTGTTTGAGAGATGAGCGTACAGAGGAAGGGAAAGGACCAGTGTTAGTTGGTTAGTTAGTTCGTGAGTTAATTAGCGAGTTAATTAGTTAGTTAGTCAGTCAATTAGCACACCAGGGTGTTTGGGGGTGAAGGGAAGTACACTCATCTCCCATCTCCTTGTCCCACATTTCCCTTTTACCTTCCCAACCCACCTCCCTCTGGCTTTACATTTCACAGTTCTTGTCCTTATCCAACACGTTTTATCACTTTCACCTTCAGCCTTTGTCACTTGCTCCACCCATCTGCCCATCATCCACTCACCTGTATCCACCCATCGCCTGTCAGGCAGTGCCCCACCCCCACCTCATTTCCAGCTTTCTCCCGTATTTCAGTCTGAAGGCTCCCGACCTGATTAGTCATCTGTCCATTTCTTCAGTTACTGCCTGACCCACCAAGTTCCTCCAGCACTGTTGTTTATGCTCAAGATTCCAGCGCCCCGAATTGAAAGAACCATGAATAAAAAATAATCAGAGATAGTGGAAACAGGCCGTCTGGCCCACCGAGTCTGCACAATCCAGCGATCACCCCGTACACCAGCACTATCCTGCACAATCCAGCGATCACCCCGTACACTAGCACTATCCTGCACAATCCAGCGATCACCCCGTACACTAGCACTATCCGCAACAACCCAGCGATCACCCCGTACACTAGCACTATCCTGCACAATCCAGCGATCACCCCGTACACTCGCACTATCCTGCACAATCCAGCGATCACCCCGTACACTAGCACTATCCGCAACAACCCAGCGATCACCCCGTACACTAGCACTATCCTGCACAATCCAGCGATCACCCCGTACACTCGCACTATCCTGCACAATCCCAGCGATCACCCCGTACACTAGCACTATCCGCAACTATCCAGCGATCACCCCGTACACTAGCACTATCCTGCACAATCCTGCGATCACCCCGTACACTAGCACTATCCGCAACTATCCAGCGATCACCCCGTACACTAGCACTATCCTGCACAATCCTGCGATCACCCCGTACACCAGCACTATCCTGCACAATCCAGCGATCACCCCGTACACTAGCACTATCCTGCACAATCCAGCGATCACCCCGTACACCAGCACTATCCTACACACTAGGGACGTGTTTACTAAAACCAATTAACCTACAAATCTCCGAGCCAGCCTACAGATGCTGCCGGACCCATCGAGTTCCTCCAGCTCTGCTTTTATTGTTAAAGATCCAGCATCCTGAATTATAAAACCCTTCACCAAAAATAAATAGGAAACCCCATTGTTAATCTTCCAAAAACTTATCCCACTGAAACCAAAAGAGGGGTTGAAATAGGAGCCTTACCTTCACACCATCTCCATGAAGATCAAATCCAGATAGACTGGATAAGGTTGCAGGAATGTTACAGGGCGTGCAGCAGTTCACAATGTCAGAGGAAACCCGACCGCAACAGACCAGACTCTACTTTAACCGACAAAAACATTGAATTAAATGAGACTTGTGTATCAGGAGAACAGCAATGGGGAAGAAGTTTATTCCATCTTACACCAACATTTGGCAGAACGGGAAGACTGTAACCCCAGCAGATACTTCCAGCAACACAGGTCCAGTCCTTGGAGATCCTGGGTAGAAATTAACAAATTATTCAGAGGATGAAAGCAGAAAACAAACAGATTGCAGCAACGCAGACACTCGCCAAACCAAATATATAGACCGACTTTAAAGAACTACAGTAGGGTGAATGGAAGGGGCAGGATGGGTAAATTGTAATAAGACTCAAGAGCCATGACTATTAAACTCACTTTCCCTAGGATAACTTTAACCAAGGAATAACTAGGTCAGAAACAGTGCTGGAGGTACTCAGTGGGTCAGGCACCATCTGCCCGACTGCAAAGGAATGGACAGATGTTTCAGATCAGGACCTTTCTTCAGACTGATGGAGCTGGTAGAAAGCTGGAAAGAGATGGGAGCAGGACAAAGCCTGGTGAGTGATGCTGGATACAGTTGGGGCTGATTAGTAGATAGGGGAGTAGTGACAAAGGCTAGAGGTGAAGAGGAGACAAGTATCAGACAAGAAGAGGTGTGACATGCAAAGCCAGAGGGAGGGATCTGGGAAAGAGGGGAATGTGGGACAAGGATGAGCGTACATTAGAGGGGAAAGGAGTAGGGTGACCGGAGTGTTGAGTGAGATGCACACCAGGGTGGGGAGTGTAGGGAAAGAGTGGGTGTCCCTTCATCAGTACACTCATCCCCATCTCCCAATCACATTCCCTTTTATCCCTTCTGGTCCCATTACACCCGCAAACCTCGCTCCAGCTTTACATTTCACACCTCTGGAATGTTTTGTCACATTTTCACCTCTAGCCTTTGTCCTTTTCTCCACCATCTGCAATTCATCCCTTCACCTGTATCCACCCATCACTTGCCAAGCTTTGCCCCATTTCCCTTTTCCAACCTTCTCCCACTACTCCAGTCTGAAGGCTTCCAAGCTAAGTCATCTGTCCATTTCCTCTACATATGTTGCCTGACCCACTCAGTTCTGCCAGCACTGTTTATTTGTTCCATGGCATGGCCAAAACTCAGAATAAATCCCTGTTGGGATGAGGGCCAAGACAATGAGGAAGTGGGGAGTATAATGAAGGCAAGTGGATTTGGACAAGTGTAATGATCTCATGGGCCAGACCAAAGTGGCCGTTCCCCAGCCAAGACCTCAGATTGGACGAGTCTTCAGGTCATCGTTTCCTCAAGCACAAGTACACACCACGCAAAGTCCAGAGACAGAAGGCAGCGCCATCCAGTCAAGTGCTGACAGGAGAAGGTGATCATTGGTATCATGCTGGTGGAGGGGAATCCACCACATTGGAATGTGGAACCAATATCTCACCCCCCATACATCCCCCTCACTGTCCCCACCCCTGACCAACAGCCCCAGGTACAGGCAGAAACTCACTACTAAATAGAGACACAAGTACATACCAGTGGTCCCTGTTAAACTCCTTCAAGTAGGCCCAGACCACAACTTTAGTGAATAAACCTTAACGAGGGTGAGGGGAAATGTAATCTTCAAACTAAAGTGGGCCCCAAGCTGAGACAGGCTGAGCCCAATTAGAGAAAACAATTGTTAATCTTTCCCAAACCTTCATCACACTGAAGCCCAAGAGAAGGTTCTAAACAGGGGCCTTACCTTTGTACCAACTCCATAACCATATTCACATAGAACAAGTTTTATACAAAACAAACCAATGTCATGTTAGTGATTTGAAGTCTGCGATATCCTCCTTCACACTGGACATCTAGAGAGGAAGAGATTCCAATTGAAATTAAATGTCATGAGAAACAGGATCAGCCATTGAAAGGATTGTAGTGAACCCTACAGGGTAGCAGAATACATTGACTACTGTAATTCACTGGCACAGCAACATGCCAGCTTTGTTGAAGGGCAGCACAGTGGCACAGTGGTAGAGTTGTTGCCTTACAGCACCAGAGACACGGGTTCTGTACGGAGTTTGTACATTCTCCCAGTGACCAAGTGGGTTTTCTCAGAGATCTTCAGGCTAGATGCAGGAAGATTGTTCCCGATGTTGGGGAAGTCCAGAACAATGGGTCACAGTTTAAGGATAAGGGGGAAGTATTTTAGGACTGAGATTAGAAAATCATTTTTTACACAGAGAGTGGTGAATCTGTGGAATTCTCTGCCACAGAGGGTAGTTGAGGCCAGTTCATTGGCTATATTTAAGAGGGAGTTAGATGTGGCCATTGTGGCTAAAGGGATCAGGGGGTATGGAGAGAAGGCAGGTACAGGATACCGAGTCCGATGATCAGCCATGATCATATTGAATGGCTGTGCAGGCTCGAAGGGCCGAATGGCCTCCTCCTGCACCTATTGTCTACGTTTCTATCCAAAGATGTGCAGGTTTGTAGGTTAATTGACTTGGTATAAATGCAACATTGTCCCTAGTGTGTGTAGGATAGTGTTAATGTGCGGGGATCGCTGGTCGGTGCAGACTCGGTGGGCCAAAGGGCCTGTTTCCGCGCTGTGTCTCTAAATGTGAAACTTACCATGTCACATGAAGTGTTCTCCCCGACACTGCCCTGATACTGTGCCCTTTACCATGGACATTGAAACCCTGTGCGCAAACAGAAACAGGTAAGAGCATACAGGCAGTTCAAATATCTGGAGAAACACACCATGACAAACCAGATACTACTTTAATTGACAAGAAATACTTTGAATTAAATAAGACGTACAAGTAAAGGAACAGTAGTGAAGTTTGACCCAGTTTATGCAACATTTGGCAGAATGGGGAAGATAGTCTAACCCTGGCAGACTCTTCCTGCATCAGAGGATCCAGTCTTTGGAGATCCTGGGTGGAAACTAACACTAATTGGTCACCCCCTTTAGAAAGGAGCAGAGAGGAGAGGAAATGGATTCTGGCAACAGACACAAACATACTAAACCAAATATAGATTTAGAATAATTCCAAACAAAGCTACAGTTGGGTGAATGGAAGGGGCAAGATTACTTAATTGTAATGAGTTAAACACAAGTGTCATCAACATTAAACTACTTTCCCTGCAACAGCAGCCAACTAGGATTACTTTAACCAGGGGATGTAACCTGGTCTAAAACAAAGTGCTGGAGGTACTCAGTGGGTCAGGCAACATCTGCCTGCCTGCAAAGGGAATGGACAGATGTTTCAGGTTGGGATCCTTCTTCAGACTGATGGAGTAGGGTAGAGAAAGTGGAAATGAAACTAACATTAATTGGTCACCTTCACAAAAGAGCAGAGAGGAGAAGAAATGGATTCTGGCAACAAACACACTCAAACCAAATGTAGATTTAGACAAATTCCAAAACTATAGTAGGGTGAACGGCAGGATTGATAATTTGTAATGAGACTTCAAGTGTCATCAACATTAAACTACTTTCCCTGCAACAGCAGCCAACTAGGATTACTTTAACCAGGGGATGTAACCTGCTCCAAAACAAAGTGTTGGAGGTACTTGGCAGATCAGGCACCATCTACCCGACCACAAAGGGAATGGACAGATGCTGTTGTTTCCTGTTGGGACCCTTTCAGACTGATGGAGTTGGGTTGAGAAAGTGGGAAAGAGGTGGGAGCAGGACAAAGCCTGTTATGTGATTAGTGGATAGAGGGTGAGAGGGTGATGGGTTGTGACATTGGCTAGGGGTGACAAGGAGACAAAAGGTGCAACAGATGAGAAAAGTGAAACGTAAAGCTGGAGGGAGGGATACGGGTGGAAGTGGATAGAGTGAAATATGAGACTGGTTTGGGAGGTGAGCATGCAGAGGGAAGGAGCAGAGTGACCAAGGTGTTGAGGGAAGTGTTCACACCAGGGTGGGGTGCAGGGAAAGAGGGGGGTCCCATCACCAGGGTGTGGGGTGCAGGGAAGGATGGGGTTCCCATTACCAGGGTGGGGTGGGGGGTGCAGGGAAAGATGGGTTTCCCCATCACCAGGGTGTGGGGTGCAGGGAAAGATGGGGTTCCCATTACCAGGGTGGGGGGTGCATGGAAAGAGGGGGTTCCAATCACCGGGGTGGGGGGGAAGAGGGGGTTTCCATCACCAGGGTGAGGTACTCAGAAAGAGGGGGTTCCTATCACCAGAGTGGGGAGTGCAGGGAAAGAGGGGGTTCCCATCACCAGGGTGGGGGGCATGCAAAGTGTGGGGTTCCCATCACCAGGGTGGGGGGGCATGCTGGGAAAGAGGGGGTTCCTATCACCAGGGTGGGGAGTGCAGGGAAAGAGGGGGTTCCCATCACTCTAACAAGAGGATTTCAGTATAGAGGCTCTTCTGCAGTTGTACAGGGCTCTGGTGAGACCACATCTGGAGTATTGTGTCCAGTTTTGGTCTCCTATTTTGAGGAAGGACATCCTTGTGATTGAGGCAGTGCAGCGTAGGTTCGCGAGATTGATCCCTGGGATGGTGGGACTGTCACATGAGGAAAGATTCAAAAGAATAGACTTGTATCCACTGGAGTTTAGAAGGAAGAGTGCTGACATGGATAGAGAAGTGGTTGGCAGACAGGAAACAAAGATTAGGGATTAACGGGACCCTTTCAGAATGGCAGGCATTGATTAGTGGGGTACCGCAAGGCTCACTGCTGGGACCGCAGCTATTTACAATATACATCAATGATTTGGATGAAGGGATTCAAAGTAACATTAGCAAATTTGCAGATGACACAAAGCTGGGTGGCAGTGTGAACTGTGAGGAGAATGCTATGAGAATGCAGGGTGACTTGGACAGGTTGGGGAGTGGGCAGATGCATGGCAGATGAAGTTTAATGCGGATAAATGTGAGGTTATCCACTTTGGTAGCAAAAAAAGGTAGATTACCATCTAAATGGCGTCAAGTTGGGAAAAGGGGAAGTACAACGGGATCTGGGGGTCCTTGTTCATCAATCTATGAAAGTAAGCATGCAGGTACAGCAGGCAGTGAAGAAAGCGAATGGCATGTTGGCCTTTATAACAAGAGAAATCGTATATAGGAGCAAAGAGGTCCTTCTGCAGTTGTACAGAGCCATAGTGAGACCACACCTGGAGTATTGTGTGCAGTTTTGGTCCCCTAATTTGAGGAAGGACATTCTTGCTATTGAGGGAGTGCAGCGTAGGTTCACCAGGTTAATTCCCGTGATGGCGGGACTGTCATATGCTGAGAAAATGGAGCAGCTGGGCTTGTACACTCTGGAGTTTAGAAGGATGAGAGGGAATCTCATTGAAACATATAAGATTGTTAAGGGCTTGGACACGCTAGAGGCAGGAAACATGTTCCCAATGTTGGGGGAGTCCAGAACCAGGGGCCACAGTTTAAGAATAAGGAGTAAGCCATTTAGAACAGAGACGAGGAAACACTTTTCCACACAGAGAGTGGCGAGTCTGTGGAATTCTCTGCCTCAGAGGGCAGTGGAGGCAGGTTCTCTGGATACTTTCAAGAGAGAGCTAGATAGGGCTCTTAAAAATAGCGGACTCAGGGGATATGGGGAGAAGGCAGTAATGGGGTACTAATTGGGGATGATCAGCCATGATCACAGTGAATGGCGGTGCTGGCTCAAAGGGCCGAATGGCCTCCTCCTGCACCTATTTTCTATGTTTCTATGTCACCTATCCATGTTCTCCACAGATGCTGCCTGACCCCTGCTGAGTTACTCCAGCACTCTGTGTAACGTCACCTATCCAAGTTCTCCAGATGCTGACTTTGACCCGCTGAGTTACTCCAGCATTTTGTCTTTTGAGCAAGAGTATCCAAATATCTTTACAAATATCTTTACAACAGTCTGTCCAGTCCAAAGCTCAATGAATGACCACTCAACACATCACAGATTCCTTTCACCTGAAAGTCCTTCATAAGAATTCATAATAAACAAGCCGTGATTAGGGAAGTTAACATTAACCATTTCACACAAGTAGTTAACAACTAGTTCACATTAACTTTTCTCAACCAAGTACAATGTAGATCCACTTTAAATTCCTTGCTGTCTTCTTAATCATAACAATTAGTCATCAACTGAAAACCACTCTTCATAAAGTGCCCCAATTAAAACACAACTGGACATCTATCCAGGAGACAAATTCATTCTTGCCACTGCCTTCATGAAGTAAATGGAACCTCAACAACAATTCTTGGCAATATCCTCATAAATCTTGACTGCACCCTTTCCAAGGGTCTCCAAACATTGGAGACAGATCAGATCGGGGATTTTTATACATCCTTACTCCAATCCACAGCAGACCAATTGTTCCAAATCACTGGGTTCACAATAAGAATGTCCCTCAGTCCTCTTCAGCCCAATATTCTACATTATCCCTGCATCTGTTCCACATTGTGCATCAATCAATAACAGTTATCACTGATCAACATTGAACAGTAAAATGTAGAAACAAAGAACTGCAGATGCTAGTTTTTTGTACCAGAGACAGGGCTGCCAACATTGGGTGAGAGTTGAGTGAGAAATTGTGAGGGAGCGTAGCGACCGAGGGGGGGGGGGGGGAGAGGGGGGGGAGAGGGGGGGGTCCCTCCCTCTCATGGTAGGGAGCTTTTGCATTCTTCACCTTGAAATTGTGCAATCTGGTGCATACTGTAGTGAGTCTAAATTAGATTAGGCTAAATTACATTCCTAATAACATTCCACAGTAGAGCCAGGCTCTGATCAACAGGTGCAGCACATGAATGACCTTAGTATATTCATGTATGGAAATCAGATTATAATTCATGCTGCTATGCATATATATAGAGATAGAAACAAAAACATCGAAGCAAGGCAAGAGGAGTCAGACTTCCATCACTGTTCTGCACAAATAAATCAACCTTACCCTTAGGAAAAATAATGCCACATATTCAACCGTGTATGGTTCAATGAAATTAAGATATATGTAAAACATATGGAAACAGGCCCTTCGGCCACCAAGTCCACACCGACCAGTAATCTACCATACACCAGTTGTATCCTACACACCAGGGACAATTTACAGAAGCCAATTAACGTACAAACCTGCACTTCTTTCTGATGTGGGAGAAACCGGAATATCCAGAGAAAACCATGTGGTCATAAGGAGAATGTACAAATACTGTACAGACAGCACTCGTAGTAGTCAGGATCAAATCTGGGTCTGTGGTGCTGCAAGGCAGCAACTCTACCGCTGCGCCACCCCATTAAATTCATTTTTTCTGTCATATATTTATTATGGTGTCACGTCAATAAAGATGAACACACGATTCTGATTTCTGTCCTTAATTGGATAACACACATCTCCAGTCATTGTGTTTTATGGCTGGTTTTCAGCCTCTTCAGTCTGAAGGTCTCAACCCAAAACATCACCTATTCTTTCTCTCCAGAGATGCTGCCTGTCCTGCTGAGTTATCCCAGCTTTTAGTGTCTATCTTCAGTTTAAACCACCATCTGCAGTTCCTTCTTACACTCTTTGTTAAGCAAAACAGGTCCTATTCTCATAATATTATTCACCTCAACTAAGTATTTTCTTCACCTCTGTTGCTGCAGAGAATACAATCCCAGTTATCAAATCTTTCTTCAGGGGGGGTGAGGGACAGTGACCCGGGGTCGGGGGGAGGGTGAGGGACAGTGACCAGGGGGGTCAGGGGGGTGAGGGACAGTGACCCGGGATCTGGGGGGGGGGGGTGAGGGACTGACCAGGGGGGTGAGGGGGGTTGAGGAACAGTGACCCGGGGTCTGGGGGGGGGGGGGTGAGGGACAGTGACCTGGGGGTCTGGGGGGGGAGGGTGAGGGACAGTGACCAGGGGGGTGAGGGGGGTTGAGGAACAGTGACCCAGGGTCTGGGGGGGGGGGGAGGGACAGTGACCCGGGGTCTGGGGGGTGGGGGACAGTGACCCGGGGGTCTTGGGGGGGGGGGGTTGAGGGACAGTGACCCGGGGGTCTGGGGGGGGGGTGGTGAGGGACAGTGACCCGGGGGGGCAAGGGTCAATGACCCGGGGGTCAGGCATCGGAGCTATAGGGAGGTTTCACGGCAGTGGGGTCACGACCCATGACCCGTACTGTTGCTACGCTACACCAAGTGGATTACACACGATGAACTGCAGGTAGGTACTTACCATTGTTCCCCAAATTATCAATTTTTGCGCTGTAAATAATTATGGAAATCGGGATAAGCGTGAAAGACATTTAGCCTACTTCAGAATTCAAAAAGTGAGGAGAAATGACGGTAGATAGAAGCGAGAGCTGAAGGGACAACAACAGCCAGAGTGCTTGGCAAACATTGGCCGTTTGCTCACTGCATTTCATCAACTAAGGCATTATTTGTGTTTTTTCTTGATTCCTTTGGCAT
>JAXLNO010003130.1:0-43625 GCA_038087875.1 Malacoraja senta
GGGTCCCGACCGAAAACGTACTTATCCATGTACTTGTATTAAACATTATACCCAATATTATGTATCTGTACACTGTGGACGGCTCGATTGTAGGACCCCCACACCTGTCCCTCTCTGTCTCACACTCTGTAACAAGCTAAAAGTTTCTCAGCAGAGATATGGTGGTGCTGAAGGCAGCCCGGGCGGCGTGCAGGGTAGTGCTGCTCCCCACCATCATCACCACGATGATCGAGACGGGCATGCTGGCCGAGGTGGACTCGCTGAGCGGCCACACTTACGGAGCCCGCAGCCGGTCCCCAAAACGGCTCCAGCTCCAGCCGTGGGCAGAACTGAAGGGGGGAGAGTTAAGGGCCTGTCCCACGAGCATGCGGACTGCATGCGGCAATGTGCGACCTAACGTGGTCGCTTGAGCCGTACGGCCTCGCGGGGCCTGTCCCACTTCGATCGCCGGAGCCGTATGGAGTTGTGCAGGGCTGGTCCCGACATCGCGCGGGGCTCCGTAAAACTGACACAGTTCAAAATTTCCACGTGGCAATGGCATGCCGGCCCGCAGCCGCCTCGATGCCGTATGCGCCGCCTCGACGCGTGCGCAGGCGTCTCGACGCCGTACGCAGTGTCTCGACGCCGTACGTCATACGCGAACTTCCCGCCGGACTTCGCTAACTTCACGTCACTCACTCGACACAAGTGGGACCGGCCCTTGTACGGGGATCACTCGACCTCCGCGCGGCCCCCGCTTCCGGTTTGGTCGCGCTCGCCGCATGCAGTCGCATGGCTGGGTAGTGACCGGCCCTGTACAGGGATCACTCGACCTCCGCGCGGCCCCGCTTCCGGTTTGGTCGCGCTTGCCGCATGCAGTCGCATGCTCGTGGGACAGGCCCTTTAGGGTTAGGGTTAAGGTTAGGCATTCTCTTGTCAGTGGAAATTGCCTTAGCCTTCCCCCAGCCTGGCACTGCCCAGTCCCACTATGGCCGTGACCCCCACTCTGCACGCTGGCAGTCAGTGGGGTCAGTAAACGGGGGAACCCACAGGACCGCCCTCAGCCCGATTAATTAGGCTGGTTCAGGAGCCGGACCTCGGCGGCAGTATCATCAAAAAACACACTCACAATTATATTATGGCGGCACCCGGTGGTGGGGCCACTAGCTATACGAATCCCAAGTAGTCGGGGTAGGGTCACATGGACTGGGCAATGGTAGGGAGGAGTTGTGACGGGGCATAGGGGTGTGTCCTGGGGTATATACCTGTATAACGAACCCCGGGACAACTATCTCTCACGCTCTTTTCCTTCGAGCTGACCAGCTCTCTTCTCTCTAGGGGTGAGTGTCCTTCCACCTCAGTAGAGGCTCAGCTCGAGCCCACGAGCAACAGCCTCGCAGCAGCATCAACAACTTTGTGTTAGAGGACCAACCTGCGTGTATACTGAACCCTTTACACCTGAATAAAGTAACCCATTTGTTCACCACGTTTGGCGCCTCTATATTGGTGACCCCGACGTTCCAAAACGGATATTTTGGATTTCCCGACGCACGTAGCCGACCACCTACCATGGTGACCTGATGTCTGCAGCCGGCAGCCCAGCTCTACGGTCATGACCGCTATGGATGCAGCCCTCAACTCCGCGCTGCACCCTGACTCCGCCACCGTGGTCGGGCCACTCGACTCCCGCCTATCCCTGGTCTAGCCGATCATAGGCCGCCTAAGTCGCCTGCCCGCATTCCGGGCCCACCGCAGCAGACAGCAGCGCAGCAGCCTCAGCACTCGCTATCTCTCCCGCTTGACCCGCCCGGAGCCAACCATGGGGGATGAGAGGCCGCGTCTGCCGCCACTCCACCACCAGCGGCAGCCCCCTTGCCCCCAGCATCGCCGACGCCTGCGGGAGCAGGGAGAGAGTGGGCCCGCCCATTATCCCGCCGGCCGCTGCCCAAGGCCTAGCACCCGATAGAGCGGGCCTACCTGGGGCGTCTTCACTGACGTCCGGCCCAGCAGCAGGGTGGAGCCTCAGCCAGGTTTGTGAGTTGGCGGTCCTGCAACGGATTCCCTAGCAGCTTCCAGCCTCTGCCACGGGCGCGGCCGGTCTCCGACGACACCGGCGACGGTGAGTGGAGTCCCTACCTGCACCGTTGGGATGATGCCGGCCGCTGCGGCCTACTACCACGTGGCCGCCACAGTGACTACAAAAATGGCCGCCGTGGCCGGCCGGAAGCGAAGCTCAACCTGCTGACCGCCGTCAACAGCACCACATCTGCAGCCTGACCGATGTCTACATCGCCTGGTCCATTGGTGTTACTACAGCCTCAGTTTCAAGCACAGCTATCCCGACCACTTTGGACTGCTATATCTTTGCTGTTTGCTCAGCATAGTTTCCTTTTCCACTGTACACTGTAATCACCTAGCTGAATATTACTACAAATTTCTTGTTGTATCTGCATTGTTGCCGACGTCCTTTGTCAGGACACGATCCCATGCTGGTCGACGTGACTGGTCTATACATCGTTCGTCCTGCAGCTTTTGCGTTGGTCTCCTTGCACCCCTCAGTGTACATCGGGATGGCCCACAGCCAGAGCGTCGACTGCACCCACAGGCCACACCATCCCAACCCACAGCCGGGGTGATCCCGAACCCTCACCAAGAGCTGCTCTCGACAATGCTAGCGCACCTTCAGTAGAAGGTGAGCGCCGCTGTATCACTTTTCGACTTCTGCCCTCATGGTCTGCCTGTAAGTTTACGAGTCAGGCTGCCACGCTTTGTTGGGCCTGCTCGATTTCCTGCCTCCGGTTCTGGGGGGGGGGGGGTCCTGTGGCGGCACCCAGTGGTTGGGCCACTAGCTACACAAACCATCAGCTGTCGGGGGTAGGGTCACGTGGACGGCAATGGCAGGGAGGAGTTGTCATGGGGGTATAGGGGGGGGGGGCTTGGTATATATAACGAACCCCGGGACAATCCTCTCTCTCTCTTTGTTTAAGAATGTACTACAGATGCTGGAAAATCGAAGGTAGCCAAAATGTTGGAGAAACTCAGCGGGTGAGGCTAGCATCTATGGAGCGAAGGAAATAGGCCACGTTTCAGGTTGAAGCACTTCTTCAGACTGATGTGAGGGTGGGGTGGGCGGGAAGAAGAAAGGAAGAGGTGGAGTCAGTGGGCTGAGGGAGAGCTGAGAAGGGGTGGAGAAAGTAGGGCTACCTGACTACCTGTCAGCTGCTCTACATTGGTGAGACCAAGCGTAGGCTTGGCGATTGCTTCACTGAACACGTCCGCTTGGTTTGCAATAACCAACCAGATCTCCCGGTGGCTCAGCACTTCAACTCCCCCTCCCATTCCGAATCCGACCTTTCTGTCCTGGGCCTCCTCCATGGCCAGAGCGAGGACCACCATAAATTGGAGGAGCTGCACCTCATATTTCGCTTGGGCAGTCTGCACCCCAGTGGTATGAACATTGACCTCTAATTTCAGGTAATCCCTACTTTCTCCTCCCCTTCTCAGCTCTCCCTCAGCCCACTGGCTCCACCGCTTCCTTTCTTCTTCCCCCCCCCCACCCTCACATCAGTCTTAAGAAGGGTTTCGACCCAAAATGTTGCCTATTGCCTTCGCTCCATAGATGCTTCCTCACCCGCTGAGTTTCTCCAGCATTGTTGTCTACCCTCTCTCTCTCTCTTCTCTATCTTACTTCGAGCTGACAGCGCTCTTCTCTCCAGGGGTGAGTGCCCTTCCACCTCATCATGGGCTCAGCTCGAGCCCACGAGGCAACAGCCTCGCAGCAGCATCACAACTTTGTGTTAGAGGACCAACGTGCATGTATACCGACCCTTTACACCTGAATAAAGTAACCCATTTGTTCACCACGTTTGGTGCCTCTACAATATTAATTATATTATTTTTATATATAATTATACATAATTACATATGATTACAGTTATATTCATATACACATATATACACACACACATATATATATATATATATATATATATATATATATATATATATATATATGATATAATAATATGGTTTAAATGGACTGCAACACGGAAATAGGCTCCCCATGTGTAATATGGGCATTGACACTAGATGGCGCTTACTTTATCGATCTCATTTTCTAATTAATTTAATTTAATGTGCTACTTTTGACACTGCGAGTTATGACTTCCTTCTCAATTATATTTTATCTAAATCTGTGCAAAATTTAATGTAGTTCCGAGACATGGGTCACGAAAGTTGATTTCTAGAAACATTTTTGATGCTCGGCCCACAGCCGAAAGGTGAAAAAGCACGCCTAGTCTAGATATAAGGAGTGAGAGCGTGTGTGAAAGATAATGCGTGTGAGATAACGCGTGTGTGAGAGAGCGAGCGTGTGTGAGTGCATGTGTGAGAGAGAGTGCGTGTGTGAGAGAGCAAGAGAGAGTGTGTGTGTGTGAGAGAGCAAGAGAGAGGGCAGGGCCGGCCTTAGGCCGATTGGACCGATTTTTCCAAATTTGGCCCCGCGCCCAAGGGGGGCCCCTCGTAAATTTCCGTATTTCATATGGAAATACAAATTTGCTTTGTTAAATAAAGATTTTTAAAAAACATTCGCCATACGGATATTTTTACAAAACGAACATGGATAACAACCGCTGTGGATAACAAACAATGTGTTAACTACAAACGATATGTCATACAATGGGTCATCAATGCATCGATCCACAGTAAATGCAATTGTGTTTTGACTCGCTGCCGCCGGAGCGGCCGAGACTCTGGTCTGGACCGGGGGGGGGGGGGGGGGGTAGAGAGGAGAGGAGGGGGGGAGGCGAGAAAGGATCAGATTTATATGAAATCGGCGGTGTACCGGCCCACTCTTGGTCGGGGGGGAGATAGAGTTAAAAGACCTGAAGCAGAAACTTTAGAAGATTGAGGGGGGATCTTATAGAAACTTACAAAATTCTTAAGGGATTGGACAGGCTAGATGCAGGAAGATTGTTCCCGATATTGGGGAAGTCCAGACAGGGGTCACAGTTTAAGGATAAGGGGGAAGTCTTTTAGGACCAAGATGAGAAAAACAAATTTCACACAGAGTGGTGAATCTGTGGAATTCTCTGCCACAGAAAGTAGTTGAGGCCAGTTCATTAGCTATATTTAAGAGGGAGTTAGATGTGGCCCTTGTGGCTAAAGGGATCAGGGGGTATGGAGAGAAGGCAGGTACAGGATACTGAGATGGTTGATCAGCCATGATCATATTGAATGGCTGTGCAGGCTCAAAGGGCCGAATGGCTTACTCCTGCACCTATTTTCTATGTTTCTATGAAAGACAACAGGCCGGATAAGTGTGAGAGGGAGACAATCTGTGGATAAACAGATCTGGGGGTTGTGTTAACTCGTTCGGTGCCGGTACAACAGCAGACCAGGTTGGAGGTTTGAGTCTGTGTTAACATTGGTGTCGGGGTTAATGTCCGGGCCGGGGTACGGGTGGGATTTAACCCTGTGTGTGTGTGTGTGTCTGTCTGTGTGTGTGTGTGTGTCTGTCTGTGTATGTGTGTGTGTGTGTGTGTGACTCTGTCTGCGTATGTCTCTGTGTTTCTGTGTGTGTGTGTGTGTGTCTCTGTGGCTGTGTGTGTGTCTATCTGCGTGTGTGTGTGGGGGGGGGGGACAGTGGAGAGATAGAGAGGGGGATTTTCAGTTTGCAAACCACACGTTTTCAGTTAAGAGTTGGACACGATTACTGTCAATACGAGCAGCTCACGGAGCAGTCAAATGAGAAACACTGCTCGGCTCTCGCACACACTCGTGGAGTGAATTGTAGATATAAACATGGCTGGGGGTAGAGGAGTGGGGGGGAGAGAGGAAGAGGGAGAGGGAGAGAGAATTGGAGAGAGGAGAGAGGAAGGGGAGAGAGGGAGTGAGCGAGAGAGGAATTGGGCGAGAGAGAAGAGAGAGAGAGAGGAAGCGGGGAAGGGGGAAGAGGGAAGAGGGGGGGAGAGAGAGAGAATGGAGAGAGAAGGGGGAGAGAGAGAAGAGAGAGAGAGAGAGAGGAAGAGGAGAGGGAGAGAGAGGGGGGGGGAGAGAGAGGGGGAGAGGGGGGAGAGAGAATTGGAGGGAGATTCTCCCTTCTGCCTCACCACCACTGTTGGCTGCCCTTTGTGAGGTGATTGGAGACCAAAACCAGTTACCCTTTAGATCTCCCTCTCCCTACCTCTCACTACCTCCCTCTCCCTCCAACTCCCTCCTTCTTTAGAGAGGGGTGGAGGGACGAGGGAAGGAAGGAGGGAGAGGGCGGAGGGAAGAGAGGAGTGTGCCATGCTTGGTGGAGAAGAGGGATGTGGGAACGCTGTACACAGGTGGTGACTCACTCTCACACTGGGATCCCCCCTGTCATTGCGCAGTCTATCTGACTCCGTGCACCCCCCCCCCCCCCCCCTCTATGGAGCGAAGGAAATATGCAACATTTTGGGTCGAAACCCTTCTTCAGACCTGGCCCGAAGACGTTGGCTATTTCCTTCGCTCCATAGATGCTGCCTCAAGCCCTGTCCCACTGTGCAAGTTCACCAAGAGCTCTTCCGAGTTTAAAATCTCTGTGTAGCATCTCTGTCCCTATCTTCAAATTCCCACTTTGAAATAAAATACAACTTTCGACTTAAAAATTTCGCAGCAGGATTGCGATTAGTCGATTCCCATGCATTTTCAATCGATTCAGTGTAATTTTCACACCTGGTGGATATAGTTTTTTTTTTAAAGATACAGTACATTACAATAATTAGTTTCAAGCATACCCGGTACTAAATGCACGAACATTAAGGTGGTTACTGATGTTACAAATAAATGAATATAATTTCAAAGTGAAATAGGAGCTTTCCGTGGAAAGAATATTTAACCAGAATATGATGAGGTCGCTGCAAAATGCTCACTTAAAACAATATGCCGTCAACTCAGGATTGCTTCTTAGTCCTCTGACAGGTGTTTCAATCTCACCTCGTAGCTCGCTGTTAATCGATTCATAGCTATACATTTTTCATTCCTGGTCCGTATCGAACTTCTCCATATGCAAACGCTTCAAGTTACACTTCTTGTGTGGTTGTAAGGGGGGCGGGGGGGATGCTAGGATAAAATACCTGGATGGAATTAGAGAGATTCCATTGGTGTGGAATTATCTTAGACAAAAATACCATATTTTTGCATTTATATAGCGATCCTGCTGCGAAATTTTTAAGTCGAAAGTTGTATTTTATTTCAAAGCAGGAATTGGAAGATAGAGACAGAGATGCTACACATATTTTGATAGGAAGGAAACGTTACAGCAGCTGAGTAAAAGACTGATCAAATGGTTGGTTCAATAAAGATCGGGCAAGGGGATTGGGGGTGGGGGAAAAGTATTTATAGCTTGGGACTTGTCTAAATGAGTACTGAGATGGATTATCATTCCACACCAAATTTCTTAGACAATAATACCTTTTATGCAATTATCACAACAGCTTGTTGGATATGGATCAACGGACTCTGTATGGTACATGCTCGTAAATTAGTAAAACAAACGTTCTTCTTTAAGTACTGTTGTTTCTGGGATGGGGTGACTGATAACAAATAACCTACATTCTATATTTTGTCATAATGTGGCTGAAACAATGGTATATTTGTGATATTTACATAGAAACATAGAAAATAGGTGCAGGAGGAGGCCATTCGGCCCTTCGAACCAGCAACGCCATTCATTGTGATCATGGCTGATCATCCCCTATCAATAACCCGTGCCTGCCTTCTCCTCATATCCCTTGACTCCACTATCCCCTCGAGCTCTATCTAACTCTCTCTTAATTCCATCCAGTGACTTGGCCTCCACTGCCCTCTGTAGCATGGAATTCCATAAATTCACAACTCACTGTGGCCCCTGGTTCTGGACTCGCCCAACATTGGGAACATTTTTCCTGCATCTAGCTTGTCCAGTCCTTTTATAAATTTTATATGATTCTATAAGATCCCCCCCATCCTTCTAAACTCCAGTGAATACAAGCCTAGTCTTTTCAATCTTTCCTCATATGACAGTCCTGCCATCCTAGGGATCAATCTCGTGAACCTATGCTGCGCTGCCTCAATCACAAGGATGTCCTTCCTCAAATTAGGAGACCAAAACTGTACACAATACTCCAGATGTGGTCTCACCAGAGCCTATACAACTGCAGAAGAACCTCTTTACTCCTATACTGAAATCCTCTTGTTATGAAAGCCAACATTCCATTAGCTTTTCTTCACTGCCTGTTGTACCTGTAAGCCAACTTTCAGTGACCAGTGTACAAGGACACCCAGGTCTCGCTGCACCTCCCCCTTACCTAACCTAACCCCATTGAGGTAATAATCTGCCCCCTTGTTTTTGCCGCCAAAGTGGATAACCTCACATTTATCTATATTATACTGCATCTGCCATGCATCTGCCCACTCACTCAACCTGTCCAGATCACCCTGCAACCTCCTAACATCCTCTTCACAGCTCACGCTGCCTCCCATCTTTGTGTCATCCACAAACTTGCTAGTGTTGCTCCTAATTCCCTCTTGCAAATCATTAATATATATGGTAAAGAGTTGCGGCCCCAACACCGAGCCTTGCGGCAGTCCACTCGCCACTGCCTGCCATTATGAAAAGGACCAGTTCACTCCTACTCTTTGCTTCCGGTCTGCCAACCAAATTTCTATCAATGTCAACACCCTACCCTCAATACGATGTGCTCTAATTTTAGTCACCAGTCTTATCAAAGGCTTTCTGAAAGTCTAGATACGCTACATCCACTGGCACCTCTTCATCCATTTTACTTGTCACATCTTCAAAGAATTCCAGAAGATTAGTCAAGCATGATTTCCCTTTCATAAATCCATGTTGACTTGGATTAATCCTTTTACTGCTATCGAAATGCCCCATTATTACCTCTTTAATAATTGACCAGCATCTTTCCCACCACCGAAGTCAGGCTAACTGGTCTGTAATTCCCCGTTTTCTCTCTCGCTCCTTTCTTGAAAAGTGGGATAACATTAGCTATCCTCCAATCCACAGGAACTGGTCCTGAATCTATTGAACATTGGAAAATGATCACCAATGCGTCCACTATTTCTAGAGCCACCTCCCCGTGGACCCTGGGATGCAGACCATCAGGTCCAGTGGATTTATCATCCTTCAGTCCCATTAGCCTACCCAATACTATTTCTCGCCTAATGAAAATTTCTTTCAGTTCCTCTACCCCCTTAGATCCTCTGTGCTCCAGTACATCTGGGAGATTGTATGTGTCTTCCTTCGTGAAGACAGATCCGAAGTACCTATTCAACTCTTCTGCCATTTCCTTGTTGCCGATAATAATTTCACCCGTGTCTGCCTTCAACGGACCCACATTTGACTTTGCTACTCTTTTCCCCTTAACATATTTAAAGAAGCTTTTACTGTCCTTCTTTACATTCCTGGCCAGCTTCCCTTCGTACTTCATCTTTTCAGCCCGTATTGCCCGTTTTGTTTCCTTCTGTTGTCCTATGAAAGATTCCCAATCCTCTGGCTTCCAGCTACTCTTTGCTGTGTTATACATCTTTTCTTTTAGTTTTATTCTATCCCTAACTTCTCTTGTCAGCCACGGTTGCCTCCAACTCCCCTTAGAATCTTTCTTCCTTTTTGGAATGAAATGATCCTGCGGCTTCTGCATTATGCCCAGAAATTCCTGCCATTGCTGTTGCACCGTCATTCCTGCCAGGATCCCTTTCCAGTCTACCTTGGCCAGCTCCTCTCTCATGCCTTCATAGTCCCCTTTGTTCAACCGCATCACTGACACTTCTGATTTAACGTTATCCTTCTCAAATTGCGGATTAAAACTGATCATATTATGATCACTACCTCCATGCGGTTCCTTTACCTCGAGTTCTCTTATCATATCAGGTTCATTGGACAACACTAAATCCAGAATTGCCTTTTCTCTGGTCGGCTCCATTACAAGCTGCTCCAAGAATCCATCTCGGAGGCATTCTACAAACTCTCTTTCTTGGGGTCCTGAACCAACCTGATTTTCCCAGTCTACCTGCATATTGAAATCGCCCATCACCACAGTGGCATTACCTTTGTTACATGCCAGTTTTAACTCCTGCTGCAACTTACACCCTACATCCAGGCTACTATTTGGGGGTCTGTAGATAACACCAATTAGTGTCTTCTTGCCTTTACAATTCCTCAACTCAATCCACAGTGATTCTACCTCGTCGGTCCCTGTCTTCCCTCGCAAGGGACTGAATTCCATCCCTCACCAGCAGAGCTACCCCCCCCCCCCTCCTCTGCCCACCTGCCTGTCCTTTCTATAGGATGTATAACCCTGAATATTAAGTTCCCAGGCCCGATCCTCCTGCAGCCACGTCTCCGTAATCCCCACAATGTCATATCTACCAACCTCTAACTGAGCCTCAAGCTCATCTACTTTACTTCTTATACTTCGCGCATTCATATACAATACTTTTAATTCCTTACGCATCTCACCTTTCACATCGATCCCTATTACACTTGGCCATACTCTCCTGTCCCTTTGTGAGCTTCCTTTCCCGTTAATTCTTGGGTCATTAACCATCCCTTTACTCTCTTTCCCTTTAACTCCGTCCTCGACTATCCCATTTGACACCCCACCCCCCTTATTCAGTTTAAAACCACCCGTGTAGCAGTGGTAAACCTGCCTGCCAGAATGCTGGTCCCCCACCTGTTAAGATGCAATCCGTCCCTTTTGTACAGTTCCCCCTTACTCCAAAACGGATCCCAGTGATCTAAGAATCTAAATCCCTTCCCCCTGCACCAGTTCCTCAGCCACACTTTCAGGTCCCGTATCACCCTGTTCCTGCTCTCGCCAGCACGAGGAACTGGAAGCAAACCGGAGATAACAACCCTGGAGGTCCTGCTTTTCAGCATTTTTCCGAGCTCATAAAGTCCCGCTGCAGAATATTCATCACCTTCTTTCCGACATCGTTTGTGCCGACATGCACTACCACTTCCGGCTGTTCACCTTCGCCCTTGAGGATTTTCTGCACTCTGTCCGTGACATCCTGGATCCTGGCAGAGGAAGGCAGCACACCATCCTCGAATCCCATCTGTTCCCGCAGAAAGCCCTGTCCGTAACTCCCACAATGCAGTCTCCAGCTACAATGGCGTTGCCTGACGTTGGCCTCTTTGGTTTTCGCTCAACAACCCTTTTTGCTTCGCAAGCCGGTCCGCCACTCAGTGTGATAACGTCTTCTGTCGCGACAGCTTCTAAGTAGGTGAACCTGTTCACATGAGGTACAACACCCGGGGACATTTGCATTCCATGTTTCGCTCCCTTTCTCACCGTCACCTACCTTCTCTCTTCCATTTATTGAGATAGAAAGATACAACTGAGTTTGGGCAAAATATTACCTTGCAACATTCTGTATTTCTGATAGATATTGTGAAATGGAACTCAGAAATTATGGGAGGATTACAAAAAACTACAATTCAAAGGTAATGAATATAGAGTATTCTTATTTCCATCATGAACATACAATAGTGATATAGGACACCAGGTCCTACTACGGTAAACTCACGAGCTACTACGGTATGCCTACGTGTTAAAAAGTATCAACTTTTTACATCCTGAGTATATTTTACTCGTGGACATTTTTCAACATGTTGAAATATCTTCACGAGTTACCACGTTTCCCGAGTACCTGCCATTAGCGCTAAGAAATGGTAAGTTACCCTTTATAACAAGAGGAATCGAATATAGTAGCAAAGAGGTCCTTCTGCAGTTGTACAGAGTTCATGTGAGACCACACCTGGAGTATTGTGTGCAGTTTTGGTCCCCTAATTTGAGGAAGGTCATTCTTGCTATTGAGGGAGCCCAGCGTAGTTTAATTCCCGGGATGGCGGGACTGCCATATACTGAGAGAATGGAGCAGCTGGGCTTGTACACTCTGGAGTTTGGAAGGATGAGAGGTTATCTCATTGAAACATATAAGATTGTTAAGGGCTTGGACATGCTAGAGGCAGAAAACATGTCCTGATGTTGGGGGAGTCCAGAACCAGGGGCCACAGCTTAAGAATAAGGAGTAAGCCATTTAGAACGGAGACAAGGAAACACTTTTTCTCACAGAGAGTGGTGAGTCTGTGTAATTCTCTGCCTCAGACGACGGTGGAGGCAGGTTCTCTGGATGCTTTCAAGAGAGAGCTAGATAGGGCTCTTAAAAATAGCGGAGTCAGGGGATAAGAGTAATAATAATAATAATAATGGATGGGATTTATATAGCGCCTTTCTAATACTCAAGGCGCTTTATATCGCATTATTCATTCACTCCTCAGTCACACTCGGTGGTGGTGACCTACTTCTGTAGCCACAGCTGCCCTGGGGAAGACAGACGGAAGCGTGGCTGCTAATCTGCGCCTACGGCCCCTCCGACCACCACCAATCACTCACGCACATTCACACGCAGGCAAAGGTGGGTGAAGTGTCTTGCCCAAGGACACAACGACAGTATGCACTCCAAGCGGGATTCGAACCGGCTACCTTCCGGTTGCCAGCCGAACACTTAGCCCATTGCGCCATCCGTCGTCCAAAGAGTAGGAGTAAACGGGTTCTTTTCAGAATGGCAGGCAGTGACTAGTGGGGTACCGCAAGGCTCAGTGCGGTCCCCAGCTATTTACAATATATATTAAGGATCTGGACGAGGGAATTGAATGCAACATCTCCAAGTTTGCGGATGACACAAAGCTGGGGGGCAGTGTTTAGCTGTGAGGAGGAATGCAAGGAGGCTGCAAGGTGACTTGGATAGGTTGCGTGAGTGGGCAAATGCATGGCAGATGCAGTATAATGTGGATAAATGTGAGGCTATCCACTTTGGTGGCAAAAACAGGAAAGTAGATTATCTGAATGGTGGCCGATTAGGAAAAGGGGAGATGCAACGAGACCTGGGTGTCATGGTACACCAGTCATTGAAAGTAGGCATGCAGGTGCAGCAGGCAGTGAAGAAAGCAAATGGTATGTTAGCATTCATAGCAAAAGGATTTGAGTATAGGAGCAGGGAGGTTCTACTGCAGTTGTACAGGGTCTTGGTGAGACCACACCTGGAGTATTGCGTACAGTTTTGTTCTCCTAATCTGAGGAAAGACATTCTTCCCATAGAAGGAGTACAGAGAAGCTTCACCAGACTGATTCCTGGAATGGCAGGACTTTCCTATGAAGAAAGACTGGATAGACTCGGCATGTACTCGCTAGAATTTAGAAGATTGAGGGGGGATCTCATAGAAACTTACAAAATTCTTAAGGGGTTGGACAGGCTAGATGCAGGAAGATTGTTCCAGATGTTGGGGAAGTCCAGAACAAGGGGTCACAGTTTTAAGGATAAGGGGGAAGTCTTTGAGGACCGAGATGAGAAAAACATTTTTCACACAGAGAGTGGTGAATCTGTGGAATTCTCTGCCACAGAAGGTAGTTGAGGCCAGTTCATTGGCTATATTTAAGAGGGAGTTAGATGTAGCCCTTTGGGGCTAAAGGGATCAGGGGGTATGGAGAGAAGGCAGGTACAGGATACTGAGTTGGATGATCAGCCATGATCATATTGAATGGCGGTGCAGGCTCGAAGGGCCGAATGGCCTACTCCTGCACCTATTTTCTATGTTTCTGTTTCTGTGATATGGGGAGAAGGCAGGAATGGGGTACTGATTGTGGATGATCAGCCATGATCACATTGAATGAATGTGATATTAAAGTGAATTAGGTGTCAAATTAAACTTCTTTTTATGCTTTATCTGATGGGATAAATTGCAGACTTGATTTTTTTAAATCTCAAAATTTTGTAACATTGCTAGAAAAATGTACCTGCATCTTGGAGGCCGAAGGTTAGGTTGTTCGCCAAGAAAGATAGACTTCGTTATCCCTCAGTGCAGCAACATCAAGAATGATGTTGCTGTACTGAGGGGATAGCCAAGTCTATCCCTCATTGCAAGCAGCTGATGGAAGTGGCTGTAAAGTGGGAAGTGGCTGTAAAAGGACAGTGCTGCTCAGCGGGCGATGGGTAACAGGCAAGTGGGCGGTGGAGCTTATTCCTTATGTCAGTGCGAGTAACCTCAATTGATCCCTTGTTCGCGCTGACACATGAGTAAGCTCCACCGCCCGCTGTGATGTTATCCATCACCCGCTGACCCGCTCCGCTCTATGAGCTTTGCTCTTGAGCTGGTCCCCTCACTGTTCAGACGGAGAGCATTGCCAGAGGTGAGCGGGCCGGCAGAAGGCACTGAGATGGCAGTCGGTTCCGCAGTCCGGTGATGGAGGCCGCTCTTAGGCGAGCTGCTTCCCTTCCCGCCCACAATGCAGTAGCTCCGCGCCCAGAGCACCGCGGCAGCGGTGTGAGTGTTACTGGCATGAACCCGACACCCTCCTTCTCAACGATCCTGCCCTACCCGCAACTTTACCCCTGGCTAGAATCCCCACACACTGTGAAAGGAACTCTCCCCCGAATTGTCATATTACTCACGACACGTGACTCATTTATAATTATTTATTTATATTTCTATGAAATTTTTTCCCAATTGGGCCTCGCACCTCCTAAGGCCGGCCCTAAGAGGGAGTACGTCTGTGAGAGAGAGAGTGTGTGAGAGAGCAAGCGAGAGTGAGTGTGTGTGTGTGTGTGAGCAAGGGAGAGGGTGCATGAGATAGAGAGAGCAAGAGGGTGTGTGTGAGAGAGAGAGGGAGTGTGTGTGTGTGAGAGAACAAGAGAGAAAGGAAGTGTAAGTGTGTGTGGGAGAGGGACAGAGAGAGGGGGTGTGGGAGAGGGACGGAGGAGACGTGGGGAGGGGGGAGCTATTTATTTCTGCCTGGAAGAGGCACTGGAGAGAAGGGGTGTCAAGGTTGTGTGTGAGAGAGACAGGGAGTGAGAGAGTTGAGGGGAGCGCGGGAGGGTGGGGTGGAGAAAATTTGGGAACAGGTAGGGGGCGGGGAGAGAGTGGAGGGAGAGGGTAGAGTCGGGGGGAGAGAGAGGGGAGCAGTGCAGCTTTAAGGGACATTGGTCAGGTAGCATTTGGAGTATTGCATACAGTTCTGGTCACTCCATTACAGGACTGATGTGGAGGCTTTGGCAAAGGTGCAGAGATGGTTAACCAGAATGGTTTAAAAACAAGGAACTGCAGCTGCTGGTTTACAAAAAAGGACACAAAGTGCTGGAGTAACTCAGCAGGGACAGGCAGCATCTCTGGAGAGAAGGAATGGGTGATGTTTCGGATCGAGACTGCAGAGAGTCTCAACCAGAAAGCACTGGGCCCGCCGGTGCTGCCGCAACCACTACAAGCTGTCAAACTCACCGCAGTAGTGACCACTGGTGTGCACGCGCTGGTGAGACAGGGTGTGGGAAGCCATGGCAAAGCGCACTCCACACACCGGGCTGGGGAAGGGACGGTCGCCACCGTGCACCCGCAGGTGGGACAGCAGATAGGTGGAGCGGGAGAAGCACTTGCCGCACTGGGCGCAGGTGTCGGGGCGCTCCCCGCTGTGGGTGCGCTGGTGCTCTAGCAGGCTGGTAGAGTGGGTGAAGCCCTTGCCACACTAGGTGCTGGTGTAGGGGCGCTCTCCAGTGTGGGTGTGCTGGTGCTCTAGCAGCTGGTAGAGTGGGTGAAGCCCTTGCCACACTAGGTGCTGGGTGTAGGGGCGCTATCCAGTGTGCAGGCGCCTGTGCACCTTCTGATCCCTGCACGACTTGAAGCCTTTGCCGCAGTCGGAGCAGGTGAAGGTCCTCTCGCCGGAGTGCACGCGGTTGTGCCGCAGCATGTTGCCGTAGCGGGTGAAGTTCTTGCCACAGTCGGAGCAGTCGAAGGGGCGTTCTCCCGTGTGCACCCGCCGGTGGATCTCCAGATCGCTCGGGCTCTGCCAGGCCTTGCCACACACGTCGCACTCATAACGCTTCTCCTTGTTGTGCCCGGTCATGTGGTCCTCCATCTAAGCTCAGCCCCTCGAAGCTCAGCCCGCACACCGAGCAGATGGGGGAGGGGCCTCACCCTCAATGGCCGCTCACATCCCCATCTCTCCGTCCACAGCAATGGCTCTTAAACCCTGCTGGAGGGGAACACAGAGGGCCAACAATTTGGCAAACAGGACATTACTAACGCGTGAATAATCCAGAAGACGCAGAATCATTTCATTCCAAAAAGGAAGAAAGATTCTAAGGGCAGTAGGAGGCAACCATGGCTGACAAGAGAAGATAGGGATAGAATAAAACTAAAAGAAAAGATGTAAAACACAGCAAAGAGTAGCCGGAAGCCAGAGGATTGGGAAACTTTCACAGGACAACAGAAGGAAACAAAACGGGCAATACGGGCTGAAAAGATGATGTACGAAGGGAAGCTGGCCAAGAATATAAAGAAGGACAGTAAAAGCTTCTTTAGATATGTTGAGGGGAAAAGAGTAGCAAAGTCAAATGTAGGTCCCTTGAAGGCAGACACGGGTGAAATTATTATGGGCAACAAAGAAAGGAAAGAAGAGTTGAACAGGTACTTCAGATCTATCTTCATTAAGGAAGACACAAACAATCTCCCAGATGAACTGGAGGACAGAGGATCTAAGGGGTAGAGGAACTGAAAGAAATTTTCATTAGGTGAGAAATAGTATTGGGTAGGCTAATGGGACTGAGGGATGTTAAATCCCCTGGACCTGATGGCCTGCATCCCAGGGTCCTCAGGGAGGTGGCTCTAGAAATAGTGGACGCATTGGTGATCATTTCCAATGTTCTATAGATTCAGGATCAGTTCCTGTGGATTGGAGGAGAGCTAATGTTATCCCACTTTTCAAGAAAGGAGCGATAGAGAAAACGGGGAATTACAGACCAGTTAGCCTGACTTCAGTGGTGGGAAAGAAGCTGGAGTCAATTATTAAAGAGGTAATAATGGGACATTTGGATAGCAGTAAAAGGATTAGTCCAAGTCAACATGGATTTATGAAAGGGAAATCATGTTTGACTAATCTTCTGGAATTTTTTGAGGGATGTGACAAGTAAAATGGATGAAGGGGTGCCAGTGGATGTAGTGTATCTAGACTTTCAGAAAGCCTTTGATAAGGTCCCGCACGGGAGATTGGTGACTAAAATTAGGGCACATGGTATTGGGGGTAGGTTGTTGACATGGATAGAAAATTGGTTGGCAGACCGGAAGCAAAGAGTAGGAGTGAACGGGTCCTTTTCAGAATGGCAGGCAGTGGCGTGTGGAGTGCCGCAAGGCTCGGTGTTGGGGCCGCAACTGTTTACCATATATATTAATGATTTCTAAGAGGGAATTAGGAGCAACACTAGCAAGGTTGCGGATAACTCAAAGCTGGGTGGCAGTTTGAACTGTGACGAGGATGTTACGAGGTTGCAGGGTGACCTGGACTGGTTGAGTGAGTGGGCAGATGCGTGGCAGATGAAGTATAATATAGATAAATGTGAGGCTATCCACTTTGGTGGCAAAAACAGGAAAGTAGATTATCTGAATGGTGGCCGATTAGGAAAAGGGGAGATGCAACGAGACCTGGGTGTCATGGTACACCAGTCATTGAAAGTAGGCATGCAGGTGCAGCAGGCAGTGAAGAAAGCAAATGGTATGTTAGCATTCATAGCAAAAGGATTTGAGTATAGGAGCAGGGAGGTTCTACTGCAGTTGTACAGGGTCTTGGTGAGACCACACCTGGAGTATTGCGTACAGTTTTGGTCTCCTAATCTGAGGAAAGACATTCTTCCCATAGAGGGAGTACAGAGAAGCTTCACCAGACTGATTCCTGGAATGGCAGGACTTTCCTATGAAGAAAGACTGGATAGACTCAGCATGTACTCGCTAGAATTTAGAAGATTGAGGGGGGATCTCATAGAAACTTACAAAATTCTTAAGGGGTTGGACAGGCTAGATGCAGGAAGATTGTTCCAGATGTTGGGGAAGTCCAGAACAAGGGGTCACAGTTTAAGGATAAGGGGGAAGTCTTTGAGGACCGAGATGAGAAAAACATTTTTCACACAGAGAGTGGTGAATCTGTGGAATTCTCTGCCACAGAAGGTAGTTGAGGCCAGTTCATTGGCTATATTTAAGAGGGAGTTAGATGTAGCCCTTTGGGGCTAAAGGGATCAGGGGGTATGGAGAGAAGGCAGGTACAGGATACTGAGTTGGATGATCAGCCATGATCATATTGAATGGCGGTGCAGGCTCGAAGGGCCGAATGGCCTACTGCACCTATTTTCTATGTTTCTGTTTCTGTGATATGGGGAGAAGGCAGGAATGGGGTACTGATTGTGGATGATCAGCCATGATCACATTGAATGAATGTGATATTAAAGTGAATTAGGTGTCAAATTAAACTTCTTTTTATGCTTTATCTGATGGGATAAATTGCAGACTTGATTTTTTAAATCTCAAAATTTTGTAACATTGCTAGAAAATGTACCTGCATCTTGGAGGCCGAAGGTTAGGTTGTTCGCCAAGAAAAATAGACTTCGTTATCCCTCAGTGCAGCAACATCAAGAATGATGTTGCTGTACTGAGGGATAGCCAAGTCTATCCCTCATTGCAAGCAGCTGATGGGAAGTGGCTGTAAAGTGGGAAGTGGCTGTAAAAGGACAGTGCTGCTGGGGGGGGGGGGGGGAGTTCCTTTCAGAGCGTGTGGGTAGTCTGTCCAGGGGTAAAGTTGCGGGGAGGGCATGAGCGTTGAGAAGGAGGGGGTCGGCCGGGGATCATCCAGCTCAAGAGCGGGTCAGCGGGCGATGGGTAACAGGCAAGTGGGCGGTGGAGCTTATTCCTTATGTCAGTGCGAGTAACCTCAATTGATCCCTTGTTCGCGCTGACACATGAGTAAGCTCCACCGCCCGCTGTGATGTTATCCATCACCCGCTGACCCGCTCCGCTCTATGAGCTTTGCTCTTGAGCTGGTCCCCTCACTGTTCAGACGGAGAGCATTGCCAGAGGTGAGCGGGCCGGCAGAAGGCACTGAGATGGCAGTCGGTTCCGCAGTCCGGTGATGGAGGCCGCTCTTAGGCGAGCTGCTTCCCTTCCCGCCCACAATGCAGTAGCTCCGCGCCCAGAGCACCGCGGCAGCGGTGTGAGTGTTACTGGCATGAACCCGACACCCTCCTTCTCAACGATCCTGCCCTACCCGCAACTTTACCCCTGGCTAGAATCCCCACACACTGTGAAAGGAACTCTCCCCCGAATTGTCATATTACTCACGACACGTGACTCATTTATAATTATTTATTTATATTTCTATGAAAATTTTTCCCAATTGGGCCTCGCACCTCCTAAGGCCGGCCCTAAGAGAGGGAGTACGTCTGTGAGAGAGAGAGTGTGTGAGAGAGCAAGCGAGAGTGAGTGTGTGTGTGTGTGAGAGCAAGGGAGAGGGTGCATGAGATAGAGAGAGCAAGAGGGTGTGTGTGAGAGAGAGAGGGAGTGTGTGTGTGAGAGAGAACAAGAGAGAAAGGAAGTGTAAGTGTGTGTGGGAGAGGGACAGAGAGAGGGGGTGTGGGAGAGGGACGGAGGAGACGTGGGAGGGGGGAGCTATTTATTTCTGCCTGGAAGAGGCACTGGAGAGAAGGGGTGTCAAGGTTGTGTGTGAGAGAGACAGGGAGTGAGAGAGTTGAGGGGAGCGCGGGAGGGTGGGGTGGAGAAAATTTGGGAACAGGTAGGGGGCGGGGGAGAGAGTGGAGGGGAGAGGGTAGAGTCGGGGGAGAGAGAGGGGAGCAGTGCAGCTTTAAGGGACATTGGTCAGGTAGCATTTGGAGTATTGCATACAGTTCTGGTCACTCCATTAAAGGACTGATGTGGAGGCTTTGGCAAAGGTGCAGAGATGGTTAACCAGAATGGTTTAAAAACAAGGAACTGCAGCTGCTGGTTTACAAAAAAGGACACAAAGTGCTGGAGTAACTCAGCAGGGACAGGCAGCATCTCTGGAGAGAAGGAATGGGTGATGTTTCGGGTCGAGACTGCAGAGAGTCTCAACCAGAAAGCACTGGGCCCGCCGGTGCTGCCGCAACCACTACAAGCTGTCAAACTCACCGCAGTAGTGACCACTGGTGTGCACGCGCTGGTGAGACAGGGTGTGGGAAGCCATGGCAAAGCGCACTCCACACACCGGGCTGGGGAAGGGACGGTCGCCACCGTGCACCCGCAGGTGGGACAGCAGATAGGTGGAGCGGGAGAAGCACTTGCCACACTGGGCGCAGGTGTCGGGGCGCTCCCCGCTGTGGGTGCGCTGGTGCTCTAGCAGGCTGGTAGAGTGGGTGAAGCCCTTGCCACACTAGGTGCTGGTGTAGGGGCGCTCTCCAGTGTGGGTGCGCTGGTGCTCTAGCAGGCTGGTAGAGTGGGTGAAGCCCTTGCCACACTAGGTGCTGGTGTAGGGGCGCTATCCAGTGTGCAGGCGCCTGTGCACCTTCTGATCCCTGCACGACTTGAAGCCTTTGCCGCAGTCGGAGCAGGTGAAGGTCCTCTCGCCGGAGTGCACGCGGTTGTGCCGCAGCAGGTTGCCGTAGCGGGTGAAGTTCTTGCCACAGTCGGAGCAGTCGAAGGGGCGTTCTCCCGTGTGCACCCGCCGGTGGACTCCAGATCGCTCGGGCCTCTGCCAGGCCTTGCCACACACGTCGCACTCATAACGCTTCTCCTTGTTGTGCCCGGTCATGTGGTCCTCCATCTAAGCTCAGCCCCTCGAAGCTCAGCCCGCACACCGAGCAGATGGGGGAGGGGCCTCACCCTCAATGGCCGCTCACATCCCCATCTCTCCGTCCACAGCAACGGCTCTTAAACCCTGCTAGAGGGAACACAGAGGGCCAACAATTTGGCAAACAGGACATTACTAACGCGTGAATAATCCAGAAGATGCAGAATCATTTCATTCCAAAAAGGAAGAAAGATTCTAAGGGCAGTAGGAGGCAACCATGGCTGACAAGAGAAGATAGGGATAGAATAAAACTAAAAGAAAAGATGTAAAACACAGCAAAGAGTAGCCGGAAGCCAGAGGATTGGGAAACTTTCACAGGACAACAGAAGGAAACAAAACGGGCAATACTGGCTGAAAAGATGATGTACGAAGGGAAGCTGGCCAAGAATATAAAGAAGGACAGTAAAAGCTTCTTTAGATATGTTGAGGGGAAAAGAGTAGCAAAGTCAAATGTAGGTCCCTTGAAGGCAGACACGGGTGAAATTATTATGGGCAACAAGGAAAGGAAAGAAGAGTTGAACAGGTACTTCAGATCTATCTTCATTAAGGAAGACACAAACAATCTCCCAGATGAACTGGAGGACAGAGGATCTAAGGGGGTAGAGGAACTGAAAGAAATTTTCATTAGGCGTGAAATAGTATTGGTTAGGCTAATGGGACTGAGGGATGTTAAAATCCCCTGGACCTGATGGCCTGCATCCCAGGGTCCTCAGGGAGGTGGCTCTAGAAATAGTGGACGCATTGGTGATCATTTCCAATGTTCTATAGATTCAGGATCAGTTCCTGTGGATTGGAGGAGAGCTAATGTTATCCCACTTTTCAAGAAAGGAGCGATAGAGAAAACGGGGAATTACAGACCAGTTAGCCTGACTTCAGTGGTGGGAAAGAAGCTGGAGTCAATTATTAAAGAGGTAATAATGGGACATTTGGATAGCAGTAAAAGGATTAGTCCAAGTCAACATGGATTTATGAAAGGGAAATCATGTTTGACTAATCTTCTGGAATTTTTTGAGGATGTGACAAGTAAAATGGATGAAGGGGTGCCAGTGGATGTAGTGTATCTAGACTTTCAGAAAGCCTTTGATAAGGTCCCGCACGGGAGATTGGTGACTAAAATTAGGGCACATGGTATTGGGGGTAGGTTGTTGACATGGATAGAAAATTGGTTGGCAGACCGGAAGCAAAAAGTAGGAGTGAACGGGTCCTTTTCAGAATGGCAGGCAGTGGCGTGTGGAGTGCCGCAAGGCTCGGTATTGGGGCCGCAACTGTTTACCATATATATTAATGATTTGTAAGAGGGAATTAGGAGCAACACTAGCAAGGTTGCGGATAACTCAAAGCTGGGTGGCAGTTTGAACTGTGACGAGGATGTTACGAGGTTGCAGGGTGACCTGGACTGGTTGAGTGAGTGGGCAGATGCGTGGCAGATGAAGTATAATATAGATAAATGTGAGGTTATCCACTTTGGCGGCAAAAACAAGGGGGCAGATTATTACCTCAATGGGGTTAGGTTAGGTAAGGGGGAGGTGCAGCGAGACCTGGGCGTCCTTGTACACCGGTCACTGAAAGTTGGCTTTTAGGTACAGCAGGCAGTGAAGAAAGCTAATGGAATGTTGGCCTTCATAACAAGAGGATTTCAGTATAGGTTCTTCTGCAGTTGTATAGGGCTCTGGTGAGACCACATCTGGAGTATTGTGTACAGTTTTGGTCTCCTAATTTGAGGAAGGACATCCTTGTGATTGAGGCAGTGCAGCATAGGTTCACGAGATTGATCCCTGGGATGGCGGGACTGTCATATGAGGAAAGAGTGAAAAGACTAGGCTTGTATTCACTGGAGTTTGGAAGGATGAGGGGGAATCTTATAGAAACATATAAAATTATAAAAGGACTGGGCAAGCTAGATGCAGGAAAAATGTTCCCAATGTTGGGCGAGTCCAGAACCAGGGACCAGTCTTAGAATAAAGGGGAGGTCATTTAAGACTGAGGTGAGAAAAAACGTTTTCACCCAGAGAGTTGTGAATTTATGGAATTCCCTGCCACAGAGGGCAGTGGAAGCCAAATCACTGGATGGATTTAATAGAGTTAGATAGAGCTCTAGGGGCTAGTGGAGTCAAGGGATATGGGGAGAAGGCAGGCATGGGTTATTGATAGGGGACGATCAGCCATGATCACAATGAATGGTGGTGCTGCCTCGAAGGGCCGAATGGCTTCCTCCTGCACTATTTCCTATGTTTCTATGTTAACATTACTAGTGCTTGAAGGGGGGAGGGGGCGGGGTACTGTGGTCAGGGGGGGTGGGGAGAGGAGGGGGTGACAGGGGAGTGAGGGCAGTGAGGGAGGTTGGGGGTCAAGAGGGGGAAGTGGGGCAAGGGATGGGGGGCGCTGAGCATCCGGGAACCGTGTTGAGCCATCCTGCGCCATGACGTCAGCCTCACACAGACGTGCATACGGCCGGCGCCCTGACGTCACCGCCAATCCGAGGAGGACTGCCGGCCCGCCCCCTGCTATTGCACAGTCACATGGTGTGGGGGCAGCATGCATCATGGGAAGAAGGTCACATTGCTGGAGTCACTCAGCAGGTCGGGCAGCGTCTGTGGAGAGAAGGAATGCGTGACGTTTCAGGTACAGACCCTTCTTCAATCTGATGGGAGGTATAGAGATAAGGAAGTGTAAGGATTGAAAACAGGACAAAGGGAATACAGTTCAATGAAATTGTAGAATAGACCATTGTTTGGTAGATCAATGGGAGGCCACCATCGACTCCACAGGCAAAAAGGCCCAATATACTGCCTGCGGCAGCTGAGAAAACACAATCTGCCGCAGGCAATGATGGTTTAGTTTTATACTGCCATCGTGGAGTCTGTCCTCACCTTCTCCATCATGGTCTGTGTAACCGCTGGTGCTCCCGCAGCCCCCGTGCATTCTTGAAATGCTTCCAGCAGTGGGACCAGCCGCTCACCGTCGTGGGCCCGCAGGTGCTGCCGCAACCCCCACGAGCTATCAAACGCCTCACCGCAGAACGGGCAGTCGTAGGGCTGGCCACTGGTGTGCAACCGCTGGTGATACAGGGCGTGGGAGGCCATGGCAAAGCGCTCTCCACCCACTGGGCTGGGGACAGGACGGTCGCCAGCGTGCACCCGCTGGTGGAACAGCAGGCTGGAGGAGCGGGTGTAGCTCTTGCCGCACTGGGCGCAGGTATAGGGACGCTCGCCGGTGTGGGTGCGCTGGTGGGACAGCAGGGTGCTGGACTGGGTGAAGCCCTTGCCGCACTGGTCGCAGGTGTAGGGACGCTCGCCAGTGTGGGTGCGCTGGTGCACCAGCAGGCTGCTGGAGCAGGTGAAGCCCTTGCCACACTGGGCGCAAGTGAAGGGGCGCTCACCGGTGTGGGTATGCTGGTGCTCCAGCAGGCGGTTGGAGCGAGTGAAGCCCTTGCCACACTGGGCGCAGGTGTAGGGGAGCACCCCGGTGTGGGTGTGCTGGTGCTCCAGCAGGCGGTTGGAGCGGGTGAAGCCCTTGCCGCAATGGGCGCAGGTGTAGGGGCGCTCGCCGGTATGGGTGCGCTGGTGGGACAGCAGGTTGCTGGAGTGGGTAAAGCCCTTGCCACAGTCGCTGCAGGTGTAGGGACACTCCCCAGTGTGCACACGCCTGTGCCTCTTCAGGTGCGTGGACGACTTGAAGCCTTTGCCGCAGTCGGAACAGGGGAAGGGCCTCTCGCCGGAGTGCACGCGGTTGTGCAGCAGCAGGTTGGTGCAGCTAGTGAAGCTCTTGCCGCACTCCGAGCAGTCGAAGGGGCGTTCTCCCGTGTGCACCCGCCGGTGGGTCTCCAGCTGGCTTGGCAGCTGCCAGGCTTTGCCACACACATCGCACTCATAATGCTTCTCCTTGTTGTGCCCAGTCATGTGGTCCCTCATCGAAGCTCAGCCCCTCAAAGCTCGGCTCCTAATCCCTGCAGGAGGGGAACACAGAGGGTCAACAAGCTGGCGAACAGGACATTACTAACACGTGAACATTACTAGTGCTTGAAGGGCAGGGGGTGAGAGTGGGGGGAGGGGGATAGGAAGGGGTGAAGGTGAGAGGGGGAGAGGAGGGGGTGAGGGGAAGGGGGAGCAGGGAGTGGGGGAAGGAGGGGAAAGGTGGTAAGTAGGTACGGGAGGAAGTGGAGAAAGGGGATGAGGACGGTGGAAGGGAGGGAGGGGGGTGAGGGGGTGGAGTGAGTGGGGGAGATGAGGGGGTGAGAAGGCAAGTGGGAGAAGGGCGGGCTGCTCCGACCTGGGGTCGCTGAGCATCCGGGCACCACATCGAGCCGCCCTCCGCACGTCCGCCAGCCAGCTGCCCTGCGCCGTGACATACCCCCACCCTGCGCTGTGACTGCCTTTTGCGGCAGAGAATTCAACAGATTCACAACTCCCTGTGTTAAATAGTTGTTTTCTCATCTCAGTCCTAAATGGCCTACCCCTTATTCTTAAACTGTGACCCCTGGTTCTGGACTCCCCCAACATCGGGAACATTTTTCCTGCATCTAGCCTGTCTAATCCTCTAAGAATTTTATATGTTTCGATAAGATCCCCTCTCATCCCTCTAAATTCCAGCGAATACAACCGCAGTCGACCCATTCTCTCAGCATATCACAGTCCCGCCATCCTGGGAATTAACCTGATGAACCTACGCTGCACTCCCTCAATAGCAAGAATGTCCTTCCTCAAATTTGAAGACCAAAACTGCACACAATACTACAGGTGTAGTCTCTAGGATAGCAACGTCATCATGGATTTAGTAGTGCTGGACTTTTCTAAAGCATTTGATGTATTCCACACCAGAGACTGATTCGAAAGCTTGACTTTACGGTGTTTGTTCCAACACAAAACAATGGATTCCCAGTTTTCTGACAAAATGTCTTCAGCACGTGTGTGTGAATGGACAAAGCTCTGATTGGTGTCCAGTGTTCAGTGGTACACCTCAGGGCACAGTACTTGGCCCACATCTGTTTTTGTTTTACATAAATGACATCCATGAAAAAGTCACAAGTACGACTAGACTATTTGCTGATGATTGTTTGCTGTACCATCCAATTAAGTGAGCTGATGATGAACATGCTCTCCAAAAAGATCTCGATACAATGGTTGAGTGGCCACAACAATGGGGCATGCAGTTCAACCTTTCCAAATGTGAAACCATGCGTGTCACCAGAAAGAGGAATCCAGGCGAAATATCGTACAATATACTTGGTGCCACCATTGAAGAATCCAAACAAACCAAGTATCTTGGCATCAAATTGCAGAGCGATCTACGTTGGAATGGTCAGAGAGTGGTGAGTCTGTGGAATTCTCTGCCTCAGAAGGCGGTGGAGACAGCTTCCTGGATGATTTCAAGAGAGAGCTAGATAGGGCTCTTAAAAATAGCAGAGTCAGGGGATATGGGGAGAAGGCAGGAACGGGGTACTGATTGGGGATGATCAGCCATGATCTCGAAGGGCCAGATGGCCTACTCCTGCAACTATTGTCTATTGTCTATTGACTCATCATGCAACGGTGAAAGCAACAGGTGTCCTAAATTTTCTGAGACGCAACTTTCATCATTGTTCAACTTCTGTCAAGGAGAAGTTTTACTTCACCCTTGTTAAACCACATTTGGACAACGCAACTTTGCAGCATGGGATCTATACACAAATAGAAACATTTCTTCCATCTAACGTGTCCAAAGACAGGCAGCTCGATTTGTTACTAATACCTATGAGAGAGAAGTGAGTGTTACCAAACTTCTGAATTCACTGGTTGGGTGGAATCCTCTCCAAGACAGACGTAAAGCTCACCGTTTGACCTGTTCTTACAAAATGTTAAATGGTCAGCTCGACATAGATTACCAAACCTACACCAAACCCAAACCAATTAGGAGCAGACGAGGGTATTTGATCCAATTTGAGATACCAGCAACCAAGACAGATGTGTACAGCAATTCATTCTTCCCCTGCACAATTAAGGTAGCTCTTTTTTCCCCAATAACCCTTTTTTGCTTAAGTCCACCCTTCACCACCTCCAGTTTAAATTCCATTTGGAATATATTTGGAGGACCAAGAAACCAACAAGAAGGACTGAAGAAGGCTTTCGGCCCGAAACGTTGCCTATTTCCTTCGCTTCATAGATGCTCCTGCACCCGCTGAGTTTCTCCAGCATTTTTGTGTACCAACAAGGACGCTGCACTGCCGCCTCCCGCCGTCAGGAAAGCGCTGCAGTCGGAGGACCAGAGACGTTGCACCGCTGCCTCCCGCCGCTAGGTAGACACTACAGTCGGAGGGCCAGAGGGCGCCCAGACCTCGGGCCGTCCTCGGGAAGGGAGGAGGGGGTGGGGTAAGAGCGCGGGGCCGAGCGGCGGCGTCTGTTCCCACCTGAGCTGCCGGCGATAAATGGAGGCCTCGTCCCGTCGACCCGCCTGACGTGTCCAGCGGCGAGGTCCCGCCCCCCCCCAACTGACAGGCAGCGCCAGTGGCCAATGGGAGCAAGTTCGGCTTTCCCCGGCCACGATGTCACAAAGGACCGGCTCCCGCCCCCTCCTCGCGTCCGACCAATCCGAGCCGCGTCCCCGCCACAGGTGACCATGTCCTATAGGTTGAGCGGTAGCCCCGCCCCTCGGACAGACAGCACCCTCCGCCAATCGGAGGCACTCATCCCGCCATAGCAACGGTTGCCACGACGCGACCCCGCCCCCACGGCTCTTACACCATGTGGGGGGGGGGGGGAGGGGAACAATCGCAGCAGCTGCAGAGGCTGCAAACCTGAGACAAAACCTCAAAGCGGGGCCAGACTACAAAATGCTGCAGTAACTCAGCGGGACGGGCAGCATCTCTGGGGAGAAGGAATGGGCGACGTTTCGAGGTTGAGACCCTTCCTCAGACTGAGAGCTGCAGGAGATATATAGACGGTGATGTGGATTGAAAATCTTCTACATAGAATCATAGACAATAGGTGCAGGAGTAGGCCATTCGGCCCATCGAGCCAGCACTGCCATCCAATATGATCACGTCTGATCATCCACAATCAGTACCGCGTTCCTGCTTTCTCCCATCTCATAGATACATAGATACATAGAAATTAGGTGCAGGAGTAGGACATTCGGCCCTTCGAGCCTGCACCGCCATTCAATACGATCATGGCTGATCATCTCCCTTGACTCCGTTAGCCTGAAGAGCTAAATCTAATACACTCTTGAAAACATCCAGTGAATTGGCTACCACTACCTTCTGTGGCAGAGAATTCTACAGATTCACAGCTCTCTGGGTGAAAAGTTTTTCCTCACATCAATCCGAAATGACCTACACGTTATTCTTAAACTGTGGCTCCTGGTTCTGGACTCCCCCATTGGGAACATTTTTCCTACATCTAACCTGTCCAATCCCTTAAGAATTTTATTCGTTTCTGTATGATTCCCTCTCATCCATCTGAATTCCAATGAATACAAGCCCAGTCGACCCATTCTTACATCATATGTCATTCCCGCCATCCCGGGGATTAACATGGTGAACCTACACTGCACTCCCTCCATAGCAAGAATGTCCTTCCTCATATAAGGGACCAAAACTGCACACAGTGGTCTCACCAGGGCCCTGCACAACTGCAGTAAGACCTCCTTGCTCCTAAACTCAAATCCTCTCACAATGAAGGCCAACATGCCATTAGCTTTCTTCACTGCCTGCTGTACCTGCATGCTTACATTCAGGGAATGATGTACAAGGACACCCAGGTCTCGTTGTACTTCCCCTTTCCCTAATCTGACACCATTCAGATAATACAGAGTGCTGGAGTAACACCTTACACTTATCTCTGTGTCTCCCTCTCCTGTGACTCTCCAGAGATATTTCCTGTCCCGCTGAGTTACTCCAGCACTTTGTGTCTTTCTGTGGAGAACATGGATAGGGGACGTTTCTTGGGTCACGGCCCTTCTTCAGACCTGAAACATCGCCTATCAACATTGACCAGTGATGCTGCCTGACCCGTTAAATTACTCCAGCACTCTGTGAAACGTTACCTATCTATGTTCTCCACAGAAGCTGCCTCCAGCACCTTGTGTCTTTTTGTGTATGAACCAGCATCTGCAGTTCCTTGTGTCTACCAAAGATAGGAACAAAGTGCTGGGGGGGAAATATGGGCAACATTTCAGGTTGGGACACTTGTCAAACATGTTTGAGTTGAGAATAGACAATAGGTGCAGGAGCAGGCCATTTGGTCCTTCGAGCCAGCACCGCCATTCAATGTGATCATGGCTGATCATCCCCAATCAGTACCCCGTTCCTGCTTTCTCCCCATATCCCTTGACTCCACTATTTTTAGAGCCCTATCTAGCTCTCTCTTGAAAGCATCCAGAGAACCTGCCTCCACCGCCCTCTGAGGCAGAGAATTCCACAGACTCACCACTCTCTGTGAGAAAAAGTGTTTCCTCGTCTCCGTTCTAAATGGCTTACTCCTTATTCTTAAACTGTGACCCCTGAATCTGGACTCCCCCAACATCTGGAACATGTTTCCTGCCTCTGGTGTGTCAATCTTATATGTTTCAATGAGATACCCTCTCATCCTTCTAAACTCCAGAGTGTACAAGCTCAGCTGCTCCATTCTCTCAGCATATGACAGTCCCGCCATCCCGGGAATTAACCTTGTAAACCTACGCTGCACTCCCTCAATAGCAAGAATGTCCTTCCTCAAATTAGGAGACCAAAACTGCACACAACACTCCAGGTGTGGTCTCACTAGGGTTCTGTACAACTGCATAAGGACCTCTTTGCTCCTATATTCGATTCCTCTTGTTATAAAGGCCAGCATGCCATTCGCTTTCTTCACTCCCAGCTGTACCTGCATGCTTAATTTCATAGACTGATGTACAAGGACCTCCAGATCCCGTTGTACTTCCCTTTTTCCTAACTTGACGCAATTTAGATAGTAATCTGCCTTCCTGTTCTTGCTACCAAAGTGGATAACCTCACATTTATCTGCATTAAACTTCATCTGCCATGCATCTGCCCACTCCCGCAACCTGTCCAAGTCACCCTGCATTCTCATAGCATCCTCCTCACAGTTCACACTGCCACCCAGCTTTGTGTCATCTGCAAATTTGCTAATCTTACTTTCAATCCCTTTATCCAAATCATTGATGTATATTGTAAATAGCTGCAGTCCCAGCACCGAGCCTTGCGGTACCCCACTAGTGACTGCCTGCCATTCTGAAAGGGACCCGTTAATCCCTACTCTTTGTTTCCTGTCTGCCAACCACTTCTCTATCCATGTCAGCACTCTACCCCAATACCACGTCCCCTAATTTTGCCCACTAATTTCCTATGTGGGACCTTATTAAATGCTTTCTGAAAGTCCAGGTACACTACATCCACTGGCTCTCCCTTGTCCATTTTCCTAGTTACATCTTCAACAAATTCCAGAAAATTAGTCAAGCATGATTTTCCCTTCGTAAATCCATGCTGACTCGGACCGATCCTGTTACTGCTATCCAAATGTGCGGCTATCTCATCTTTTATAATTGACTCCAGCATCTTCCCCACCACCGATGTCAGGCTAACTAGTCTATAATTCCGTTTTCTCTCTCCCACCTTTCTTAAAAAGTGGGATAACATTAGCTACCCTCCAATCCACAGGAACTCATCCTGAGTCTATAGAACATTGGAAAATTATCACCAATGCATCCACGATTTCCAGAGCCATTTCCTTAAATACCCTGGGATGCAGACCATCAGGCCCTGGGGATTTATCAGCCATCAGTCCCATCAGTCTATCCAACACCATTTCCTCCCTAATGTGGATTTCCTTCAGTTCCTCTGTTACCCCAGATCCTCTGGCCACTACTATATCAGGAAGATTGTTTGTGTCCTCCTTAGTGAAGACAGATCCAAAGTACCTGTTCAACTCATCTGCCATTTCCTTGTTCCCCATAATAAATTCACCTTCAAGGGTCCAACTTCGGTCTTAACTAATTTTTTCCTCTTCACATACCTAAAGAAGCTTTCACATACCATCACAGCGAGCCCCCATTCGCTGTGATGGTATTTCAATCTCAGTCACAGAGGCCGACATAGGAAATCCTTCAGAGGGGTGAACCCTCGAAAAACGCCTGGACCTGATGGTATACCTGGTCGTGATCTAAAAACCTGTGCGGACCAACTGGCTGGAGTTTTTACGGACATTTTTAACCACTCACTTCTGAGGTCTGAGGTTCCCACCTGCTTCAAAAGGGCATCAATTATACCAGTGCCCAAGAAGAGTAAGGTGACATGCCTCAATGACTATCGACCTGTGGCACTAACGCCTGTGGTGATGAAGTGCTTTGAGAGGTTGATCATGGTGCAAATCAACTCCTACCTCGACAAAAACCTGGACCCACTGCAGTTCGCTTACCGCCACAACAGATCAATGGTGGATGCGATCTCGCTGGCCCTCCACTCCGCTCTGGACCACTTGGACAACAAAAACTCGTATGTCAGGCTGTTATTCATCGATTACAGCTCGGCATTTAATACAATCATCCCCTCCTAGCTGGTTACCAAACTCACAGGACTGGGTCTCTGCGCATCCCTCTGCAATTGGATCCTTGACTTCCTCACTCTCAGACCACAGTCTGTTTGTATTGGTGGAAATGTGTCAGACTCGATAACAATCAGCATGGGAGCACCTCAAGGCTGCGTGCTCAGCCCCCTGCTGTACTCACTCTATACTCATGACTGCATAGCCGGTCATAGTTCGAACTCCATCATCCACCAAAACTGTCAGCAGCGCGTCAGTTTTTTCAACTTTAAAAAAAAAATTGAGTATGTTTTAAAGTGTGTATTTAATGTTTCTTTGTGTGTCTTGTGTGGGGGGTGGTGTGGGGGGCTAAGGGGGAAACCGCTTCGGTCGCCTCCTCCATGGAGAGGCGACTTTTTCCAGGTCGCCTCCCACGTGGAGACGCGCCCGGGGCTTCAGCGGAGGGCGCAGTGTGGACTCTCGGCGTGGAGCGGGTGAGCCCTCGCTGGAGGGGAGCGCTCCATTTCGCTGGCCCGGGGCAGCCGGCAGCCTGAAGTCGCAGCCTGAACTCGCGGTCTGCAGAGCTCCAGCTGGTGCGGCGTCTACAGCCCGGGATCCCTCGTGGGGGACCCGGGGGAAGAAGAAGAAGCCATCACTGCCGGCCCACGGCCAACTTCTACCGCGGGGCCGGCATGGTCTTACCAACACCCCTGCAGGGGAGCTTCGACCGCCGGCCCTGCAGTCTACGGTGCTTCTGGCAGCGGCGGAGACTTTAAATCTTGACAGCCGGCCTGTGGCCTACAACAACTTAAAGCCGCGGTCTCCGGTGAGGAAGAGCCGATCCTGGACTGACTCTGGACTCTGGTCCTGTCCTCGGAGCGGAAATGGAGGAGGATTGACCAAATTTTTGTGCCTTCCACCACAGTGTTGAATGCTGTGGTGGATGTTTGTGTTACATTTTTTTATTGTGGTTGTGTGTTCTTTATTATTGTATCGCTGCTGACAACCCAAAATTCCACCAGCTTGGCTGTGTGGTCATTAAAATACTATACTATACTATACTATCAAGTTCGCTGACGACACCACTGTTGTGGGCGTATCACTGATGGGGATGAGTCAGTGTATAGAAGAGAGATCGAGCAACTGTCCATATGGTGCCAGCACAATAACCTGGCCCTCAACACTAGCAAAACCAAGGAACTGATTGTGGACTTTGGAAGGAGTCGGATGGGGACCCACAGTCCCGTTTATATCAATGGTTGAAAGTGTCAAGAGCTTCAAATTCCTGGGCGTGCACATCTCTGAAGATCTTTCCTGGTCCGAGAACACTGATGCAATTATTAAGAAAGCACATCAGCGCCTCTACTTCCTGAGAAGATTACGGAGAGTCGGTTTGTCAAGGAGGACTCACTCTAACTTCTGCAGGTGCAAGTAGAGAGCATGCTGACTGGTTGCATCGTAGCTTGGTTCGGCAACTTGAGCGCCCTGGAGAGGAAAAGACTACAAAAAGTAGTAAACACTGCCCAGTCCATCATCGGCTCTGACCTCCCTTCCATTGAGGGGATCTATCGCAGTCACTGCCTCAAAAAGGCTGGCAGTATCATCAAGGACCCACACCATCCTGGCCACACACTCATCCCCCTACTACCTTCAGGTAGAAGGTACAGGAGCCTGAAGACTGCAACGACCAGGTTCAGGAATAGCTACTTCCCCACAGCCATCAGGTTATTAAACTTGGCTCGGACAAAACTCTGAACTTTAATTAGCCCATTAACTGTTATTTGCACTTGATCAGTTTATTTATTCATGTGTGCATATATTTATAGAATGGTATATGGACACACTGATCTGTTTTGTAGTCAATGCCTACTATGTTCTGTTGTGCTGAAGCAAAGCAAGAATTTTATTGTCCTATCAGGGACACATGACAATAAACTCACTTGAACGTGAACTTGAAGCTTTTACTATCCTGCTTTATATTCTTGGCTAGCTTACCTTCGTACCTCATCTTTTCTCCCCATATTGTCTTTATGGTTATCTTCTGTTGTTCTTTAAACATTACCCGATCCTCTTGCTTCCCGCTCATCTTTGCTACGTTGTACTTCTTCGCTTTAATTTTTATACTGTCCCTGACGTCTCTTGTCAGCCATGGTCGCCCCTTTCTCTCCTTGGAATCTTTCTTCCTCTTAGGAATGAACTGATCCTGCACCTTCTGTATTATTCCTTGAAATACCTGCCATTTTTGTTCCACTGTCATCCCAGCTAGTGTATCTTTCCAGTCAACTTTGGCCAGATCCTCCCTCATGGCCCCATAGTCCCCTTTATTCAACTGCAACACTGCCACCTCCAATCTAGTCTTCTCCCTCTCCAATTCCGGAAGTGGCGGCGCTGTCGAACAGCAGCGGCTCGCCTGCAGTCCGTCTGTTTTTACTTTTGTTGTTGTTTTCTTTTGTCCTGTTTTAGTTAAATTTTAGTTTATTGGGTTGTGTATGTGTGGGGTGGGGGGATGAAACATGATTTTTGTCTCTTCCTTCGGGGGAATGCGACTTTTTCTTGTCGTATCCCCCTTCTCTGCCTCCGTCTGCGCCGAGGCCTAATGGCGGAGCTGCCGGCCTCCAACTCCAACTGCGACCGACCTCGAGGCTCCGGAGGCAGAGCCAGGACTTACCAGCGCGGGGCTGGCCAACTTCGGGGCTGCGGTGGCGTTCCGGCGGTGGCGACCGAGGACACTGGTGGCGACCTGAATCCGGAGGCTCGGCCGCGGGCCCGGTGGACGACATCGTCGGGAGCTTGCAGGTCACAGGTTGGTGACCTGTTTTTCTGGGGCTCCCGCAACTACAGCTGCGTCCGCTGGACTGGAGGGCGGCAGCTTCGGCCACCCCGGGCCGCGGAGTTTGAACCGGCCCGTCGCGGACGGAGCACGGATTCAGCCGCGGGATTGACTTGCCATCACCCGGCGGGGTCACAACGTCAGAAGCCTGGATCGCCTCAGCGCAGAGGAAGAACAAAGTGGGAAGAGACAGAGACTTTAAGACTTTTGCCTCCATCACAGTGAGGAGGTGCCTGGTGAACTCACTGTGGTGGATGTTAATTTGTGTTTATTGTGTGTTTTGTTATTTATTATTATATGTATGACTGCAGGCAACGAAATTTCGTTCAGACCGAAAGGTCTGAATGACAAATAAAGGAATCTCTAATCTCAATTGTAGATAAAAACTGACCATGTTATGGTCACTACCTCCTAATGGCTCATTAACCTCGAGGTCCTTTATCATATCCGGTTCATTACATAACACTAAATCCAGAATTGCCTTCTCCCTGCTTGGCTCCAATACAAGCTGTTCTAAAAATCCATCACGAAGGCACTCTACAAAGTCCCTTTATTGGGGTCCAGTACCAACCTGATTTCCCCAGTCTACCTGCATGTTGAAATCTCCCATAACAACCACAGCATTACTTTTGCTACATGCCAATTTAAACTCCTCATTCAACTTGCACCGTATGTCCAGGCTACTGTTTGGGGGCCTGTAGATTAGTCCCATTAGAGTCTTTTTACCCTTACAATTCCTTAGTTCTATCCATACTGACTCAACATCTCCTGTTTCAATGTCACCCCTTGCAAGGGACTGAATTTCATTCCACACCAACAGGGCAACCCCACCCCCTCTGCCCACCTGTCTGTCTTTTCGATAGGAGGTGTTCCCTTGAATATTCAGTTCCCAGCCCTGGCCCTCTTGCAGCCATGTCTCAGTAATTCCCACAACATCATAGTTGCCAGTTTCTAACTGAGCCTCAAGCACGTCCACTTTATTCCTTATACTTTGCGCATTCATATACAGCACTTTGACCTCCGTATTCACTTCCCCCCTCGCACCGCTCGCAATTAACCATATAACCATATAACCATTACAGCACGGAAACAGGCCATCTCGGCCCTTCAAGTCTGTGCCGAACATTTTTTTAAAAAAAAATTTTTTTTTTAATAAATACTCCCCCCTAGTCCCATCTACCTGCACTCAGACCATAACCCTCCATTCCTTTCCCGTCCATATACCCATCCAATCTATTTTTAAAGGATAAAATCGAACCAGCCTCCACCACTTCCACTGGAAGCTCATTCCACACAGCTACCACTCTCTGAGTAAAGAAGTTCCCCCTAATGTTACCCCTAAACTTCTGTCCCTTAATTCTCAGGTCATGTCCCCTTGTTTGAATCTTCCCTACTCTCAATGGAAAAAGCTTATCCACGTCAACTCTGTCTAACCCGCTCATAATTTTAAAGACCTCTATCAAGTCCCCTCTTAACCTTCTGCGCTCCAAAGAATAAAGACCTAACTTGTTCAACCTTTCTCTGTAACTTAGTTGCTGAAACCCAGGCAACATTCTAGTAAATCTCCTCTGTACACTCTCTATTTTGTTGACATCCTTCCTATAATTAGGCGACCAAAATTGTACTCCATACTCCAGAATTGGCCTCACCAATGCCTTGTACAATTTTAACATTACATGGGCAGTGTTACTGACTGACCATTGTGCTGATCCTTACAGTTCATTTGTCCACAAATCTCCAAAACTTCGCCCGAGTAGGTTCTCAGCTTGACCTTACTCTCAAACAATGGTATCTGTGGGAACTTTGTTTCATACAGGTCTCTGCTCATGACCGAACAATCTGCTGCCGTGGGGGGAGGGGGAGGGGAGGGGATGAATGGAGATGGAGAGGAGAGGAGGGGGTGGCGGGTACGGGATGAAGAGGAGGGGATGAGGGAGAGGGGACTGAAGGGGGTGTAGGGGATGGGGGTGAAGGGGATGGAGAGGAGGGGGTGAGGGGGTGGAGGGCTGGGGCCAGGGTAGCTGGGGCAGCAGCTGCTCAGCAGAGGCCACCAGGCAGGTGAACCTGGCACACATGTTTTTGTTCACCACTGCCACACACGCTTCAAACTCCCCTCTGGAGCTATAGGGATGACGGTAACTTTCAATGAAGCCGATGTTACTCTCCATGATGGGCCCCTCCAGCCCTCCTTGTGTGCGCGGAGCCGAGCGTGCGGGGCTGAACGGGTCCCAGTGTGGCCGAGTGGGGTGGAATGCTGGAGCCCCTCGCGCGGCAATGTTTTGTGACGTCAGTCGGCATTTATTTTAACTTAGAACTTTGAAAACTACCATATTTTGATTCCACCACTTTCTCTCTCCTCCCCACCTCCTCCCCACTACCCACTCTCCCCCATCCTCCTCTCCCCCGCCCTCTCCCCCCCTCCTCCTCCTCCCCACCACCTACTCTCCACCCATCCTGATGAGACTGAAGGCTGATAAATCCCCAGGGCCTGATGGTCTGCATCCCAGGGTAATTAAGGAAGTGGCTCGAGAAATCGTGGATGCATTGGTGATAATTTTCCGATGTTCTATAGACTCAGGATCAGTTCCTGTGGATTGAAGGGTAGCTAATGTTATCCCACTTTTTAAGAAAGGCGGGAGAGAGAGAAAACGGGGAATTATAGACCAGTTAGCCTGACATCGGTGGTGGGGAAGATGCTGGAGTCAATTATAAAAGATGAGATAGCCGCACATTTGGATAGCAGTAACAGGATCGGTCCGAGTCAGCATGGATTTACGTTGGGGAAATCATGCTTGACTAATCTTCTGGAATTTTTTGAAGATGTAACTAGGAAAATGGACAGTGGATGTAGTGTACCTGGACTTTCAGAAAGATCCCACATAGGAAATTAGTGGGCAAAATTAGGGGACATGGTATTGGGGGTAGAGTGCTGACATGGATAGAGAAGTGGTTGGCAGACAGGAAACAAAGAGTAGCGATTAACGGGTCCCTTTCGGAATGGCAGGCAGTGACTAGTGAGGTACCACAAGGCTCGGTGCTGGGACCGCAGCTATTTACAATATACATCAATGATTTGGATGAAGGGATTCAAAGTAACATCAGCAAATTTGCAGATGACACAAAGCTGGTGGCAGTGTGAACTGTGAGGAGGATGCTATGAGAATGCAGGGTGACTTGTACAGGTTGGGGAAGTGGGCAGATGCATGGTAGATGAAGTTTAATGCGGATAAATGTGATGTTATCCACTTTGGAAGCAAAAACAGGAAGGCAGATTACTATCTAAATGGCATCAAGTTGGGAAAAGGGGAAGTGCAACAGGATGTGGGGGTCCTTGTACATCAGTCTATGAAAGTAAGCATGCAGGTACAGCAGGCAGTGAAGAAAGCGAAGGGCATGTTGACCTTTATAACAAGAGGAATCGAATATAGGAGCAAAGAGGTCCTTCTGCAGTTGTACAGAGCCCTATATATGGTTATATGGTTATATGGTTACAGAGCACTAGTGAGACCACACCTGGAGTATTGTGTGCAGTTTTGGTCCCCTAATTTGAGGAAGGACATTCTTGCTATTGAGGGAGTGCAGCGTCGGTTTACAAGGTTAATTCCAGGGATGGCGGGACTGTCATATGTTGAGAGAATGGAGCAGCTGGGCTTGTACACTCTGGAGTTTAGAAGGATGAGAGGTTATCTCATTGAAACATATAAGATTGTTAAGGGCTTGGACACGCTAGAGGCAGGAAACATGTTCCTGATGTTGGGGGAATCCAGAACCAGGAACCACAGTTTAAGAATAAGGAGTAACCCATTTAGAACGGAGACGAGGAAACACTTTTTCTCACAGAGAGTGGTGAGTCTGTGGAATTCTCTGCCTCAGAGGGCGGTGGGGGCAGGTTCTCTGGATGCTTTCAAGAGAGAGCTAGATAGGGATCTTAAACATAGCGCAGTCAGGGGATATGGGGAGAAGGCAGGAACGGGGTACTGATTGGGGATGATCAGCCATGATCACATTGAATGGCGGTGCTGGTTCCAAGGGCCAAATGGCCTACTCCTGCACCTATTGTCTATTGTCTATCCTCTGCTCCCATCCCCCCACCTCTGCTCCCATCCCCCCACAGCAAGGGCTAGCAGAATTGGGAGAATTCAATGTTGAGGCCCCCAGGATGTAGGCAGTCTACATCCTGGGGGCCTCAACATTGAATTCTCCCAATTCTGCTAGCCCTTGCTGTCCCCTCCCCTTCATCAGCCATCTGGTTGTCTCCTCCCCTCCCCCAGCCCTCGGGCTCCTCCTCCGCCTTTGTCCTTTTTTCCTTTCTTCTCCCCACCCCCTATCAGTCTGAAGAAGGGTTTCGGCCCGAAACGTTACCTATTTCCTTCGCTCCATTGATGCTGCTGCACCCGCTGAGTTTCTCCAACATTTTTGTGTACCTGCAGTAGAACCTCCCTGCTCCTATACTCAAATCATTTTGCTATGAATGCTAACATACCATTCGCCTTCTTCACTGCCTGCTGCACCTGCATGCCTACTTTTAATGACTGGTGTACCATGACACCCAAGTCTCGTTGCATCTCCCCTTTTCCTAATCGGCCACCATTCAGATAATAGTCTACTTCCTGTTTTTGCCACCAAAGTGGATAACCTCACATTTATCCACATTATACTGCATCTGCCATGCATTTGCCCACTCACCCAGCCTATCCAAGTCACCTTGCAGCCTCCGAGCATCCTCCTCACAGCTAAGACTGCCCCCCAGCTTCGTGTCATCCGCAAACCTGGTGATGTTGCATTCAATTCCCTCGTCCAAATCATTAATATATATCGTAAATAGCTGGGGTCCCAGCACTGAGCCTTGCGGTACCCCACTAGTCACTGTAGTTTTCAAGCTGTAACAACAACATAAATTGTTTTTTAATGAAATAAATGTTTTAAAAATCGCGAAGTATGGGGAGGTTGCTCGGCATCGAGGTCACAACCCGTGACCCGTACTGTTGTCACGCAGTGAATGTCAGGTGAGCATTGACTAAAGCTGCCAATACAGCCGGCCCTTCTTCTGTCCCAGCATGCGGTCTCCACACTCGCGGACCCCAGGCCGTCTGTCCCTGCAGTCGGTTCGGTGTGTCACCCACAGCGTGTGACAGTGTGGCTGCACGGAGGGAGACGGGGCGGAGGGTGCCCGTGGCTGGACAGCGCTGATCCCGGAGTGTTGTCCCGAGGAATGCGCTCCTTCGCCGCTTACACCTTGCTTGGGTTCAAAGCATAGATATTAGAGCATTTGGATCAGAGCGCTCAGTCACCCCCACAGTTATTTACAGCACAAAAATTGATTATTTCGGCGGGTTTTAACAGGTAAGAATGTACGTGTTCTTACCTGTTAAAACTGCCGAAATGGTGAATTTTTGCGCCGTAAATAATTGTGGAAATCGGGGTAACCGTGAGAGACATTTCTCCTACTTCAGAATTGCAAAAGTGAGGAGAAATGATGGTGGAGAGAAGCGACAGCTGAAGGGACAACGACAGCTAACGTGGTTAGCGAACATCGGCCGTGCAGATATCAAGATTGAAAATATCGGGAATTATCACGTTTGCTCACTGCATTGCATCAACAGAAAGGCATTATTTTTGTTTTTTCTTGATTCCTTTGGTATCTAAAAAGTTTCAGAAGTGATAAATCAGGCTGTAACATTTTAAAATCGCCCATGGTTCTCAAGTGGGGTTTTACATTAAAAAAGAAAACGCTTCAGAAGCTAAATTTATCATTAAAAAAGATCGCACACCATACATGGGTTTTCATTTTACTCAGATGCAAGCCAAGGAAAGGCATAATTGTTAATTGGACATAATCATCCTCAGCAAATTGACAATGCAGGGAGTGGGTGTTTAAGCTGTCAGGACATTTTATTATTTGCCAAATTATACATCTTAATAGCATAATGATAGAAATCGTATTTTTCCACACACCACTCGTAAGTCTGGAGATTTTTTAATGATAAATTTAGCTTCAGACGCGTTTTCTTTTTGCAATTCCGAATGTCGTCCGCAATCTCAAGTTTGCGGACAAAACAACCCTGATTGGACTGATCCAGGGTGGGGAATCTGCCTACAGACAGGAAGTGTCACAGCTGGCATCCTGGTGCCGGAGCAACAACCTAGAGCTCAATGCTCTTAAGACAGTGGAATTGATTGTAGACTTTAGGAGAGCTCCCCCTCCCCTCACCCCACTCACCATCAACAACACCACAGTCACATCTGTGGAGTCTTTTAAGTTCCTGGGAACCATCATCTCCAAGGACCTTAAGTGGAGGACTACCATCGACTCCACAGTCAAAAAGGCACAACAGAGGATGTACTTCCTACGGCAGCTGAGGAAGCACAATCTGCCACAGGCAATGATGGTCCAATTCTACACGGCCATCGTAGAGTCTGTCCTCACCTTCTCCATCATGGTCTGGTTTGGCTCAGCCACCAAGCACGACACCTGGAGGCTGCAGCGAATCGTCCGATCAACAGAGAAGGTTATTGGCTGCAACCTTCCCTCCATTGATGAACTGTACATTGCAAGGGCCAGGAAGCGAGCGTGCAAGATCATCTCTGACCCCTCTCACCCTGGCCACAAACTCTTTGAATCACATCCCTCTGGAAGGCGACTCCGGACTGTCAAAGCTGCCACAGCCAGACATAAAAACTGTTTTATCCACGAGTAGTTGCTCTACTCAACAGCCCACAACTGTAGCCTCCCTTTGATCTGGTATTTTGTTGGTTCACATGCTTGATCAATGGTGTTTTATCATTAATGTTTTATTATTATAAATATTTAGTGTTTTCTGAGTCATTCGTAACTGTCCTGTATGTCATGTTGTTACTTGTGGGCGGAGCACCAAGGCAAATTCCTTGTATGTGAATACGTGGCCAATAAACTTACTTACTCTCTTACTTACTCTCTTGATATCTGCACGGCCAATGTCTGCCAACCACTTTAGCTGTTGTTGTTCCTTCAGCTCTCGCTTCTCTCTACCATAATTTCTCCTCACTTTTGGAATTCTGAAGTAGGATAAATGTCCTCATGGTTACCTCAATTTCCACATTTATTTACAGCGCAAAAATTGACCATTTCGGCGGTTTTTAACAGGTAAGTAAGTACGCGTTTCGTGTATTAACCATATAACCATATAACCATAACAGCACGGAAACAGGCCATCTCGGCCCTTCAAGTCCGTGCCGAACATTATTTTTTTTATTTTTATATATATATATATATATATATATATATATATATATATATATATATATATACATATATTTTTAATTTTTTTTTTTTAATTAAAAATAAATACTTCCCCCTAGTCCCATCTACCTGCACTCAGACCATAACCCTCCATTCCTTTCCCGTCCATATACCCATCCAATCTATTTTTAAAGGATAACATCAAACCTGCCTCCACCACTTCCACTGGAAGCTCATTCCACACAGCTACCACTCTCTGAGTAAAGAAGTTCCCCCTAATGTTCCGCCTAAACTTCTGTCCCTTAATTCTCAAGTCATGTCCCCTTGTTTGAATCTTCCCTACTCTCAATGGGAAAAGCTTATCCACGTCCACTCTGTCTAACTCGCTCATAATTTTAAAGACATCTATCAAGTCCCCTCTTAACCTTCTGCGCTCCAAAGAATAAAGACCTAACTTGTTCAACCTTTCTCTGTAACTTAGTTGCTGAAACCCAGGCAACATTCTAGTAAATCTCCTCTGTACTCTCTCTATTTTGTTGACATCCTTCCTATAATTAGGCGACCAAAATTGTACTCCATACTCCAGAATTGGCCTCACCAATGCCTTGTACAATTTTAACATTACATCCCAACTTCTATATTCAATGCTCTGATTTATAAGTGTATGCCGGAGGCTGCCTTGGCCTCCACATGGATTGAGCTGCTCCGTGCGTCACGCCCTTTGACCCTATGACCGTACATGCAACCCCCCTATTCAAGCAGTAGCAACAACATTAATTTTGTTTTCAAATGAAAAAAATATTTTTAAAATCGCGAAGTATTATTCAAAGAATTTTTAACAAAGAAGTTAAAAATCGCGGTCTTTTAACAACAGTGGAAACCATTGGAATAAAAGCAACGTTAATTTGTTTTTCAATAAATATTTTATAAATGGCGAAGTATTACTCCAAAGAATTAGCACAAAAATCACACAGTCTTATCTTTAAAGATCGCAAAGTCAATAAATTGAAAGTGATTCCCAAGCTTTCTGCTGGTAGTTTACTTAACAGCAGCTTAGAAATTTTTCAACAAAACCAGTAAAATAAGCCGCAAAAGATAAATATTTCATGAAATAAGTGACTTCATACAGCTAAACAAATCTTTATAAGAAACTAGACCAAGTGCAGACCCGTTGGGTTTGGACACCGAACGTGCTTAAGACCCCGGGGTGAAAATCAGTAGGGAAAAAAACCCAGAACATGTTTCAGACCCCGGGGTGTTCCAGAACGTGCTTCAGAGCCCTGGACACTGAACGTGCTTCAGAACCCGGGGGTTTTGAGTCCGAACGAATAGTATATAAATAGATAGATAGACTAGAGCAAGTGCAGACCCGTTGGGTCTGGACACCGAACGTGCGTTTGCGGGGGGGGGGGGTGGGGTGCTGTTGCGTCACACTAACCAGCCCCTTTCCTCCAAAGCACGAAATCCGGCACCCACAAACACACACACTCATCACACCCCTTGATATTATCTTAATTTTTTAATTTGCTTCTTTTATCCCATCTCCACCCTATCCACTGACGAATAGCCCTCACCTCTCCGGTGCGTCTAGGGGGGGGGGGCAGAGAGAGAAAATTTAATGTTTGAAAAGGGGGGGAGGAGGAGGGTGGAGAGGAAGGGGGGAGAGAGGAGGAGGAGAGGGGTGGAGAGAGGTAGGAGAGGATGGGGGAGAGAGGTGAAGGGGGGAGGGTTGGAGCGGGCGTGCATGAGTCGAGCCGCGGGCTGTGAAGAGAGAAGGGCAGAGAGAGAGAGAGAGAGAGAGTGGAGAGACAGGTACACAAAAAAATGCTGGAGAAACACAGCGGGTGCAGCAGCATCTATGGAGCGAAAGAAATAGGCAACGCTTTGGGCCGAAGCCCATCCTCAGACGGGTTTTCTCCCGAAACGTTGCCTATTTCCTTCGATCCATAGATGCTTCTGCACCCGCTGAGGTTATACAGGTTTTTTTTGTGTACCTTTGATTTTCCAGCATCTGCAGTTCCGTCTTAAAGACAGAGAGACTGTTGGCGGGCTGTTTTCCCAACCCGCGTTTGCGGGACGGGGGGGGGGGGGGCTGCGGCATCACACTCACACTAACCACCCCCCAAACACAGGCGGGGGAGGGGGGAGGAGAAGACGGGGTGGGGAGAGAAGAGGGGAGAGGGAGACGGGGTGGGGAGAGAAGAGGAGAGGGGGAGGGAGGGGAGAGGGGGAGGAGGAAAGGGGAGGGGGAGGAGGGCGGGGAGGGCAGGAAGGGGGGAGAGGGGATGTTAGAGGTGGAGAGAGGGGATGAGGGGAAGGGGAGAGGAGTAGGGGGAAGAGAGGGAGAGAGGGAGGGGGGGGAGAGAGGTGGGGGAGGAGAGGGAAGAGTGGGGAGTGAGGGGCAGAGGGGTAGCGGGGAGCGGTGCAAGAGACAGGGGAAGGGGGTG